>QEPC01000531.1:2052970-2124240 GCA_003113815.1 Sphenodon punctatus
GGGGGGGGGGGGGGGGGGAGATTTCATAATTCCTTGGTTGTTTAGATGTCACGGTGATGTTGTGTTGTCCCTTCAGTACTTGCACCACATGCCCCTCCGGAGATCTTCTGAAGGATTTTAGAGCAAGTTGTATCGCCTTCAGCTCTAGGAAGTTGGTGCAATATTCCTTTTCCTCTGGAGTCCAATGGCCTTGTGCTTGTAGGCCCTGGCAAGGAGTTCCCCATCCCTTTTTTTTTCCTCCTGGGATATTTTTATCCCGCACCCTCCAGTAAAATAGCAGCTCGGGCTGGTGTACAACAATCCTTACAATAAAAGCCAACATAAAACCAGCCAATTTTTTTAAAACCATAAAATACAAAAGAGCAGAAGTCAAATCAAACCCCCCCCCCCCCCCCCCCAAAGGCCCAGCGGAATAGCCAAGTCTTACACTGTCTCCGGAAGGAGGAGAGGTCCGGGGTCAAGTAGGCCTCTGTTGTGAGGGAATTCCAAAGTCTAGGTGTGGCCACCGAGAACACCCTCCCCATCCTATCAGGGACTGTCTGTTACTGAGATATCTGGAGTTGGCAGCTAAAGGGCATTCCTTTCCGTACTTGGTTGGGATCTTTCCAACATCCTAGGGAAGCCAGCACAAGCAGTGGAATAGTCAGGATCTTTGACAGAGATGTGAAGTTTGGACAGTAGTGGTGAAGAATCCAACTCTAGAATGGTTGAAAATATAGTCTTGCATATGGAGTGACTATGGTCACCAAAGCCATCAAGCCCATGAGTCAAAGGAAGGATTTCACCATTTGCGTAGGACGATGTTCAAAGTACTCAATTGTGTTTCTGATGGTGAGAAACCGGTCCTCTGGCATGAACACTTTTTGTTTCAGTGCATATAAGAGTGTCCTGATTAACTTTATTATATGGACAGGTTCTAGGCTTGATTATTCTTTGTTAACTGAAACCCTGGTTTTTTAGTATTGTTTCCATTCTGTTAGATTTGCATTTTCTCAAACTTTTTCAGGGGTAGAGGCATAAAATAGCCAGTTGTCTACATACAGGAAGATATGGATTCCTTCCTTCCTCAATGCAGCTGTGATTGCTGCCATGGTCTTGGTGAACACATGCAGTACTGTTGAAATACCAAAAGTACTTTATACTAGTAATGCAAATCATCTATAGCAAAATACAAGAATTTTTTGTGATTCTATTGTGGAAATAAGTGTCTTTCAAGTCAAGAGTCACAAATCAATCCTCTTGTTAAAGAGGACAATAGATTTGGGATGGTTAACATTTTGAATTTTAATTTCCTTATGAATGGGTTTAATTTTCTAAGATCCAGGGTGGGTCTAAGTACTCCACCCTTTTTGGAACCATGAAGTAATGGGAATAAATCCCCATTACCCAAAATTCTTTAGGCACCTCCTCAATTGCCCCTTTCTGGAGTGATGATTGGATCTCTTCTAACAACTTTGCCTTGTGATATGGGTCCCCAAATGAGGACAGGGTACAAGGAAAGTGATATGGTATGGATCTGAATTGGATCAAATATCCAAACTCCACTGTTTCTAGGATCCTATGATCAGTTATCGTTCTCTAGAATGGTAAGAAGTCATTTAATTAGTGGGGATGTCAAGGATAAATTCATGACTCTTGACTAAGTTATTTGCGGGCTTATTTCTTGGCCTCTGTCTGGGCTGACACCACCTTTGGTTGTATGTTGTTGGTATCTTACACAATAATAGGAGTAGAGAGCCTATTTAAAGGGTCTATTGTTTTACGAAGATGACTGAGAGGCATCTCTTTCCTTTGGTCATGCATTACTCTGTCTTGTTGCTGTATTGGTCATGGTCCTAACCCTTTCCTGAGTCTTGGCAGTTTTCTTAAAAAATAAATCCATGCCATCAAAAGGGAGGTCTTCTATTTTAGCGTTGTTCTCTGGGGCTAATGCTGTTGATTTCATTCAGTCACTGTGGCATTGTGTGATGGCACACGGTACATCCCTTGCGCCACAGTCAGCAATGTCCTTGACTGCTTTAAATAGGAACCTGACTATTGTATAACCTTCCATGTATAAAGCCATGAATTGCTTGTTTTCCTTGTGTTTTTTGCTAGCTTCCAGGGCCTTTTCCCACAGGACATGTTGGTATTTGATGGAGGGAGGGATAGATGGATAGCTATGTGCATGGTTAAGACTAAGATTTTGTCATCGGAAATATTCCCAAAACTCAGGGAGAACTCATGGGAAAATTGAAGAAAGCCATGGTTTCTCCCCCCTTACCCCCCGCTTGCCCATGATTCAGTTGCAAATCTTAACTGCAGCAGGTGCAGCACAGCTAAAATCAGACCAGGAGAGGCAGTGCAGGAGAAGTGGGGCCATTCAAGCAGGGGCTGCAGCTGGAGTAGGCTTGGAGAGGCAGCGACTGGATAAAGGGGGCCCTGCTCCAGCAGGCGCTGGAGCAGGAGGGGCAGCACAGTAGGTTCATACTGGGGGGGGAAGTGGCAGTGGCTGCAGCACCTCTCCTCCTGCTGCCACTGCTTAACCTCTGGCCCCAATCCTGCTGTGCTGCCTCCGCTGTGGCTTTCCTGGCCCTGTAGCCCCTTTCCAGCTCTCCCAAGCTGCTACATCGCAGCTGCACTAACAGTCCCACTTTGGACAGCACCTCCTGCCTTGTCAGTGGTTTTGCTGGCTCTACAGCCCCTGCCCGGCTCTCCCAAGCTCCAGCTGCTGATGACTGAAGTAGTCACAGAATCCGTGACCTCCATGCCTTCCGTGACAAACAATGAGCCTTACGCATGGTTAAAATGGTGGAAGCAAATTTTTTCCTCCCAGTCATGTCCATTCTGTGGCCTTCCCTATCTAGCGGGGGAAGTAGCTTGTATTGCAGAAGCATTAGTTGGCTTTGTAGATTTTGGTCTGTCTTTTCGAAGATGCTGCCACCACTAGTGAATTAGGTCGTGGAGATTGTAAAAAAAACAAAATAAAATAAAAATCACCTTTTCAACTGATGCTAGTGGGTACATCCCATTTGCATGGGTATTCACTGCCAGAGTGGAGGTTGGCATATTCCGCATTTCTAGTGCACTGTTTATGATGTCTTTGAAAAAGAGGTTTGTAACCTGCACTGGGTTATCTCTGGACAGGATGCTGAATGGTTGGCACAAGCCAGTGCCTCTTTCACTATTTTTACTGGCAGTTTAGCCATTGTCACTAAGTCTTCTAAGTATTTTTTGGAAATGCCTATAGTCTTCCACTGGAGAAGAATTTGTTGTGTTCACCAAGGAATCTGTTGGTGGGGCAGGAATGGTTTCATCAGAATAAGGGGATTCCTCAGAAGTGGAAGGAGATATCTCCTTAGTGGACTCAGATGATGAGTCTACTGATTTTTGTAATAATCAGTTTTTGTAATGGATCACGAACAGCCCCTAATAACTCTCCAAAAGAGGCTGTTCCACTGGAGTAGGCTGATCAGGAGGCAGATGTTCCTGCTGTACTATCCTTTGTGATCTTGGGGTAGTTTACTGGGTTGATTTTTGTTTTGTCTAAATATTCCTCTGCTGTCTTAAATGATGTTTTGAATGGTGCTGGAGGGCAATGACTAGTTCTACTCAGATAGCTGACTACAGCAGGATCGTGCACACGATCTGGAATAGGATGAGTTACAAGATCCTGATGAACAGCACCTAGATTGACAAGAATGGGTTCTGCAGGGAGAGGTGTGCATAGATGTTGACTGTGGCAAGAATGATAGGACTTCATACTACCTGGAGCATAAGCAGGCGCTGGCCACTGTCTAGATCTCTTTTGAAAATTGTGTCTATTTCATCCTCTTGGTAGTGTCCCACAGATATCTCTTCACAGATTGAACCCAAATAAGAAGTTGCAGAAAGTATGGATCCCACAGGAGTGGAGGGTTGGTCTGGTGTTTGTAGAATTTGAATAGGGGGTTGTAGTGCTGGGGAAGTCATCTGCTTAGATGTTAATATTACCGCCTCCATAGTATTTGTCTGCAACTTTCTGTGATATTTGGTGACAGTGGAGGCTTTGTATGAGATGTTCTCAGAGCTGCTAAGATAGTTGGCACCAGTGGGGTTGTCTTGTGAGAGGATCCATGCTCCAGTAAAGCAGATGGAACCAATGGAGTGGACTTGGCAGATGTTCCCGGTACCATCAATACCAAAGTCTTGCAAGATAGGTTCTTTCCTGTGGTCACTATTTTCTTGTGAGAAGGTTATTTCTTGTGAGATTTTCTTGTGGGATGCCTCTGTGTCAACTCTGGTGCCGAGGGTGCCTTTGATTTATGTGCAGGGTCCAGTGCCATCTTTAGAGCCTTGCTCGGTAGTGAGTCTTTTCCCCACACCAAGTCAGAGGTAGAATGAGATTATTTCTTCTTTTCAGGACCTTGGTCAGTTCCATGTGACTATAAATATTCAGAGGAAAGAGAGCTTTTCTTCGCCCTTATGCTTGTTTTTTTCAGCATGTTTCCTCCCCACAGGGATTGCTGAATCTAGTGTATCACCCACACTGGAGGCTTTTTTAGATGGAAGACTTGATCCTAGGAAGCTAAGGTTCAAGTCCTGCCCTAGCCGTGAATTCACTGGGTGACCTTGGGCAAGTCACCACCTCTCAAACTCAGTTCCCGATCTGTAAAATGGGGAAGTGTGCTTGTGCGTCCCTGTGTTTCCCTCATCAGTGTCCATCTTAGATTGTAAGCCCACTGAGCAGGAGCCTGTCACCAAAATCTGTGACTGTAAAGTGCTGCACACGCCTAGTAGCGCTATAGTAATGATTCGCAATAGTATTAAGTTCCTCTGTGTGCGACAATGAAGAACGGTGCAGGTTTCCATCAGTACCATGTTGTTCTTCCAGCACAGGAAGCTCCTCGAGAGCAGGGGCTCAAAAATGTTGTTTTGTCTTTTTGGTAAGGTGAACGNGACTGACAAGGATTTCATCACCAGGTCTATCTGTGCAAATGGAGCCAATGCTTTTTTCCATTTGTAGTTGCACTTGTTGAGGTTTATTTTTTATTTCTTTAGCTTTAGGGGTGAGATTACGACACAGCACATAACCTGAAGAACGAGACTAAACATTTGTCATGAAGATCAGTTATAGACTAGGAGGTCTCGCATTCCTTACATTTTTTTAAAACCGTCCTTCTTTAAAGACGTGTTGTTTGTGTTAGCTCCGTTCCCCCAAAATAACCATCCCCTAAAGTTCAGAAGAGGATTCTCTGAGTAAGGGAGATGCTGGGAAATCCCCCTTTTTAAAAAAAAACAAAAAAACTATTCAATGAGAGTATATAAAGATGGTCTCTGCTAAGCTACAAAAACTATTTATTTTTATTGATTGCTGACATAACTGCAGGCAGAATACTGAGGCTGCATCAGCCGCTGAAGAACTCTCATCACAGTTAGGGCTGAAACGGCAAGCTGCCATGGTAACTGTTTCCAACGGAAAGAGCTCTTCTGCTATGAGAGGCACAGTACAATAGAGACGCTCATTCCACTCCTTTCATTCCACTACTTCCGCCAGCACTTTCTGACATGCAGTCACGGTGCGAAAGTAGCAGAACAATGTTTCTTCCTCCACTTCCCAAGATCTTTCCAACACTTTCAAATAATTCCGATGTCGCAAAGCAAAGGGTGTGGAATTAGCAGAATGACAGTGGAAAAGCTGCGGAAAGTTGCAGGCAATTCCAAAATGGCAGAATGAAATATCAGCATGGAAAAAGGAGTTGTCTCGATTCCTTCAATCACAGTTGAAGGAATCGAGGGGAACAGAACAGCCCTGCCCCCATTATACTCTCACCTTGGCACAGCACAAGCCTTGTCCTCTAGGGGAGACTCCGCAGAGTCTGTTGGGTGCACGCACACTACAGCTAGTGGTAATGCACACAGCCACTTGAGGGGAGTGTATCTAACTTCTAGAAAAGAACATATAAACACAGTGGCATAGTTTGTCAGAGCAGTGGTCCATCCAGTCCAGCATCCTGTATCTAACAGCGGCCACCGTCATTCAGTTCAGAGAAATACAATGATCCGCTACCTGCTATTTACTCCAAGCTCCCTATAATCAAATGTTATGTTCCTCAATCAACTTGACAGTCATTTAGGACTTCTAATCTAACAACTTATCCAATCCTTTTCTTAAGCCAGTTACATTATTGGCCTTCACAACATCCTGTGGCAACAGGTTCCACAAGTTATCACTATGCTGAGAAAAAAGTACTTCCTTTTAATTTGTTTTAAATGTTCTGCCAGTTAATTTCAGTGTCCCCTAGTTCTAGTATTATTAGGTGTTGAATACATTAAATTCTCTTGTTTAGTATGGGACCCCCATACTAGTAAGACACATTTAAGATATATTTCTAGCAACTATCGCTCAAATCTGGCATAGGTTAAATAAAATGTTCGATATTTTAATAGTACTGATAGTTGATAAATTCAGCAGCAAAGGTTACTAGCACAGGTTTCTTCTGCCCTTAATTTCTCCTTTTCCCCCATTTGAGCCAGGTGGATCCATCAGCCTTTAAACTTTTCAGGAGTCAGTAGGTGAAACACAGATAATTAACGTCCCAGCTCAACAGATCACAGAGTCATGTTCTAAACTTTTAACTCCATTAGGTAGCCCCTTCTAGATACTAAACCCAAGCTGAACATAATCAGACATTTCTGAACCACCTCCTAATTTGTTTTATAATTGAGAACAGCATGTGTCTTACTTATACATCGGTTTAAGTTTGCCCTATTCCCCACATCCTCAAAGACATAAAAGTTGCAGAAACCTTCCATCTGAAAGGTTGAACACAGCTTTTTTTCCCCCCAAGGCCATCAGTGCTGCTCTCAGGATTGTATTGGGAACTAGGTTGTTGTAGAGTGATGCAAGGTCCCCCCTTCTCCTCTAGAACTGAAATGCCTTCAGCCCCTTTAAGGCAAAGACGGGTTTGCACCCCTCCCATGGAGAAGGTAAGATGGGGGGGGGGGGGTAGCAGTGAGCAGGAGCCGAGTCACTTTCCTGCCTCGCTGGACTCCGGGGTCTCGCAAGGAGCAATACTGTGCTGAGTTTAAAGCCCCCCACCTCCTGTGGGGCAGAGTCTCCAGGGCCAGGTAAGTTAGCGGAAGCTCATCCTCCCACCTTTAAGAACAGGCACTGTGCATTCGAGTTGCCACTTTGGGGATGGAAGGAATTTTACCATCAGCCATGACTGGCCTTAAAACAGCTATGGGTTTTCGCCTTTTCTGCAGTGCCTTCAGCCTGGACGTGTGCTGGTTTGGCGCTCAACAAACTGTGTCCATCTTTGGTGGTGGAAGAGCTGCTAGATGTAGCAGCCCTGTTAGCAGTGGGTCCAGTGCCTGACAACAATAAAATGAGCACTGAGCAGGTAGAACGCATCCCAACAGGAGGAGTGAGCGTTGAGTGGACTTGCCAGCCCACGCCAACAGATCACCCAAAGGGGATGTAGGGGAATCGCATCTCAACTTGGACTGGGTGGCCTAGGTCAAATGCAGCCACCTTCTTCCGCCTCCTCCTCCATGCCTGCTAGGCATTGGGTCTGGTGTAGTGGATGCAGCACCGGACGGGGTCAGGCTTGGCCTCTGCAATGCTCTGGGCTAGGGGAAGGATCACCCAGGCTAGACGAATTGGGACTGACACTGGCACTGAACCTTGTTAGTCTTTGGATACCTGTTGCTTGTTGTTTGTTCAATAAAAGGGTAGCTGCCTATAGAGCCCAACTGACTGCATCTGCCTCTTTGTCTTGCCGATGGAGGTGCAACGCACTGACTTCACAGCTCACCAAGCCTATGGGACAAGGGGACGTTCTTAGCCCAGATCTCCAGCACTATATTGATACTGCAGAGCTTCAAGCTTGCCCGCTACAACAGATATGTACCTCAAAAGCTCCTGCTTAATACAGGCTAGTAATTCTTCAGAATATACAAATAAATAATAGTCAGGGGCTACAGAAATCCCTCATGTAATCCTGCAGTCATTTCAGAAAAAGCATTTCATACGCTACTAATTTAAGTTGGCCAAAGCTATGAAACAATCTCCTTTCACCATCAATTCCTCCACAGAACAAATATTCACAATTATACATCAGAATGATCCACTCATCAGCTGCAATCACAACATTTTGAAAGATTAAAAAATAACAGGTTAAAAATGTCAATGTATATCCACATTTTAAACATAAAATGATATAGTCTGATAAGATTTCTAAGATGATGCCTGCATAGAATACGCTGAGAAACTTGTTATAAATGTTGCTGTGCATTTTGCTTTCTCCTAAGGTTATGAATTTCCAACCTCTTCCTGACCGAGATCGTTTTCCATGCTGGGATTGCCCCAGGAACTCGCTTCCATTTTGTTTCTCCCCCAATTAGCAGTCTGCTGTTGCCATTTTCCCCATATCAGTTTGCAACACCTGTGAAAGTTGTGATGTGCTGGTTAAGAGAGTAGGTGATAACATTATGGGAAAATACCACAATCCATGGACACAGAATTAGAGTCTATGTGGCTATAATTAAAACAAACGGGAATAGTTCATTCATTAAGGGCTCCATTCAGCTCTATATAAAATCAATGCGAGTTTAGTCATTGACTACAATGGGAGCTGGATTGCGCCCTTAGGGTGCAATCCTGATTCCACCAAAGACTGTAGCTATTGCTTCAGATTGCCTATAGAATTAAGACAGGCATCATTGCATTGATTTACATTTATCTTCACAGCCAAGAAGTCCAAACACATACTTTGTGGGGCCGGGGGGAGGATAAAGGTGGAAGGAATAGAAAAAGAGGGGTAATAATAATCTTCCTAAACTTGTTAAACTCCAAAGTTGCTATTCTAAAATCAAGGCTATTCAGGCCATCAGGGTAGCCTGCACTGAAGGGGTTCAGATGATCTTTGTAAATCCATTATTCCCCCTAGGGGGTCCAAGGATTTTCCCCCCAATATATCATTTGAAGTGGACTCATGTCTAAGCCAGCTTAAAACTAACTATCCCCATAGCCATTTATTTATTATGGGAGATCTTAATGCTAGGTTGGGAGGGAACAGGGTTACCCTCCAAGAAAAACTTGATTTGCTAGATGAACCTCCCATAATGGAATGTTTAAGGAAATTTCAAGATTCAACCTTAAATGATTCAGGTATTCAGCTCTACAAAATCATCATTTCACATCAGCTTTCCTTGGCCAACAGCAATGAGCCGTTTGATAACCCGGGAATATATATCTACGTAGCCGCAAAGGGTGTCCGTACTACAGACTTTGTTCCCTTTTTTTGACAAAATTTAAAATTGGTTATAATCCAGAAAGAGATCATTACCCTCTTCAAATCACTTCACAGCTGCCTGCAGATAAGTAGAATTTTGGAGGAGCAACCAGATGGGCCTAAATGAACAAATGGGCCTAAAGGAAGAGTGTCACCATAAGCAGAATGCCTAGTTTTATCAAAAAATTGACAATTTTTTCCTATAACCCAGAAATGTTGTATATAAGGAGGGAAATTACTGAAGGTAAGAGAGAATATTATTGACAAATAATACTTTGGTACTGAAGGTCCATCCACACTTGACATTTCAACCTTTCATCTAAGGGCTTACGTTGGAAAAGGACCGCATGGTTTGATCAGCAGTGTCAGGAGCATAAAAAGGCCTTCTGTAAACTATCCAAATCTGCTAAAAAGACAGAGGGACAGTAGGAAAACTTCGTCCTTCTTAGGAGGACATATAGGCACCTGCTAAGCCAGAAGAAGATGGAACATTATTGCCAACTATGGGGAAGAGTTGTTAGCAGCCCAGAATAGGAATTCTACAGATTTGGGGGACATAATTAGACGATCAAATACAAGTGTGATTTATCAGACCTCCAACACCACAATTTTGGCTGACCAGTGGTAGTCTTATTTTCATCCGGCATTAAACCCCGAGATGGTCTGCTATCGGGAAGAGCAAATCTGTGATCTGACATTAGAGGGTCCTCCCGAATGGCACAAAGTTACTACCTCAGAAATAAAGGGTTTTAGAAATGGTAAAGCACCTGGCTAGGATGCTCATCCTCCAGAAGTTTAAAAAAATAATTAAAAAAAAAAATCAAAAATAAATAATCAGACTGATGGGCCCCAGCCCTGGCAAAATTATTTACATAGATTAATGCTACAGGCAGGCTCCCAGCTGGTTGGAATTCAAGTATAGTTGTTCCAATTTATAAGAAGGGCTTGAGAGATGACCCAGGGAACTATAAACCAAACAGTTTGTTGGATGTTACGTCTAAAGCATACACTTGTTATCCATTGGGGAAACTAGAGGACTGACTCACTAGTAACAATATCCTGATAGAGGAACAAGTCTGGTTCCAGAAGAATTATAATGCAGTTGATCAATGTTTTGTGCTTAATCATTTAATTGGGAAGTATTTCAGGTGCCCAAGAAGATTCTTGTATACAGTCTTCATAGATTTAACATCTGCATTTGATCATATCAATAGAAATAAATCATGGGGGAAACTCCAGCACACTAATATAGATAGGAGATCATTATTTTTAATTAAAGCT
Organism: Sphenodon punctatus; assembly: GCA_003113815.1. Classification (NCBI taxonomy): domain Eukaryota; kingdom Metazoa; phylum Chordata; class Lepidosauria; order Sphenodontia; family Sphenodontidae; genus Sphenodon; species Sphenodon punctatus. Next base: position 2,063,509 of record QEPC01000531.1, read on the forward strand.
CTGTATACTAACACCCAGGTAAAAGTAAAAATTGGCCCAAATGGGTGAGTATTTTCCAAGAATTGGATAAACCTAGCCATTTTCTTCCTAAGATAGGTAACAAGCATATTGTAGGCCTTATGTATGCTGACAATATGGCTTTGTTTTCATATATCTAGGTTGGCTTACGACAAATTATGGAGGCCTTTGGAGTTACCTGTCAAAGAAGATTTGTGTATTAATCATCAGGGGGGAAAAGTAGTCGTTTTGGGGAGGCATCCACCCAGACATATATGGCTTTTGGATGGTGTTGTAATAGAACAAGTACAATATTTTTCTTATGTAGGCATTCAATGGCTTGTGGAGTGCACATCTGGAAGCTGTTAAACTAAAAGCTACTAGTTCAGTTCATGGAATCTTATCTGAGGGATGGTAATATGGTTTTGCCTACCCTTAAAGTCTTTCTTGCTAGAGTTGTGGCACAAATATGTTAATAGGGCTGGTATATGGGGAATTGCCAACACCAACATGTTGAAAATTCCTCAAAGTAAGTTTCTTCAAATGTTATTGGGGGTTCCTCCTTACATCCCGGCATTTACTATCAGAGCTGAGTTGGGGGGGGGTTACCTATTTTGGGGGTACGAAAATGAACCTGGCTAAAAGGTGCTTTTTAGAAAAAGGCATCATGGGTAGATGTGACTCTTGGAGGCTTCTTTGTGACCAATATTTAGCCTCATTGAATTTTGGTTCTTTCCTTTGTACTAGATGGGAATATTTTGTAATAAATTTAAGGAGAACTTATCTGGTTGTTACAGGAATGGGGATCTGACAGAAATTGGTTCATCAAGATTTTTCCCCCTTCTTGGCTTATATAAAGTACTTGCATGAATCGGAGTACTTGACTGATCTTGTGTCACCCGATTTAAGAAGAGCCTTTACGGCTGCCAGATTTCAAACATTAGAAACAGAGTACTTGTCTGCGGTACAAGAAAGCTCCAAAGGAACAGCGTATTTATATTTGTGATACCGGGAGTGTGGAAAATCTTTATCATTATGTGCTCCATTGTCCTATTTATGTTGCATGTACATTTTATATTTCAGATTTGTTACAGTGCCTCAGTTATTAATGATACAGCTAAAATTGCCTCCTTGCTGGTCAACAACAATAAATATATCACCTTTCAAGTTACCAGATTTCTTTTAGTGGCAAAAAAATAATAATTAGAGCTCCTTACATTGCTGAGGAGTAGTAATCTAGGGGTTTTCCCAATGCAGATTTATTGTATACAAGTACGATCCAGCTAAGCCCTACCTCCAGCACAAGGGACCTTGCACTGGCAGCAGAGCCAAGGAGCAGCAAACGGTCAGGTGTGGAGGGGGGGTGAGCGCTGGCAGAAGGTTCCACCGGCCAGTTGGCCACACCCCCTCTGACCAAGTGGTGGCCACGTCCCCCGCACTGGCTTTAGGGACAGTGGCACAGCCCGCTGAAGGAGTTCCTCACCCTTTGGGCCTACTGCAGGACTGCCCAACAGCCACCATGCAGTAAATGGATTGGGGCACCAGTGCGAGCTTACTCCTGCTCGGAACAGAAATAAGGCCTACGCAGCCATAGCGACACAGGCACCAGTCGCCTAGAGTCCCTGGAGCTGCTGCATGCCCGCCTAGCCAACCCCCGAGACACCCAGGATGAGAGCGCCCTGGACAGGTGTCTCCGAGGCCCTGTCCCTCCCCCGCCGCTCCTTGTGCCACATTGCAAGCCGGGTCTCACGTAGAACCAGTCTGGCTCTCTCGTCCTGGGTGTCTCGGGGGCTGGCCGGGTGGGGGTGCACGGCTTTGGGGACTCCAGGTGGCGGGTGCCTGTGTTGCTGTCTGCAGCTCTGCCCCATTGCTACACCTCCCTTTTCCGTTGGGGAGTAGAGTTGGATGCAGCGCTGTGGCCACCGGGGCCCAGCACCATCTGCTGGCACTGTTTCAGTGCACTTCTGGATCGCGCTCTGTAGGTTTTTTAATTTGTCTTTTAGTTTTTATTTGTCTGTTGTTACTGATACTATTTTCCGATTTGGAATTGTTGTAACCTTGTTGGTTAATGCAATAAGATTGATTGAAATCAAGGCTACTGGTAGTTTCATTGTGGTCTTAAGATCATTCAACATGGCTTTTCTGCGCATTACTCCATAACCACAATTATATTTAGCTTAATTTAAACATTTCTGACAATGAACTTGGTGCTTAGCTTTATGGATTTTCCATTCAGAAGCAAAAATCTCAAGCAGCAGGATACTTGTTGCTAGGTGACAGATGGTAGCTATTGCTCCTGAGCAAGGAGCATGAAACAAGCTCTCTTGAACTCCTGTAGTATGAAAACATCTGCCTGGACTTCTAAAATGAATGTTATCTAAAATGGAAAGAAAAATGAAAGACTCTTGCTAAAATATATCTGGACTCATGGTGAACACCAGCCATCATGTCATCCAGACAAAGGAAGAGAATACGTGGAAGGGAAAAGGGATGGGGGGGTGGATGACAATTTTTTATTCAGGGGTTTCATTAAGAATTGAATATATATTTATTTATTAGAAGATACTGTATAGGTACTGTAGGAAGTATTTAGCCTAGAAATTATTTACAGATGCACTACAAATGTTATTCTTCAACAAAGCAGTTGTAGTGTAAGAGAGAACTAAAAGATTAACTTGAGAATACATGAACGCAACAGAACTCCTTATGGCATGGCTAGTAAGCAGTAGTCAAGGCTCATGTTTTGTAGCCACTTTTTATTTACGAATTCTGAAATAGGGGGGAAAATTCTCTTCTCTGACAGGTGAGCAACTAATACAGGCTCTTAAATTAACCACCATTTTCTAGTTACAGGAAGACGATAAAGTACATGGAGTAAAGAAAAACTAGATTTCAAAAGTCAAAACTGTATCTCTAGCACGCTCACATCCTGCCAATGGGATGGTCACAGGGTAAAAGCAAAACACGACAGCCGACTGTTTGGGGCCACTGTGGCACGCTTGGGCATGGACCCCGCCTGCACATCTGTGCAGGCACCACCAGATGTTGGCACAGGATTGCCCTGGGTCATGTCGGCAGCTGGCCTGGGCTGCAATACTGGAGACTTTTGGGGTCATAGCCAGTGCTATGGTCTGCCTGATGAGGCCAAAGTGGGCTGCCTCGGGGCTGCATTGTGTTCCCATCATGGCAGAAGATGGGCACTGGGCCCAACACGGGGGCAGGGACAGACGACCGCACGTTCCCTGCTCTCCTACATCCCTGGGCTGTGCGGCTGTCAGCCTGGCCAGGCACATCATTATTTTGTGCCCCAACCTGGCATGCCGTGTGTCTGCTTGGGTTGCCTGTCCCAGGTCAGCAGTCCGACATCACGGCTGTTCTTACCCACATTGTTTTGATTTGAATGAGGCTTGTTCACATGAACAGTTACTTCAAAGTAATAACCCTTTCACTTTAACTCTGCTTTTGTTAACATGAACATAGTGTTTAAGCAGGGGTAAGGAACCTCAGGTGTGGGAGTCAAATGCAGCCCTTGACAAGTTTTTAGGTGGCCTTTTTTCCATTTCCTTAATCTGGGCCCTGGACCCAGTTCCTACCCCCCAAGCACAGAAAAACTGAGCTCAGGGTAAGCAAGCAGACATGAGGACATGTACGCAAGGAAAGGCGACAGATCCATGGCACAGATCCATGATCTGGACCTCCCTATTCTTGAGTACACCCCTCTAGCATCCTGCCCTGTACTTCTACATGGTCCTCAGAGCTTGTACTAATTTTCAAAGTGGCCCCTGGAAAATGTTCCCCAGCCCTGGTTTAAAACGCAAAGGTGGTGGTGGCTTCTTTTGGGGGTGTGAACTCCTGATTAAAGTGTACATACTCCACACTAATTTACCCTGAGGGGTGATTATGTGAACATGGGAAGGGTGTTCAAAGTGCATGTTAAGTCAGGTCGCATTCCAACACAGAGGTAAATTGAAGCAGCTACCTGGATTTACCTCTTTCAGTTGGAACTGAATGGAATCATTACATTTATTTTATTTAATTAGTGTTGCTACTCCACTTCAGTAGCGTTCAGTTGGACAGCGTAAACCAAACTAGTACTGTGCCAGTTTCCTCCGTAGCCAAGATGCAATGATCAGTGAACCAAGGTCACTACTCTGACTCTGATAAACTTTCACGTGAACAGTTACTTCAAAATACAAGACAAAGGGAAGTTATGTTTTCAGGGAGCAATATACTTCTCCTCCTACTCCTAGAACATAGCACTAAACTGAAGTTATTCAGAGCTGAAGCAAGAGCAGATACTCTCATTCCATCCAGAAATACCGACCCTTCATGAGTGCTTTCAGCCATTCATTGGTATTTCCTGCTTCCACGCTTCCAGTCTCGTCGGTATCAGCACCTGCGATTTCCCGTCATTTTTTGGTAATTCCTGGTAATTGGTAAATTGGTATTTTTTTTGTAATTTCCACAAGTTACCAAAAATACTGATAATATCAGAAGTTACTGGGGAAAATGATAATATCAGGAATTACCAGAAATTACCAAAGTGGCAGAAAAGTGGAAAATCACAGAAAACATCAGAAATGCTGGTAGGTTAGGTTTCCTCCTCACGTGAACGAAGTCAAAGGAGCACTCTTTCGTTTCAGTTCTACTAGTCTGTTCATGTGAAGACTTCAGGAGTAAAACAGAAGCAAGCACCAAAAGGTAACAAAATTAATTGTTTATCAGAATGTGAACAACTTAACACTTAATGGCCAATAACCAACACAATCTTTTACTCCCTTGGTCACCTCCCTGCTTTAAGGCCAAATTAAGTCTTAAACTGGCTATGCTACAGTGGAGGACCACTTTGCCATGGTAGGCTCTTGCACTATAGCATAATCAGCTGACCAGAGTGCTGACAGCAACTTCCTCGAGCACCTCCTGCCGTGGAGGGGTTCTGGCAAAAGCCTCAAGCAGTTAATAAAGCCCACGAAGTCTCCATTATTGTTGCTGAGCCCCCCAGAGCCATAAACTACACCCAGTAGGAGAATACTATTCTGTTCTATCCAGCATTTGATTTTCCTGCAAGTGCTGCGTGATGAGGTTCTGGGAACCACATCAGGCAGCACTGCGGTCTCTAGCAACTGCAGCCCCCACTAAGTGCCAAGCAAGGTGAGGGGAAGAGTGCATGCCTATGTACGTGAGTGTGTGTGCGTGCGTGCGCGCAAGCATGCGCACATGTGCAGAATGGTAGGGCTTATAATTTAGCATGGGGTGGAGCTCCCATATGCTGCATTATATGATGAATTGATAAGAGTTCCTGTGGATTTTCACTTTATTCAGTACAGCCTCTCCTATGCACAGATGCTCTTTAAAAGAAAGCCATCCATCAAGGTTTCTTGTGCACAAGAGCACCAAGTCAACAGCATATTTAGAGAGCCCACTACTTTTAGAACTTGTACAGAACATATGTCAACATGCCAGCAACAGAATATTGATTATTCATAAAGTACTTCACTATGCAAAAAAATAAGTACCTATACATACAGCAGGGTTCCTAAGTACACAGAACTCTTGTATAATCAATGCAGATTTTCACATTGCAGTAGAACCTCTCACATCTGGACACTTCAGTAGGACCTGTTTTATATCTGGATATTGGAGGGTCATAAGCCATGGCCAGAAGAAAGGGGACAAAGCATGTCCAGGATAAAGAAAGAGCCAGATGTGGGTGGTTATGTTGTATTTTGATCAATGGGCTATGTCCAAGGACCCATGTTCTCTGCACTGTCTCATTGCTGCCAATGAAGAAAATGCAGTGAACGCAGTTCCCTGACTAATTCCTTGCCAAACTTCAGCTACAATAGTGACAGACTGTCCTCCCATGTAATCCTATTGCCCTCTGATGTAATCATCTGGTAGTTAAGACGGTCATAGTGACAGAGTTTTAAGTCAGGGTCCACAGGCAACATGAAGATTCTTCAAATGGTTTGCAATGGCCTGTCATTTGATAAGCCATGGTTTCAGGGCCTATCGACTTCACTTCTAGAGGGTGGGATTCAGATAGTAAGGGGAGGGAGGATATGGTTTAAGAGACTGGGGTCACAATCCTCAGGTTACTTGCTTTGGAGCAGTCCATTGAAGTCATGAGACTACTCAATCCTTCTCTGAATGAGATTACTCCAGAGTAATGGTTTGAGGACTGCAGCCTAAATGAGCAGAGGATGGACAACGTAACTGCAAAGACTTTTTGTTCCTTTTTGTACAAGACTGAGGATGAGAACATCTAAATTTATTTATTTTTTTAAAAAAATCCACATGCACACACACAAAAAAGAACCTTCCCCCTAGTACTTTAACTATAACCAACTCAGTTCAACTGAAATTAAGTAGACTCTCATACATGCTGTGTACGTGGCCACAATATAACGTGCAAGTCCTCCTATAATGAAGAAATAAAGAGCAAAGGAAAATGTATTTAACATAACATTACCAATTCACTAAAATGCAATACTGAAGTGAAAGATGGTTCATAAAAGAGGAACAGATTTGATGAATGAATTCATTTTTCCATGCACCGAGCCAGTCACTCCCAACGTCTACTGTTCTAAAATCTTCTTGCATGAAAACTTGTTAACAGAAATAAACCTCTTAAAAATACCTTTTTAGGTAATGAAGCAATGTGTTTAGGATTCTGCTTGCAGAAGGGGATGAAGCAATGTGTTTAAGATTCTGCTTGCAGAAGGGGATGAAAGATGCAGATCATGCTGCAAATGTTATGTTTCTTTGTCCCAAAACTTAGTAGACAGTCACTTCACATTTGCCTCCAAGAAAAATAACCACCACCAGGAGGGTGGAAAAAATCTGAGCAGGGACAAAATCCATAACATGGTGTTTATATACAAGAGCTTATATAAACCCTAGCATGCCTTTTCCTTTTATGCTGCGCAAGACGTTGTAAGGAACTTAAAGAATTGAAAATGCATACAAAAAAACCCAACAGCTACCCTAAATCGTAGTTTGAGATGACAAATTTCGCCTAATTGAACGACAAGAAAAGTGCAAAAGTTTAATAAAAAGTAGCCACACCAATTAAATCAGTTTTGAGAGAGAGAAAAAGATCAATCATACACAAATGAGAACATTAGAAGTTAAAACTGTTAAACAGAACTAGAAGCAACTTGTAAACTCTCCTGATTATGTTGCAGATGCTGCCCATAAAAGTAAAAGGTAAAAACACCCCGTTTTATAAGTAGATGGATGGACCCAACCCATGTATTAATACTGAAAACCCAAACTTTCCAGAAGGCAAGATGACAGCAGCTTCATATTTTTGTTAGTTTCATGACCCAGCAAAAGACTGATGCAAACATGTCAGCCTGAAGTTCACCACCATCAGTTCCTAAATAAAATTCAAGTTCTCACAACACAGTTCTCAGATGCATAGCATGCAATCCAAGCGCATGCCTCAGCTGTGTGCACACAGACCAAAACCAAAGATGCACATGCAGGGTGGCAAGTTCCTCACCTTCTGACCACGCCACCACTGTGGTGGACACTTCAGCCCACTTTTCCCTCTCCTGAATGTAGCAGAGTGAGGTGGCAGGGGACCTTTCCCTGGGCCACCCTGAGTGCACACTGTGCGCACAAGCAGAATTAGAGTTTTGGTTTGTACACGCACCTGAGGCCTATGCACAACCCTTGGATCAGGGCAGAAATGATTATCCATGGTGAATGTCCTTTTTGTCACGTTTGCCCTCAAACTAGATCCACTGAAAACAGAAAGCCACAGCTGTTCAGTTCCCACTTTATTGGATAAATATGTTTCAGCCTTTTCAGATCAGTTATTCAGTTGTATTGGCACTACTTAGACAATTTTTTTGAGGTATTACTTGAGGTATTGCAAACGTGTAGTTGTCAAAATGAACTAAGTGAGAAGACAAATATTTTTTCAGTCTCAAGAACAGGGCAGACTCCAGCATACAAACACTGGGTGTTAATAAGATGGTAGCCCACACAAGGTGTGCCCACCTGCCCGTTTATTAGGTGTTTACCACTACCGGTCATGTTGACACCACCCACTGGACACGCAGTCACTACTCAAGGCAGGGTACCAGAGCATGCAAAGTCCACTGTGCAGAAAAATGCAGGCTAACATGCGCCCACGTATCTATGTTGCATCAATAGGTTGCATGCAGCATCATGCACGTACAGGTCTGCTAGCACCAGAGTCACAGGCGAAAAGCCTAGAGCATTCAGAGAAGCTTTCTGCTCTCTCCCACACTGGTGTGAACTTAATGTCCACCTTAAAACCGTACCCACACCAATTATAAATATGCATTCTCCCAGCTCATCCTGGTTTGCAGCACGTCAGATGCTTGCTCTTCCCAATCCATTGCATTTTAAGCAACGACTTGTAGAAGATTACCGTTGTCAGGGCCATAGCTAATACTGACAGCCAGGCAACAGCCAGCACCGCTACCTCCACTGTTCCACTGCAGCCACTTGTTGACTACAGATCTGCCAAATGATGTTGCATTCCCGGGACTGAGGAAGAGACCAATGCCATTTTTTATGGGGGGAGCAAAAGGTCCAATATGCCCTGCTGCTGCCATGGCCCACCAGTGAGAGGACAGGCACTGAACCCATGTCTGGCAATAGTTTGAGCAGTTGGACAGTGTAGTCAAGTGGGCGCGCAAGGAAACATCTGAAATGTGGGCAGAGACTCAAAGCAGCCTGTTCCATTCCATTCATCACGATCTCCCTGCTTGAGCATGTTGCTGCCATGACCGCAAGAGTTGTTGCTCAGGGGCAGGTGCTATTTCTCAACCCCCACCAGCCATCCACACCCCACCACATGGAACCCACCTGCCCTGGTTTTCCCAGCAACCCGCCCCCCAAGGGAAAGCACCCAAACCCTCTCCATCCTGCAATCACATCTGTGAACAATTCCTGGGCTAGGCACGTCTCCCCCCAACCCAATCACTCCCGCAAGCCTTCCATGAACATTCCTCCACAGGCAGAATCATGCAAGAAGGATGTGGAAAATGTCCCCCATCAGTCCCACCACCCAAGTGAGCTCACGCAGCTGCTCCCAAAAGGGTCATAAGAATAATAAAAGTTCCTTTAAAATAAAGTTCTTAATTTTTTCTTCGGTTATTTATTTGCTAAATGAAGTTGTTTAATTGTTCATAATCCAGAGTTCCCATACTTATTCTAGGAAAGGAAGGAAGGGACAGGGAGGCCTTGGAGAATGGTGGTATGGCATAGCGATAAGCCACTTTGGGGGATGTGGACTGGAGTGGAATGGGGAGTGGCGGATACATTGAAAACGAAGGGTGAGGTGTCCTTTGGCCATACACTTGCACCTGAGGGAAGGGGCCATATTAACCAGCTGCATGCCTGTGCCTACGTGTTTCCTATTGCCATTCCCAGACCCAGCTAGACTGTGAATGCCAATAAGGAACACAGGAAAAGGAAAGGGCGAGAAGCAGCAGGGAGAGGGCACAAGGAGGGAAAGTATGCCATACTAGTGCTAGAGAGAGCAGAATGGGCCAGAGAAAAGCACAGTGACACACAAAGAACATTTTTAAAGGCTTTATTGATAAACACAAAAAGATCATTTGAAACAGATCACCAATGCTCATTATTAAACTGTCACTGATGTTGTTTGTGCTAGCATTGCGGTTGATGTGCTGGCACAAGGCATCCAGATCTGTAAAGTGGAGCGATCTCCAAGTGGAAATCAATTCTGGCCACAACTAATCTCCAGAGCTGCATTAAAAGGCCAAAACCTCTCTCCACAACAAGAGTGGGCAATGCCGAGCTGTCAGTTAACGTAAGATTGCTCTGGGGTGCAGGCAACATTGTAGGCCTTCTTAAGCTATGTTTTCAGTGGGTAGGCAAGGCCACCAAGAACAGGAAGCCTCATGAATACACCCACAATGCATGTTTCAGTGGAGGGTCCAAACTTAAGTCTCTGGTGTGCATGCAGCCTAAAGAGGAGTACTGGTGGAAGATGTAGGCATCATGGTTCTTCCTGGACCACCCAGCCACCACATCCACAAACTGGGTACAGTGGCCCAGAAGAACCCGCTGAAGTTCAAGTAGTGATCCTTGCTCTCAGGTGGTGAAATGGCTCCCTTCATTTGCCCCTATCTAGATCAGAAACACCTCCCACTGAAAGTCCTCCACTACCTCTGTGCGGGTAGCCAATCCAGCAGCAGTTCCACAATCCCTGTGGAAACATCTATGAGTATGGTGCTCACTGCTCACCACAGAGGTTCCAACAACAAACTGCTGGGCGACAGAGCAGCAGGAGTCTGAAGTGGCAAGCTTCCAGATGGTAATGGCAATGCACTTCTCCACAAGGATGGGCGACCACATCACCATGCTCTGTTTTTCCAGTCACGGCCTGAGCATCTCAGCTAAGGAGATGAGGCAATAGGTCATCCTGAAGTCTGTGACCCACTCGGAGGAGAGCACGTTCTCCCACCAGTCTACTTTTCTCCTTTACCCAGACCAGCCTCTCAGTGGATAGAGCCCTGCACATGGGGTCAGAGACAGGAAGTGCGTCTCCAGAAAGGTACCTCTCTGCACGCATATGCTCATCGTGCACTGTCTGATCCTCCCCAGCGCAGTCCGTTGTTGCCAGAGGTACGTACATGTACAGTGCCGAAGCAGGAGCCACCTCCATTGTATGATGCACCCCACTATCCCAGTCACAGATCTAGCAAGTGCTTGTTTGTGCCTTGAAATCTCATTGTATCTATGGCAGTAAAAGGATTGGAGCTATTGGATTACTCACAGGTTCTGCTCAACAGTGGTCATGGAGGCCTGGAGCATAACAACAAGCACACTGAAGTTCTCAACATGTCTCTCCATGACTGTGGTACTGGCGCCCATGAACTCTGCAGACCATGCGCCAAATGTTTGAAAGAGCTGGGTGGCTGTCTAGCTAAGATTTGCTGCACAGCACACATGAGCAACTGGGTGCCTAGCATGTATGAGCTGGTATTGGCTGCTATTGTTTGAAAGTGTTTTTGCAAAGTTTATGCTGTGGGTGTGCGTGTAGCTGAGCAGATGCACTGCCAGTCCAGGTGGCCATTAAACTGCATCGACAATTCTGTACCAAGAATGTCTGTGCACATGCCAACTCATCAAAAAATGTCACAAAAGTTAGCACCACGGAAGCATGGAGTTTTTTTTTAATTGGGGAGGAGGATGGATGGGGGGGGGACCCACAGAATGTTAAGGCTGTACCGAACAGTACTTCCGGGTACTCAGACCTAGTTCTGAGTACCCGGTCCAAGTACTCAGCTAAGCTTTGGAACTCAATCCAGAGTTCCAAGTTCCAAATTCCAGGTACTCGAACCTCGGAAATACCTGGAACTCGGAACTTCAGAAGTGTTTTTAAAAGTGCACTCCCTCACTTTAAAATTATGCCAAGCAGTGCCAAGAAAAGCAGGCTAGCAAGAGTGAGACAATCACTCAAGACAACAAACCTAAACAGTGCCACTGTGTGCAAAAATCCAAGAAGAGCCAGGAGTACCCACAACATGGCCCACCGTAAGCAGTGCACCCACTTTAAAATCATGACAACCAAGTAGTGTTCAGAAAAGCAGGCTAGCAAAAGTGGAACAATTGCTCAAGACGACAAACCCACAAGGGCAGAAAGAAAGCAAAAAAAAGCGCCAGCCCAACAGACATAGCACACCCCCAAGAAAGAAATCAGATATTCCCCCACACACGCACCCACCCAAAAGTCTCCATTGTGCCTGCCCAGTGACTACCCATGCAAGGCAAGCCCCCTTCCCACACACATTATTATTTTAACCAGAAAGTATATTATCTCCCCTGTGCCCCAGGGGCCAGTCATATCTTGGCAAAATTGAACCCACAAAGTACAATCACAGCGCCCACAAAAACCACAGCAAAAGTGATTCCCCTCTGGCCTCTAGGGTGCTGCCAACTTGCCAACAGGCAGAGCAAGCAGCAGCAGCATCCAAACTATATTTGGCACTGGTGGCAACCCCCAGCATTGCCGCTAGTATATGGAAAGACCAGACAAGGGGAAGTGGAGCAAGGCAGATCCCTATGGCCACCACGATGACAAGCAGTGCAAGCAGCAGTGGCACCCGCTTATTCATTTTAAAAAAAAAAACTGGCATTGGTGTGGCACTGGTAACTTGGACAGCCCAGGGCAGGGGAAGTAGACCAAGGCAGAGATCCCTCTGGCCTCTGTGGTGTCAAGCCTGCCTGCTACAGCAGCAGGCAGCAGCAGCATGGCTCCCAGCTATTTTTTTATTTTCTTTTTAAATCATGGCATGGTGGAAACAACTAACCAGGGTATTACCCCTACGGCCAGGTCAGGCCAGGCAGTGGGCACCCCTCTCCCCCCCACCCCCCCATGCCAATTACTTACAGATCAGAGGGTAGTGCACAGTCAAATTCAGTAGAGAATGGAAGATGGCTATACAGCCACTTTTATTTGGCCCCTGCCAGCCAATCAAAACTTGCCATCTGGCTTGTCCATCACTTAACTGTCCTTTCCCATAGCCCCCCTCTTACCAAATATAGCACTAAGTTTCATTTCCTAGCTTTGAGAAGCTAGGGTCAATCAATCCTCTGGGTCACTCCAGCCACACGCACATTGGCGCCAGTATTTGATGGTGACTTTTGAAATTTTCAGAAGTTTTCCGAGGACTGGCCTCAGTACTCTGAATTTTGGAATTCAGAAATTCAGAACTAATTACCAGAATCCTTGGTGGATTCTGAAGTATTTTGAATATTGAGTTTCAGCTCTACTGAATATTAAGGAATTGGCAGGTGTGGTGATCTGCAAGGTGGTAAAGTTTACTAACTGCTCATAATGTATGTGGAAGCAGAACTGCCCACTGGTTAAAAGTTACTCATATTTCCTTATCTTTTGAAAGTAATAGTTTTTGCTTGGAACAAGCATGAGGATCATAACACCATAGGAAGTATTGCTGCAGATTGTTTGTCTAGGAAAGCCCAATGACTTCAGTTTTTGTCTGTGGGTGCTGAGCCATGCGCACCTCCAGGAGCTATGGAGATAAAAGTTTGCCAGTTAAGCATGGGGGAAGTGCTTGAAATTGCAAAATGTGCTGTAAAACTGTCATAAAACTCCCAGAAAGTGACAAAAAAAGTGCCAGAAAGTGACATAAGTGACAAAAAAATTGCAGAATTGCAAAATCACTGGAAATTGATGAAATACTGATGGACACTTGCAAGCACTCCTGAAAGGTCAGCATTTCCCTTCAGAATGGGAACACATGCTCTCGTCTCAGCCCTACCAATTAGTTTCGTGGAGTGTCCCTTAGTTCTAGTATGATTTAAGAAGGTAAATAACTGTTCCCTATTTACTTGGTCCATCCACACCACTCATGATTTTATAAACTTCTATCATAACGGTCATCTCTTCTCCAAGCTGAAGAGCCCTAACATATCAAGCCTCTCTTTGAACGGAAGCCATTCCATACCCTTTATCATTTTTGCTGCTCTTCTCTGTACCTTTTCTACTTCTACTATATCTTTTTTGACATGGGGCAACCAGACCTGCACACAATATTCAAGGTGTGGTTATACCATAATTTTATATACAGGCATTATGATATTTTCAGTTTTATTCTTTATCCCTTTCTGAATAATTTCTAACATCCTGTTTGCTTTTTGGCCACTGCCGCACTTTGAGCTGAAGATTTCAATGTATTGTTCACAATGACTTCTCCTGAATGGTAACCCCTAATTTGAAACCCAGCCTTGTGCTCACATAATTTAGTTTATTTTTTCCTATATGCATCGCTTTCCACTTCTCAACATTAAATTTCATCTGCCATTTATATTCCCGGTCATCCAGTCTTGCAAGGTCCTGGATGTGAAAGGGGGAGGGCTTCTCTTCTTTCTTCTTCTCTTCAGGTCCAGTACGGAGCATGAAGAAAACGCTGCCAGATCAGCAACGGCGCAGTGCACTCTGTCAGCACCACTTTGGATTAGGGCTGTACATGCGCAGAATGGCCTCGGTGGCCATTTTGCGCATCTGTGCTGCACCGCTGTTAATTCGGCAACGTTTTCTTCAAGCTCCAGACCAGACTTGAAGAGAAGAAAAAAGAAGGCCTGGCTGAGGAGCTGGCTCAGCTGCCAGTGGCCAAGCCTCCTCTGCTGCTGGTGGGAGTTGGCTCCACAGCCAGGCCTTCTCTGCCACCCTGCAGAAGACGACCTGGCGGCCTGGCAGCAGAACCAGCTCCAGCCACCAGCAGAGGCAGCCCAACCACCGGTAGCGGAGCCAGTGGCCATGACCCCTATCCTCCGGACCCAGACCGGGAACGGTGTTACAAGTACAGGGGCCCCGGGGGTGGGGGTGTTAGGGGTAATGGATCTCCCACACCCACCCTCTGAGGCCAGGAGGGGATGGGGGCAGTGGAGTGAAGAAGGTTTCTCCCCAGCTCTTCCCATTGAAGTCAATGGAAGGATTTTCCATTAACTTCGATGGAAAGTTCCAATCCAAAAATTGGGAACCAAATATAAAACTGAAACCCCCATATGTAGTTCCAGCTATGCCTCATTTAGGGACAAACACTACATAATAACTTACATAATAACTAAACACCCAAATCAATAAAGGTAGGTCTAAAACAGTACTATGGATCTTATGTCAACTTTGTAATATTTGTTGTATACATGCAAAAATAATGCACCTACTTCCACCCAAACTCAGAATGTGGCCCTATATTTTTAATTGTATTTTCATGAGAAATTAAGTTTTCTTGAAAGTGAGAATAAAAACATTCATGACACTTTCTTCGTAGTGTTAGCATTTTAGCACCTCATTCCTTCTACTATTAAAGCCAGGTTTCACTTCAGTTCACTATGGTTAGGCTTATACCCTTTGTCTGCCTTCAGGAAGATTTGATTTTTCAAAGGAAATGCTGATGTTACTAAGTCAGCCAAACTAGACTTATCTAACTGGCACAATCAAGAAGTGTCCGATTAGTGTATTTTAACAGGAGAGTGCACTCCCTAAAATCGATCAACTGACTGCTAGTACTGTCATTCCTCATTTCACTGCAAACTTTAATTTGCTTGAATGAAAAGGGGGAGGGGGGCTGAGTACAGTTCAGTTCAATTACTACCACCATCCCCATATTACAGAAAAAATAGTTCTAGAAAGAGTCAGAATAAAAGAATGTGTTCATAAAGCAGACATGCTCAGGGAGACTTTAGCTTCATTGGGTTTTAATTTTGAGGGATGCTTTCTTCAGTTACAACTCAGAAGCTATCAGTGTGCATAAGTAACCGAAAGTCTTCTTTCCTTTCTGCATTTATTTGCATCATGTGCAAACCAAGCTACTTAGGGCAGAAGTAAGGGGTGTCAAAGAGGCATCAATCCAAGGGATGTGCCAGAAATATACCCAAAATTGAGGGATTGGGTAGCCTTCACAATGAGCATAAGGGTAGCAATGTTCTCCATTATTTATAAAGGCCATATGGGAAGATAAGGGAGTAAAATCATTTCCAACTAGACATTCCTCCTTCTTTACATATCCCACATAGTGTCTAGAAAAATCAATTACTTTTGTTTATTTGGGTCTTTTCGCAATTTGTCATGTTTCTCACTATTCTATCATTTTCATCATTGGTATCAAAGTCAGCTAAATTTCTCCACTTTCCATACTGCACAGCTGCTGCATACCGTTGGAGCATTCCACACCTCTAGAAGGAAGCTCTTAGAAGTCTCAACTGTTTCATGACACCAGAAACTGCTACCCTACATACCAACTACCAAGTATGTAGGCAGAGTATATTCCTCCAGTGATACCAGAAGGCTTTGGCTGCCACAGGAAAAAATAATCTCCTAGAGTTAATACCAGGATCTGATCATACTATCACCTGCTAGGAAACCACTTAGGGAAAGGTCGCTGGATATTGCAATGCCAAGAACCCATATTATCACTTACAAGTCCTTGAATGTTAGAATCTACACCCTTTTTAAAAAGAGGTGGTTGCAAGGCTGGAGGACTGAAAAGAAAGGGGGGTGGGAAACAGAGAAGCCAACCACATGGTCCTGAACAACAAATGTGGATGTGGCCTGGTGGGTTCTGCCACCGCCTCTGCAGCCTGTCAAGCTCAGTCATGCAACAAAACACAGAGTGCAACCTACGATGCCTTCTCCCATGAGTCAAGTGATGGTATGCCAGGGATTTGCCATAACACCACCTTCACTCAACATGTGTACTATTCCCCATTGCCAGCATGTTATGCGGATGAGACCCCAGAGAATACACAGTGGGGAGGTGAGCACCATATGATAAACGCAATTATAAAAGGTTGAAAGTGTAAGAAAAGCTGACAACAATAAGGAAGTGTTTGTATGAATCTTTTGCACTGGGGTCAGATTTGCCCAGATTTTTAAACTAATGAGTACTACAGAAAGGCTTACACATAAATAAAGGAGGAAAGGCTATATACAGCACATCCATTGTGCATGTACGCCAGGAAAGTGTTTAAAACTTTCGAAGACAAACTAAGCACCACTTCCATCATCAACTTAGTGTTTTTTGTGTCTTGGAATTGAATTGATGGCTTACCTCTTAATTGCAAGCCTCTTTGTTTTCAATGATTTGGCTTTCTAATCTCAGCTAGCATTTAAAGGTCATTTTAAAATAGAGTACTCATTGATTTCTATGAGATACTAGTCACATTTTGCTTTTCTTCCAGCTCTGTCTTCCAATCAAGCTACTGTACAGTACGAGTCACTTATCAACTAAGTGACAACGATGCAAATTTAGTCCAATGGTTCATCCACCCATCTGCTTTTCATGTCTCTGTGGTCACAGCAGGTGTGTTAAAATGCAAGTGTCAAGCAGTCAAGAAATCTTGACAGTTTCTTAATCTTTAGGGTACCAGATACGAGAATGGATCTTCTTGTATGGAAAACCACATGGAACAATGCCTCCATAAAGCTTTAAGCAGATTTGACATACTACAGAGGATTTTAAGTAGCAAGAAAGAGCTCTATCATGGAGAAAAGGTTGCTACTGATCAGGCCTGGGGCACTTGCAGGACCAAATTTACCAGCAATCCATGAGGTTACAATGTGAAACTGTTTACTGTTGCATTTAAGTGGGAGGAAAAAACATGTTTCCCCAAAACAGATTTCAAGATGCTGTTTTAGGAGCTTAAGGGCAATGGGTTTTTTATTTATTTTTAAGTTGCTTTTTTTCAAAACCTAAAATCATTAACTTTTTCTCCTCTTGCCACCACCCTTAAAACATAGTATCCTAAGTGAAATTAGAATCAATTGGCGACTATAAGGCACTAGCAGAATCAAAGACTTGGCAGGGGAACATGAAAGCAGTCTCTGTCCAGCCCCAGCCCTGACTTACCTTGCACTGAAATGTTACCTGGTTCCTGACTTGGATCTGACTTCCTCACATCCGATTCCTGGATTTTGTTTGGCTCTCGTCCTCTAGCTTCTAATCCTTAGTATTGATCCTGCCCTATGCTTTACCCTTGGGGCATCTCTGACCGGACCTCAGCCATACATCTATTACATCCCTGAGTAACTGCTTCCAGTACAGGATCAACAGCCAGACTCCTGACAATGACCAGAGTTCCACTTTCATTAAGGCCCACATGCCCTTGTTTGTATGTACCTAGATACTCTAGTACTGATCACAACAACAGTCCCTATGAGTTGAAAAATTTCTAGATTGCCTGAATAATACATGGAGGCTTCCATATTCTGAACACTACTCAATCACTACTTGTATTCTGCCACACAAGTCACAGCCACCAGAGTACCAGATACCTTATCTTTGCTTTTTCATATACTTATTGAATGTTCAAAATAATTTGGAAAAAGACAAATAAAATCTCTGGATGCATCAGCAAAACAGTACATACACAGATGTGCAGTTTCATCTTGAAATTTATGCTACTGTGCAAATCAAGAGGCTGAAATGCATCTCAAATAAATTGTCCTGAACTGCATGCAGTAAGCAGCAAAAAGTTCCTCTTCCTCCAGGAAATCTTAAAGTTTAACAGATAAAAAGTATCATTGCTATTACCTCTTCCACAAATACCTCCCAAGAGTGTCTAGGGGAAGATACAAAATTGAAAGCATTTGATTCCCAGTTCCCTAAACTCTCTCTCAAAGTGAACTGCCGACTCCCAGCTCTGGATAACTTTGATTTACACCCACATCAAGTATTTCCCACAACACCGCTTCTGTAGACTCAGTTTCCCTTAATTCTGCACCTTAACAACAAAACACAAAATCTCTGTAGGAATGGCATGCATGAAACCTAGCAATGTGGTTTCAAGCAGCATTAACATACAGGCCATCTATTGATGGAATATATCAAACAGTAGCACCTTTACCCCTCAAACTCTGTCCTGTTGAATAAACACCAAAACAGACTTTAGTGGGTCCAAAGAGCAATAAAACAAGAAGGTGCCAGTTTGCCCCCTCCTTTTTTTCTGAAGAATCTAGGCCCTAGTCATCTCACCTTTACAATTATCAGTCCCCATCCAAAAAACAAGTCAAAGATTCTTTAACCTGCTCATGCCAATCACAACACATGGTGTTCTTTATTTAATGCACTAAATACTTCAGTGGTAACTATGTGGATTAATCCCTACCATCATGAATGAATTCACGTAGAAAAAATATTATACACCAGCGCACCCTATTGCTCACAGGTAAACACCTAGTATCACAGACATTGTTCTGAAAGGGAACTTGTACAAACTCCTTTAAAAGGATGGATCTGGTGACAAATTCCTAATGGACTAAATTTGGTATCCAAATTTACCGTCCCAGAGGAATTGGGGGGGGGCAGGGGGCGTAAACACTTTTTTAGGGACACCTGGTTTGTGCAGAAATATCCAGTGCAAATGCCACCAGGAATAGAGGGCCTCCACCTCGAGGTTGATTGGACTCATGGAGACAGATTAGGGTTGTTCCTTGTATACCGTGCACCTTCCTGTATGGCAGCATCTTGTTCTAGCTGATCTGGTGTCAGAGGTGGTTTTGCGAATCCCAAAGCTGCTAGTCTTAGGGGGATTTCAATATTCACCCCGATGCCAGCATTAAGGGGGCAGAGCAAGAGTTCATGGCTGCCATGGCAACTATGGGCCTGTCTCAGGTAGTATCTTGCACAACTCACGAGGGGGGGCACACTCTGGATTTGGTGTTTTGCACTGGCTTTGAGGCTGGGGGGGGGGCGGGGGGAAGTGTCATCTGTGCCCTTGTCATGGACAGACCACTCTCTCCTTCGGGCCAATCTCCTGGTGCAAGTCAGCCCCTGGCAGGGTGTGGAACCTATTCATATGGTTCACCCCAGAGACTTATGGAACTGGAGCGGTTCTGGAACACTCTGAGGGATATACCTTCCAAACTCAACGGCTGTTCGTTTGACGACCTCGTTACTCTTTAGGACATCTTGTTGGTTGAGGCCATTGACCAGATGGCTCCCAGGCATCTGTTCCCTGAGCGTAGGTGACGCAGGGCCCGACGGTTCACGGAGGACCTGCATCAGCTGAAGTAGGAGGGGAGGCGGTTAGAGCAACAGTGGCGCCATACTCATACTGAAGGCGACCAATTGTGACACAGAGCCGCGTTAAAGTCATATGCCATAGCTATGCAGGCAGCAAAGGGGAGTTTCTTTGCTACCATTGTATCATCCACCAAGTCGCGTCCAGCTGGGCTTTTCCAGGTGGTGAAGGGGCTGATCAGTCCAGTCTCTCTGCCCAGAACTGGAATCTTCCAGTGCTCGCTGTGACAGGTTTATCGACTATTCTGCAGGAAAAAAATCACTCGTATCCACCATGATTTCGATGCCACGCTTGATGCAGTAGGGATGCCTGAAGTTATGAAAACCCTGCCTGGTCTGGTTTTATGCGATCAGTTTCAGCAGGTATTGTCCACCAATGCGGTGGAGATGCTGGGGGCTGTGAGGGTCACACCTTGTGAACTTGATCCTTGATCCTGGTGACCCCTGGTGAAAGCCAGCCAGGAGACGTTGGGGGTGGGTCAAAGCCTCCCGTGTGGAAGGCAAGGTCACTGGGTGCCTGAAGGAGGCTGTGGTGCAAGGTTTGCTCAAGAAACCATCTCTTGACATCGGCGCTCTTGCCAGTTAATCGGTCACTCTAGCCTTCCCTTTTTAGGGAAGCTTATTGAGTGGGTAGTGGCCCAGCAGCTCCAGGGGCATCTGGACCGCATTGGTTTCCCTTATCCCTCTCAGTACAGCTTCTGTTCGGACTATGGCACTGAGACTGCACTAGTGGCCTTGGTCAATGATCTGCACTGGGAGCTGGACCAAGGTCAGGCCACCTTTCTGATTTTGTTAGATCTTTCAGTGGCGTTTGACGTGGTTGACCACGAGATGTTGGTGACTCGCCTGCGGGGCTGTGCTGGGGTGAGTGGAACTGTTCTTGAATGGTTCTGCTCTTTCCTGACCAGAAGAACTCAGTGTATGGTTCTGGGGGACTGTACATCATCCCCCCGCGATCTGATGTGCGGAGTTCCACAGGAATTCATCCTGTCCCCTCTCCTGTTCAATGTGTGCATGCAGCCTTTGGGGGAGATTGTGAGAGGGTTTGAGGTTCGGTGTCATCAGTACACTGACGACACTCAACTCTGCCTCTCATTTTCATCAGACCCAGGCCCAGAAGTCTCTCTGTTTGCCTGGTGTCTGGCTGCAGTGGGGGACTGGATGAGGGCAAGCCATCTGAAGCTGAATCCCAACAACATGGAGGTGATGGTGGGAAGGGCCGAGGGAGTGGAGGCCCCCATCACTGATCGAGTGCGTACCTCCCCAATCCCTCAGGTTCACAGTCTGGAAGTCCTCCTTCATTTGCATCTCCGCCTGGATGTCCAGGTGGCAGCTGTGGCGAGGAGTGCATTTGGTAAGCTACATCTGGTCTGACGTCTTCAGCCTTATATCTCAGGCTCCAATCTTGCCACCATCATCCACGCATTCATCACCTCAAGACTGGACTACTGCAACGCACTCTACGTGAGGCTACCCTTGGCGACGACCTGGAGACTGCAGCTGGTGCAGAATGCGGCGGCTTGCCTCTTTGTAGGGACAGGCCACCGGAAGCACACAACACGGGTGCTCCGTTCTCTGCAGTGGCTGCCTATAGTCTTCCAGGCCCGATTCAAGGCAATGGTTATAACCTTTAAAGCCCTACATGGCTTGGGCCCCACTTAACTGCAGGATCGCCTCACCCCCCCACCCCCACCCATGTCCTTGATCGGCCCCTGAGGTCGGCCGGGGGCGCCCTCTTGGAGGTCCCCTGAGCTGAGATATTTGGGAGGCATTCTTGGTGGCCACACCACGGCTGTGGAACTCTCTCCCGGTAGAGGTTCACCTCTCTCCGGATATCCCGTCCTTCCGTAGACAATGTAAAACCTGGCTGTTTCACCAGGCATTTAGTGAGGGAGACAGGTGGGGGGGGGGGGGCATGTTCTCTTAGGGTTACGGCTTTTTTTATCTCGGGTTTCTGATGGGTTATTGTTTGTAATTGTTATTGTGTATGGTATTTTATATTTTTATTATGATGTTCACCACCCTGGGCTGCCATTGCGCAGAAGATGGCAGTAAAGATAGATAGGATAGATATTGGCTTCATAACTTGTTACAAGTCTGCAATCCAATATCTGTTTACCTTCTATTATCTTAAGTCACTTCATGCACTAGTGACCTTTTCATTTTAAGCAGCTACCTCCTGGAATTGTCACTAAGAACTCTATTCATTTGAAATGGCTGCTAGCTAGCATGTTTCTCCAACCTAGCCCCTTTGTAATTAGTTCAGGTTTAGCTAAGTTTCTCCACATTCATACCTGCCTGAAGAACTTTTCATAGCTCAAAAGTTCAAGCATTCAACAATAGAAGATGATCCAGTAAAAGGTTATTCTATTATAAAGATGGCCTCATGTCCAAGAAAAACTAGAGACAAACATGGCAGCCACACTCTAAAGAATGCATTTGGCAACAGTTACAACTTTGCTTTTCCCTATTGCCATCTAAGTGTGTTCCAATAATAGATCAAGGAAATTTGCACTAGCATAGTTATGCAGGGCTGGAGAGAGGAAGCCAAGTTTACCACAGGCCTAGGAATTTAGGGAAAGGGCAGGGCCAGCCCAAGGCATATGCCACCAGTCCCCAGGCACATGGCCCCGCAAGAGCCTCCGAGGGAGGAGTCCCACACCGCGGATCCCGTAGTTTAAATTCTGCCCCCCCACCCCACTGGTAGCAAAGCCCCGGTGGCCACCTGTCCTGGCTTGGTTTCCCCCCAGCCCTGGGTCCCCCCTGCCAGCTGACACATGCCCCCTCCTCCCCTCCGCCGCCAGGCTCACTGCAGCAGCAGCAGCAATCAAGATTGGGAGATAAAGCTGTTTGTTTACAAACAGCTCCTCCCCATGTGCCGATCAGAAGTTTGTAGCCTTGTAAAGAAGATTCTTCGAGATGGCACCTAACATTCTCACAACTGGGTTGTGCATGCCCTATTGGTTGTGCATGCCCTATTCTCACAACTGGGTTGTGCATGCCCTGGGTTGTGCATCACCCTATTCAAATAATAGCCACATGATGGCCTCAAGCGCCTGTAGTATAAAAAGTGCACTCCCCCTCAGAATGACAGTTCCTTCCAACCCATTCTAGAAATAGAAGGAAAAAATTCTATGCGAGGCTGGAAGGGTGGGTATTTGTGAGAATGTTCGGAGCCATCTCAAAGAACCTTATTTACAAGGTAGCAACCTTCTGTTCTTCTTCGAGTGGCTCCTCACATGCTATTTTTACTAAATATGAACGTGCTTGTGTGATCAAGTATTGTTAATAGCATGCAGCTATTTTGATGTGGCCCAGAGGTTTTGTATGTTTTAAATATGTGAACAGGATTTTTTTATCCTGCTATGGCACTACCACTGATGGAGAGAGAGCGAGTTGTCCTACTGGAGTCCCATCCACTTACTGGATGAGATGCTAGTAGGAGGGTTCTCTCAGTCTCCAAGTGGCAGGGTTTTACTCAGCAGCAAGGAGTTCCCACTGTAAACTAATGTTCTGTCCATCACATCTTAACGCTGAAAACTCTGTTGTTGGATTTTTGGAGGCTCCGCCTACAATGGACAAGCCCCTCCCTAGAGCTCTGCCAGCCATAAGGTTCTGCCAACCCGCTGGTGGCAAAGCCGCCAGCAGACCGGCAAGCCTTTGGGGCCCCACAGCAAGGTTTGGCACGTGGCCCCTCAAACCCTTGGGCCAGCCCTGGGTAAGGGGCTTTCCTGCAAGAAATACGAGACAAGAAAGAGAGGCCCTTAGAGAAAGAAGGCACCTAAGAGACCAGTGGTCCATCTGGCCCCGTATCCTGTCTCTGAAAGAGACGCTTCAGAGAAATTGTACAAGTAGTCATATATGGAATGATCCATTCCCCAATATTCACTCCTAGTAGACAGAGGTTTCATGCTTAAACAACTTGGCTAAGATCCATTGACGATTCTATCTTCCATAAACTTATTGAATCCTGATTCAAACCTAGTTATACTACTAGCCTTCACTACATCCCATGACAATGAGTCCAACAGGTTAGTTGTGCACCGTGTGAAATGCATCTCCATTTGTTTCCATTAACACTGCTGACTGTCCATTTTATTGGGTTTTTCCTAGTTCTAGTACAGAAGTGGGCAAACTATGGCTTTGGGTCCCACTGTGGTAAATGAACTGGGATTTGGGACTTGGTCCATCCCTGTTCTAGCATTATGAGAATTTACTTTCTCTGCACCTCTTGTGATTTTATACATCTGTATCACTCATCTCTGTTAATATAGCAACTTCCTTGGTTTGCTGTTCAATAATTACACGATTGTTAGACTGGTGCACTGATGCAAAATGAAGCTTGCACCAGTCCACTCACACTATTGCTAGGTTTAAGTGATAGCACTATTCCTAACCACTGGTTCAAACCCTAGTCCTAAAAGCAAACAAACAAACAAACTAATCTATACATTAAGGGATGGGAATATGCCTGTGGTGCTAATGAATACTTTACTGTTTTGCTTTAATTTACATATATATATATTTATTAAAAACTGTTCTAAGGAAAAACTCCCTTTCAGTAAGTGATGTATCAAAAGCAGAGCTGTAACTGGGCAGCCGAAGATTCGGGCCCCCCTGACAAATCGGAGGGCCCCAAATTGACCCAGTCCCATTCAGGCACCAATGATGCCTAAACAAGACCCAACAGGCTGCTCCAATGCACCAGCTGATCTTTGAAAGTGACGGGCCCCAGCCAGGACCACTGCAGAGCCCGGTGCTCTCAGCCGATGCTTATCAGCTTCAAAAGTGGCTTAGCCACAGTGACTATCAAGAGCGCTGTGTGTGTGTGGAAGCACCAACCCACCTTTGAAATTGACACGCCCTGGCTAGAGTGCTGTGGATCCAGACTTTGCAGTGCTCCTGAATTGGGCTTGTCAGTTTCTCTAGTTAACGCTCACATTGGATAACTGATTGGTCCTCGGAAATGTGGGCATTATGGCATTACCCGCAGGTACTAATTTTAGTACCTATTGCAGCTCTAATTAGAAGTCATGACTGCTTTTCCGCCACACAGGTATTTCAAGAATTATTTGCTATAGTTAACGTCTGCAAAGTGCTGCAAATGAATAGAGTACAATTGACAGTAGGGCTGAAACGTGATCTTGAGTTTTTCAGTTATCAAGAATCACAGTTCAACTCGTTTTAAGCAAGAAACATAATCAAGAAGAATGCAGATTCTTGACATTTCTCTGTTGAGATTTTTTTCTTGAAATACTGTTTACCTTAAACCAATTTACTGTGTACCGCTTACCATGTATCACGTTCATCCTGGTAATATGTATGTGCAAAATGCTACTTTGCACATGTGCATTACTGGGATAAAGGCAGTACACAGTAAGCAATAAACAGCAAATGGTAACGGTAAATGGTATTTTGAGAAAGATGTCTCGACCGAGATCTGTCTATTATCGAGAGTGTACTGGGATCTCGGTAACAATTCTTGATTCTGGTGATATTTTTGCAAGAAAAAAATTGATTCTCATTTCAGCCCCAGTTGACAGCCACCAGCAAGAGAAAATAAGCTGGAAAAAGGGGGACATTTTCATTTCTTCTCTATTTCTAAAAGCCATGTTTTACTGTAAGGAAGGAGAAAACACTAGTTTGGCAAAGAGATGCTTGCAGATAATTAAAATTTATAGTCCAGCCCCACGAAGGGTTACATCACACATGGACACACACACAAAAATAGAGCAAAGAACAACATGCGTCAAATACACCAAAACACAAAAATGTAATGTGGCCACAAGAAATTCCTTTATGTAAATGTCAGATTCCCCCAGCTCAAGTCTATTTTCTGACAAGAGGAAACTCCATTGCTAATCCTAGGCAGATGAAGTTTCCGGATACTGTTGAAAACTAAACACACCATTGCATCTAGGTCATTACAAAGGTCCTTGCAGTTGGTGATCTAATTGGTACTCTGATCCCTGGTGAAATATGAAGTCTGTACTTGCTTCGCTTCACTTCCCTCTCCCCAACATCCAATCAATATACTATGAGTCATGCCAGGTAAAGCTGAAAAGTAAAACTGTACCACTGAAAAAAATGCTATGCCACCACAGTTTATTGGTGATCAAACTCAAGCAGCATGGTTGTCATCACTATTTTTAAGAATAGTATCAGTGAAGCAACAGGGGGAGAAATGAGCATCTAACAGTAACCAAAAGGCTAAAGGTAGGTACCAATGGTGTTATTACTAGGCACAGGTGCTGCTAAGTATTTTTAAATCTCCCACGGTTTGAGTCTTGCAGGATAAAATAACCCCAACCGTTGCCCTTTAGATAACAAATAGGGACACCTCCACTGGCTACTGTAAAACAACAGAAACCAAATGAAAATGTTATAATGCTTAGGTTACCAAGATTAAAATCCACTGTAACTGGAAGCTATCGTTCCGACTACTTCTCTGAACTACTTCAGAAATTATGTATTCTAATTCTACAGTAATCTGAATACTGAAACACTTTATTCTGAAACACATTTGTAGATACTTTGCCCCCCTCTAAATCATTCTTCAATGCACACTTAAAAAAGACCATTTTAAAAATACTAATATAACTAAGAAAATACGAGAAAAAATAAAAAGGAGAGAGGAAAAGTTAGATTGAGCGTTTTAGAGGAAACAGGGAAGGGAAATGCATCTGTGTATGTAATTCACACTCTCCCACCTCAGCTGCCCAGGAATGAAAACGGGTGGGTATTAGCATTAGAGAAACTATAGACTCCTCCTGCCCTAATTTTCCATGCAAGGAATCACCAAACTATATAGCATGCAATCTAAGAATGTATTTTAAAAATCATTTCAAGATGCTTTAGAGGTATTCTAAGTTCTCAAGATATATTTAAAAGCTTTGACCTTGTTTTTGTTGGCATTTGCGTGCAGGTCAATTTTAAAATCCTTTGTGTAAAATTAGAAGTGGATCAGGGAAGAAGAGATGATAGCTAGAGAATGGCCCCTTTCCTTCTCCCTTCGTTGGATTCACATTAAAAGATACCCACTTGCTTGGCAGCTTGAGGCTTGCAGGAGTCTCATGCACAGATGCCACTGCTTTTCAGGTTCTTCCTGTGTGAATCAGCATCCTGACAGCTGGGCCTTCTATCAGTCACAGACAGAAGGTTTTGCCACTGAAGTGCCAATCTGCACAGTGGGGAAGGCAAGCAAGGTGGCAGCAGCAGGAGGCAAACCTCTGCAATGAATAATAAAAGATTCAATAGGAGGGTCGCCAACTCTCGTTGATTCACCCATCTCCTGATATTAGAGGTTTCTTAAAGCCTAAAATTCTAAAATACAAAATAAAGTTGTGAGAAACTCACTTTTTCTTGTAAGTGTCCACCCCTTAGGACTTATAGGGGGAAAGGCATAAGTTAGTATGAAAAAGGGCGAGCAACAGAATTACCCTCTGGTTCAGGCAGAGAGCAAAAGGGGAGAAACACAGAGCAGTGGTTCCCAAAGTTTTTGCATGTAACCCCAATTTGAGATTTAAATACAACTCCATAATCCCAGATAGCAAAGATATGCAAATTATATCAGACAATTGTCAGAATTGTGACTTCATGTACAGATAACGAGTCCAATTGTTGCTTTGATGCATAGTTTGGAAACCTCAGATATTGAAGGAAAGTGGGATGATCATGGATGGCTTGAAATATACATGAGCCAAGGAGGAGGTTGTTCCACCCAACAGGCTCCTGTGGTTTGTCAGCGGGAAGTCTCGCTGCTACAATGAATGTCACAAGGACTTGGAACTGAGAACATGGCTTCAAGCAGGAAGGAAGTCGAGAGAAGAGAACCCATACGAAGCCTTGGAAACCTACAAGAATCCAATTCCATTCCAACTAACTATTGAGCAAAACTGGACATTCAAAACTAGATTGTGGAAATACAAGCCAGAACTGTAGTTCCAGCATTCTTGAGTTTACTTATAGTGCTGCAGACTACATCAAGAACTATCCCGAGCATAACTCAACGCTTGAAGTGGAAGGACAATGACACTCAAAATGAAGAACAATGCTAGACATCATTTGCATACACTTATGTAACTGTTAATGGACTGAAAACAAAAAAAAAATTAACTCCCCCTTCCCCTGCCACCTCCCAGAGAGTAATCTCTCTCTCTCTCAAGCAAGACTTGTTGAACCTTTGCTCTTCCACTCTCTTTCAAATATCTGTGATAGTATCGTCCTGAACTGCTTGGCCCACGTCCCTCTCTCTGACACCAAAGTCTGTCCCTACACTCCCAACATTACTCGTGTGGATTCTCTGATAGATGAAGGGGGGGGGGGGTGTTTCTTCTAGGCCAGTGTCCAATGTTGGGGCTGAATTTTAGTTATTTTTAACAAGCAAAACAAAACAAAAAAAAAATCACAGCCCATTACAGAGGACAAATTTGAAGCTATGACCTACCTAACCATCTTTTCCCAGAGCTACAGGAAGTAGTGCTGGCAGTGGCTACTGCTTTTAATTCAGCTGTTAAGAGAAGGATTCAGCATATTGCCCTGTAAGCTTGGTAGCTCTTTGTAAAGCTGCTATAACAGCTATAGAAATGTGGCCGGGCAGCTAAGCTTTGTGGCTGAGAAGCCAGGAGTCCTGGAGGGAGGGGGGTTGTTTGTGTTTTGTTTTGTCTTCAAAAAACTTATTACCCCGCTCCTCTGCCACAGGCAGCTCGGGGTGGCTTACAAAAACAAACAACTAAAACACATTAAAAAGATAAAACTGCCCCCCACCCCACCCCTCTCCCCCGCCAAACGCCTGGCGGAACAGCCAGGTCTTGCAACTTTTCCAAAAAGAGGGAAGGTCTGGGGCCAGCCGGGACCCCACTGGGAGTTCCACAGGCACAGCCACCGAGAACACCCTCTCCTGTGTGGCCACCCGAGAAACTCGGGGAATCTCGAGCAGGGCATCCCCGGATGACCGTAGGGGCTGATCCAGAACATGGGGAATGAGGAGGTCTCACAGACAGACACGTCCCAGACTGTTTAGGGCTTTATAGGTTAAAATCAACACCTTGAATCGGGCCCGGAAAACCACCAGCAGCCAGTGCAGAAAGTGGAGCACTGGCGTAATATGCTCTTGGTGGCCCAGTCCGACTAGGAGACAGGCCGCCACATTCTGCACCAGCTGCAATTTCCGAGCTGTCACCATGGGTAACCCCACGTAGAGCGTATTACAGTAGTCTAGTCGAGATGTAATGAAAGCATGGATGACTGTGGCCAGGTCAGAGTCCGAAACAAATGGCCGAAGCCGTCGTACCAGATGCAACTGGTGGAAAGCACTCCTCCCCACAGCCTCCACCTGGAGATCCAGGCAGAGCTGCACATCAAGGAGCACCCCTAGACTCCGTACCTAGGAGGTCAATAGAGGACAGACCCCATCAATGATGGGAGCCACCAATTCCATCGCCTCACTCACTAACATCACCTCCGTCTTGTCAGAATTCAGTCAATTAGCCCTCATCCAATCCCTCACAGCTACCAGGCACCGAGTAAGCACCGAGACTGCCGGGCCTGGGTCTGTTGAAAAAGAGAAGTACAGTTGGGTGTCATCAGCATATTGATGACACCGTACACCGAACCCCCTAATCACCTCGTCGAGCGCCTGCATATACACGTTGAACAGGAGAGGGACAGAACAGAACCCTGCGGAATGCCACACGAGAGGTCTCGGTATGATGAAACAGTCCCCGAGAACCACCCGCTGGATTCTTCCGGTCAGGAACGAGCGGAACCATTCAAGAACAGTCCCGCCCACTCCTGCACAGTCCCGCAGGCACATCACCAACATTACATGATCAACAGTGTCAAATACAGCCAATGGATCTAAACAGGATCAGCAGGGTCAAACGACCCCAATCCATATCTCGGCACAGGTCTTCTACCAAAGCCACAAGCGCAGTCTCAGTGCAATGGCCTGGACAAAATCTGGACTTAGAGGGATCAAGAAAACAGATGCGATCAAGATGCCCCTGCAGCTGCCAAGCCACTACCCATTCAATAACCTTCCCTAAAAAGGGAAGGTTAGAGACAGGCCAATAGCTGGCAGGGGAGCCAGCGTCAACTGATGGTTTCTTGAGCAGAGGCCGTACCACTGCCTCCTTGAGACAGCCCGGCACTCTGCCCTCCAGCAGGGAGGTGTTGACCACCCCAGCCAGCAACGGTCCCATTGTCCCTCAGCAGATCTTAACCAGCCAGGATGGGCAAGGGTCTAATTCACAAGAAGTGGCCCTGACCGTCCCAAAAACATCCACCGCATCAGCAGGCGTCACTGACTGAAACTGATCCCAGAAAACCAGACATGATGGGGCTTCCATAACCTCTGGTTCCCCATGTGTAATAAATGCTGCATCGAAATCGTGGTGAATACGAGTGATTTTGTCCACAAAAATGTCACAGCGGCCAGTAGATGAGTCCATTCCAAGATTGAAGGAGGCCGGACTGACCAGCCCCCGCACTACCCAGAACACCTCCGCTGGACGGAATTTTGCCGACACTATGAGGGCAGCAAAGAACTCCCTCTTTGATGCCCTCATAGCCATGTAAACTGGCTCTATGCTGTAATCTATCCGCTTCAGCATGCGAACACCACCACAGTCACTCCAACCGCCGCCAATCTCGCTTCAGCAACCGCAGCTCCTTGGAAAACCAAGGAGGTCTACGGAGCTGCCGCCTGGGCAGCAGATGTCTAGGAGCTGTCTGATCAATGACCTCCGTCAGCAAAGTGTTCCACAGCACAACGAGGTCATCAATGAGACAGTCGTCAATGTCAGCGGGTACTCCCCCCAGAGCATTCCGGTTCCATCATCCTCTGGGGGCGAACCATCCAAATTTGCTCAACACCCTTCCAGGGGCAGATGTGCGCTAGGAGCAAGGTCTGCAAGAGATAATGGTCCATCCATGACAAAGGCACAGCTGATATCTCCCCACTAACTGAACACCTGCCTCAAGGCCAGTGCAAAACACAAGGTCAAAGTTATGTCCTCCCTGATGTGTCGGGTCGATAACCATCTGGGACAGGCCCATGGTTGCCATGAACTCATGCTCAGCTCCCCCAAGGGTGGCATCAGCATGAATGTTGAGGTCTCCCAAGGCTATTGTCTTTGGGGACCGCAACACCACCCCCAGCACCACCTCTGCCAGAGCATGCAGGGAGGCCGCTGCACAAGTAGGTGCACAGTATACCAGCAGCACTCTAGTCAGTCATGTGCCCTTGTGTCTCCTCTCCAATAGCTTCTTAAAAATGGTGTTGCTTCTAGTTTCTCAGGGTACAGTGCTAGTAAGACGAGAATCCGTGTGACTGGGTGCACCCTGTAGGAGATGATAATATAGGACTAGGGAATTAGCTGAAAGTCCTGGCCAACGTATCATCTATTCCCCTTTGGGTCCTTCTCAATACACAATCTAGACCTATCATTTATTTAGGCCAAGGGGCTGATCCTGGGGTAAGTAACTCTTGATTATATTTGGAGGCCAGATCTATTCAACCACCCCTTTAGCCTTCAGGGTTTTTCTCTAGTGCTTGGAACCCTACAGAACTGAGCAACATAGTTCAGTGTAAACCCTTTCTGGACATATGGAAAGTCCCCCAACTGTGAGTTTATTCAGAGGCTGGCTCTTCCTGGGTGTCCGCATTCTCACAGGTCTTCTCTGCTAGCATCTGCTCCTTATCTCCAAACGAAGCTCTCTCTGCAGCTCCTCACTCTCGGGCTTCCCTCTCACACCGAGAGCTTGTCCTTGTATTCCCCACAAGCCCTTGGGGCTCCTGCAGCGGATTGGTTACCGGTGTGATCCTATATTCTTGCACCAATACCTTTAAGCACCAGGTTGTGGCACAGTCCTTCTCTACTGTGTACACCTGAACCTTTCTTGCCAGCGCCACAACAATACTACAGTCAGGAGACGCTATACACATGCCGACAGCTACCTGTAGCCCAGCTTTGAAAGTATTGCCCAGAGCCATAGGGGTGTCATCTTCTGAGACAATCAGGGCACATTCACAGGAGTCTCTTCTCCCACATTTTTTATTTTCTGCTGGAATTTGATTATCTTGCCTTATTGTTTTTGATAGGTTGCATCCTCCACTGTAACATTTTATTTTATTTATTTATCTATCCACTGTTCTTTCCACAAAGGCTCAGGGCAGCTTACGATTTTGAAATGGGTATTGTCACAACTACTGCTAGCAATATCATAATGCTGCATAGCTGTTGTTGCACGGTACATTTTTGTAGGGTACTTGTTAAACATACGGTGAACTGAAGTAGAAAGTTTCCCTTTTTCAAACTATGAAAAATGAGCAGAAAGGAATTAGCACCATTATTTCTTGGCTTGATCCCTAACACTTAAGGGTTATTTGCGAATCAAGAGTGAGGCATCCTATAAACTAATTTATTCACCCACAGTTCTGTCAGGATTTTTTGTGTCTGTAGGTCATATATATCTGGAATTGTAGGGTAGGTACTTGGGACTGCAGGACAACTCAGAATCCTTGCCAGATGCAGGACGCATATAATATACAGCACTTCTTTTCATGGAAATGAAACAGGAGAAAAGTGATTGCAACTATCCAATTAGCTTTTCATGGAAAATAAGGCAGAGGACGTATTATCACCATGTGACAGTCCAGCTCCCTGTAGACAACCAAGGAGTGTCAATTGTTGAGCAACGTTTTGGGAACCTCTACAAGCTTAAGAACTAGTACAGAGCTTTTAGAAAAGCTGGGTACACATGGGCTCCAGTGGAGTCTGATACAGAAGATATGAGCATCAAACTTGTCAGCATCAATTTTAGACAACGCACTTGAAAAAAGTGTTCTTGTCAGAGAAAGTTGTGAATTCAGGGATGGTACAAGCCAAGAATACAAATCTCACAATGAAAGAAACATGAACTGATTTCTGTGGATTCCAACTGCTTGCAAAAGCAGCAACAAGGAGCATCACTGATACTAATTGTTCAGGAGCCTGCAAGGCTTATCGGCAAGTGTGTATGCAGAACAGCAACTACATATTAAATGCTACTACTAGTTACAGGTTGTTCTTACATAGCAAAGGCCAGCTCAGCAGTTCACAAACATTTTGCCTGTGAGATTCCATTTAGAAACAAATGTAACCTCAACACCAACAGACAGCAATGAGACACAAGCAAAGCACATCAGCTTCACTGCATGTTATGCATTGTAACCCACCCCAAGCTCTGGGATAGGGCAGGATAAAAAAATTAAATATGGATCGGGATCCTACTTGAAGATCACATGGCTTCCTCCTCCCCCAAGGCCCTAGAGTTCAGGAATCTCTAGACTAACTAGTCCATTTTATGAGGAAGGAGAATAATTCATTCTAAGAGCACTTTTAAACGAGCAAGGCTGGACGGGGTGTGGCTGCTGTATGGCACAGCTACGGAGCAACCACTCAGGTGAAGTAAGTGAGGAGGGACTCTACAGGCAGCTCCCAGTGTGGTGTGCTTCAGCACCCGCCTCACACTCCCCTGCCATGGACCATGGGAGAGGGGGAAGCATGACAGGCTGGACTATGAAACTGACATGTCCTGGCCAGGAGCGCTGGGGATCTGGGTTCCCAGCACTCGCAGCCAGTTCTTGTGACTTGCAAAGCCCACAGTGCCTATAAGTGGGGTACCCATTTGCTGGCCTGGGTGGCCACCCTAGTTCATAAAGACAGGGGATGTGTGGGCACTGGTTACCATGCACTTTTTTGGCTTGCCCCACACAGGGCACTCTGGGTTTTTTCGCAGTGCCCTTTGAGTGGCCATGTGTGGGTGGTGTGTGGCTCACAGGAGCACATATCCCCCTGCTCCACCTTCAGATGGTCAAATGAGTGGCTACTGGGTAGTCATGCGTGGTAGCATCTTGTTTAAAAAACACGCGACAACGCTAAAGATGAGATGATATCCAGGTCTCAAGCATGTAATTTACTGCAACATGAGTACACAGAGCTGTGCAGAAACAGCACGCAATTGTATATGCTCATGTCAGAACAGACCATGTTTTCATCTGTACTTTGCACAGCATCAAAACACCCAATAAGTTAAAAAGAGCAAGCACAGGGCCTTAAATCCAAAATGTTAAGGGTTGCATAAGACAGTAGAGTTTGCCTCGCATGACCCCTTGTATCCAAGAATTCTTGCTGTTGTCACATTAACTTCAATTCAAGGTGAAGTCACCCCAAAAAAAGTTAAAACCATGCTGGATTCCAAAGCAATAAAAAAGAAGACCATCGAATTTTACAGAGCAAATTCCCACCTACTCATCACACTAAAGCATGTCCTTTAGAAAGACATTCAGTCTTGAACATAAGCTGTTAATGGCTTTGATTTTTAGAACTTGCATATTCCCTATTGAGCATGTGTATTAAGAAAACCCAGACTCATAACCTTTAATATAAAAGCATGCAAGACTCCATAGTTTGAAAATTTAACCCATTATTCTGTATAGTCTATAAAAAACTAACAAACAAAGGAATAACCTTTCAGAACATCTAACAAAATTCACTCTTGGAGCCATCGTTAAATTAAATGAGCATAAATGTACCACATATAAATCAAGTTTCACCACAGCAGATTTTGAAGTGAGCAGCATCA
Source organism: Sphenodon punctatus (assembly GCA_003113815.1). Taxonomy (NCBI): domain Eukaryota; kingdom Metazoa; phylum Chordata; class Lepidosauria; order Sphenodontia; family Sphenodontidae; genus Sphenodon; species Sphenodon punctatus. The sequence goes on from QEPC01000531.1 coordinate 2,097,690, forward strand.
GGGGATTATTATAATAAATTATTTTAATGGAAACACCACACAAGTGTTACAAGAGGTATGGCAGCTACTGTTTTATATATTGCCGTTTTCAACAGAAAATAATAGCAAAATACAGCTTTGCAGCATATTTAATTAGGATTACATTGTATAAACATGACCTGAGGGGGGAACTATCCCTGTGGCTTCAAATTGAAACAGTCAACTTTACACAACACATTCTAGTTAATCCTTCAAAGTACAGCAATTGTGTAAAATCATTTAATACCTCCATTTTGGAACTGGGTCCAAAAAAATCATATGTGGTCCTGCAAGATACCTAGCACCTCTGTATCTTATTTAAGTAAATGGGGTTCATTATTTAAGTGAATTGCAGGATCAGCCCTTTATCATTAATATCACTACAGTTAGTATGCTAGTTGTTGCTTGGAAGGATTTTAATATTTTCTAAACACTTAATCCATAGAAACTTATGTTCTAAATGCTTTTTCCTATGGCATTTTAATCATAGTACCGAGGACTTGAGCAGCATTTAAAAAGTGTGCTTAATTTACTCCCCTTTCATCGAGGTATTCCCACAGCTTGCAAATTAACTAGAGTGCCAAATAGCAGGTTATCCAGTTAAGATACACATCATTTTCAAAACAGCATTACAGAATGAAGATCCTTATTTCTGAGTTGTGACCTAACAAATGAGGCCTAAAAAGACAGAGACTGAGTCCAACTCTCTCTGTAGTACGGAAAACGACATTTTCACCTACCTCATCTTTTAAAAAAAAAAAAAAAAAAAAAAAAGAAAAATATTTCCTTCCCACAGAGCTACTGTATATGTTATNCAGGTTATCCAGTTAAGATACACATCATTTTCAAAACAGCATTACAGAATGAAGATCCTTATTTCTGAGTTGTGACCTAACAAATGAGGCCTAAAAAGACAGAGACTGAGTACAACTCTCACTTTAGTACGGAAAACAACTCTTTCACCTACCTCATTTTTTAAAAAAAAAAAAAAAAAAAAAAAGGACAATTATTTCCTTCCCACAGAGCTACTGTATATGTTATATTTGCAAATCAAAAGAAAGAATGATGTAAACACTAAACATTTTCTGGGTTTCCTAAAAAGGTAGGAAAAGGAAATAATGTCTATCTTATACAAGGATTATTAATTTCTCTATGCTATGACAAGTTGCTCAACACTGGACGTTCTCTCAATATTTAAATACTTCTAGGTAGAGCCAAAACGGATACTTAATAAGTACCTGCAGGTAGCATCCGCATTTTGGGTTCCACATCGGGTACCTGGATACCCCCAAAAAATCAGTAACTTCCAGTACCGATTTTTTTAGTACCAATCAGTATATTGGGATCGAATTTAAAAAAAAAAAAAAAAAAAAATCAGAGCTGGAAGTCAATTTTCCAGGATGGAAAAATCAATAATTAGGTATCAGAAATCCGTAAATGGATCAAGAAGTTTTAAAAAAAAATCTGTACTGGAAATCAACATTCTAGAATATCAAGTACCCCAATCACTAGGTCATGATCAGGTCTCAATCGGTACCTATATGTTGTCGGGTCAATTTGGGTACTGGATATTCATCGGGTATGCCAGGTTTTGCTAGTACTTCATTTCAGCTCTACTGCTAGGGGCTTATGAAAGAGGCAGAATGATAGAAAAATGCAAAGAGCAAAGCAAAACTTGCACAAAATAGTAGCCAGTCCAATAAAAGTTATCATCCTAATTAGTCTCATTTCTCTCTCATATTCAGGCCCATCCTGTCAACCACACGCTAGACAAGACAGAATGGAGATGAAAAGAAAGTAAACGAGAGAATGGAAAGAATAAAACTCTCAAACGTCAAGTGAGTCAGCTGTACGCTTGTTCTGTCCCTATTGCTCTGTATTTCTCTAGTAGATTTCCATTCTCTGTAAGATCCTGCCAGCCTGGAACCCCAACTCACAAAACCCTGAGCAGGCACTCTAACCTTGCTGTTACAGACCAGGATCAGAAACCTCTGTTATGCAACCTGCTCTTTCCAACAGGCTCCCAATTAGTTGGTTAGTCTGCACCCCCATTGGTTGTCCCAGATTATATAAAAAGGAACATACAGGAAGTATCCAAGCAGCATGGCAACTATCTGGACCTTGCATGTTCATTCTCAGAATCATACCTAGTCCCTGCGCCTTCCTCAGCTCACACTCCAACTCTTGAAACACAGTTATGGACTACTTCTAGGGAGGATCTCTCTCTAATTCTCTGGCTCCAACCCAAGCATAGTTTCCCAACCATAAAGGTAGAAGGCTTGTTCTTGGGCTCTCAGGTTATAGCCTCCCAACCATGCTTCAATACCCTACTCTGACTGTGGACCAATCCAGGCACCCGATGCTTTGTCAGGAAAGGTGGGATGACCAGGGATCTATGTTCACTGCAATGTCCACATTGGAAAACAATGGGGAAAACACAGTCCATGGCTAGGATGTTTTTGGAACATCAGCATTCTGTTATCATCATCTATTCTGCATCCTAAAAACATTCATTATAAAAAGAGACCGTGGCAAGGTATTTGCAGGCCAGTCCTTTCAGGACCAGAGCTAACCAACACCCTGCAATGATCACCTGGGGCCCGGTTAGAAAGGGTTAATTGGCTAAGGGGGTAACAATTGGCAGTGAATGTTGTGTGGGTAAGGGAGTCAGGTGACCAGGAGTGGGACGATGAGGTGACCAGCTGGTTGGGATATAAAGTAGCAGATCCCAGTAAGAGGCAAGAGCCACTGGAATATGTAGCAGGGGCTGAAGCAGGGTTTTCCACCCAGGGTGAGTTACAAGATGGTGGGCTCCTCAAGAGAAAACAGGCCCATGAGTTGCTGCAGGAGAGACAGGGCAGCCCTAGTGCTCCTGTTGATTCAAAGAAGAGCAGCCAAATCCTGCACTGAAGGCAGACAAGGGTCCCAGTATCCTAGCCCAGGGACAGGAGGGCTCAGATAGCTGAGTCCTAGGGTGAAAACAGACATGACGCTAACCACCCTTTAACCACCCTTGGTGGTTATTTATGCATGTTGCAGGGCTGTATTGGTGCCCTATGCAGCCCTGAAACATGCATAAATGATCACCAAGGGTGGTTAAAGGGTGGTTAGTGTCATGTCTGTTTTCACCCCTAGTCATACCCTGTAGCAAGAAAAGCAGGGTCCTTTTCTGGTAACCAGGAATCCCCATCAAAAGATGCACCCACCAATGTAGTGATGGAGCATGGAGGTCAGGCACAATGGGGGGTGAAGGGTGGGGGAGGAGGAGGGAGAACAGGAAAGAACACTGCGAAGAATTGCAGGAGGATCTTGTGAGACTGAGAATCTAATTGGCAGATAAATTTAATGTGGACAATTTAATGCAGACAAGTGCAAAGTGATGCACAACTGCAAAGTGATGTATATTGTGTATATAAACAAACAATCTAAACTTTATGTACACAATTCTGGGTTCTATGTTAGGAGTTACCACTCAGGAAAAAGGACCCTGGAGTTGTTGTGGACAATACATTGAAATCCTCAGCTTGGTGTGCAGCGGCCAGCAAAAAAGCAAACAGAACATTAGGAATTATTCGTAAGGAGATAGAGACTAAAACTGGAAATACCATAATGCCTCTTTATAAATCTACGATGCAACTGAACTTTGAATACTGTGTGCTGTTGTGGTCACCCCATCTCAAAAAAAAGATAATAGTAGAAATAGAAAAGGTTTGGAGAAGGGCAACAAAAATGATAAGGGGTATGCAACGGCTCCCCTATGAAGAGGGACTGGATATAGCGTTGGGGTTCTTCAGCTTGGAGAAGAGAAAACAGAATCAATATAACAAAAGTTTATAAAATCATGAGTGGAGCAGAACAAATTAATAGGGAACAGTTATTTACCCTCTGAAATAGCAACAGAACTAGGGAATGCTCCAAGAAACTAAGAGGTAGCAGATTTAAAACTAATAAAAGAAAGTATTTTTTTCACTCAATACACCATTAAGTAATGGAATTTGTTGCCAGAAGATATGATCAGGGCCAGTAGTATAATTGGGTTTAAGAAAGGATTTGGTAAGTTTCTGGAGGATAGGTCCATTAGCAGCTATTAGCCACCAGGTAGGTTTGGGGAATGCAACCTCTTACCGTCAGGAGCTGGGAGGGAGCAACAGGGAATGGGTCACCCCATTGTCACCTGTTGGGTACTTCTTCCTAGCGACCAAGATTGGCCACTGTCGGAGACAGATGCCGGGCTCAATCTCAATGGACCATTCTTCTGACCCAGTATAGTTCTCAGATTATGTTCTTAGATGCTGGAAACACCTCATGGCCATTAATCACAGGAACTAGATGGAGACACCAGGGGGACAGCTAAGAAATCCTGGAGAAGGAGATGCTTAGAATTTGGTGAGAAATGTCAACCTAGCCAGGGACCCCACAGCACAGAATCACCCAAACAACATGGAAACCGAGTTCAAGACCACAAAGCTGCTTGCAGGAGGGGCGGGATATAAATATATTAAATAAAATAAATAAATAAATAAAAGAGGGAAATTTCCTAGAGAACAAGACACCAAAGACCACAAAGTCAAGGACACGTTTCCCAGATCTATGGAAAGGAAACGTGGACTGTCCTTCAAGATGGAATCCCATGGGGATTAGCAAAAAGAGCAATCCTTCAATGCGACAACTGCGGCTGGAGTGTCAGCAGCCCCTACCCCAGGATCAGAGCAAGGACAAGAATATTCATGATGTAACAGGGGAGGTGGAACTTTGAATTCAGGCTCCTCCTCCATCAAGGGTTTATGGCATAGCTGGGCCACCTCCCTATTAGATACCTAGCACGACCTATACTGAGCCAAAATGCTCATAAAAGCCTCCAATGGGCCTTGAATTTGAAGAATTGCCAAAACGTTTTTTAAATGTTCACACTTTCAGTACACAAAAACGGAGTTCAGTAAAACTAAATTTCACCTGAAGGAAATTAGTTTTGTGACATTTTATTTTTATTTATTTAAATTTGTATTCCTCCTATCCCTAAAGGCTCAGGGCGGCTAACAACATATAGCTTGGCAAGTCCCTCATAGGATTTTATTCACAGCAGTTAAACTTTGAGGGAGAGAGGGAACTGAGCACAAACCTTGCTTTCCACTGAAAGCCCATGTCAGTCCTTATACCATAAGTGCCGCCTGCAGAGTGTACACATCCACTAGGTACCCTTAAAACCTCTGGATGTTTTAGGTAGTGAAACCAAGCTAACAGTATCATAATTAGAGCACTGCATACTGAACCCGATTGGACACAAGGCGTCCAGGTAGGCCCAGTTCAGGAGCCCTCCTGGTCCTGAACTTTGACTCCTTGGACTTACAACAGAGTGGGCTCCTTGGGGCGATATCCCTAAGGAGTACCATGACATCAGGGACATGGCCATGTCCCAGTAATACCCCATTTTCAAGCACTGGATAGCTAATGGGGGGCCAATACCCTGTTGGGTGCCTGGGGGGGTATTCGAAAATGCAGGTATTACCCATGGATCGCTAAAACGCTACCTGCTGCAGCTCTACTCTAATCACACAGTAGTTAACAGCTGAATCCAGTGCAGGAACTGCCAGTTCTATGCTATTGTGCCTCCTTCTGAAAGAAGGAAGGAAAGAGGATACAGTTCTGTCACCCACCCATGGGCTGTGGCATTCAATTTTGGTTTAGATATGTGCTAGCAGACTTGATATGTACTAACAGACTTGAACAAAGCAAATATCATAATGTGGCTCACATATACAACTTGAGACATTCAGCAAAATGCCCTTTGCCGCCACACTCTACCAGTTTTCCATTTATATTTAAAAAAACCCACAACTTTTGACAATGAATCCTTCAGTTTCTCTGAGCTTCTTTGGTTCTTTTTTTCACCAAAGAGACACACATGTATGTATAGAAAGAAATATAAGTGTTCTTATATTATAAGGCATGGGGTGTGTGGGTATTGTGAAACACTTACTACTTTTACCACAAATGAGGATATTTGATTGGGATATTCACACCCCAAACCGTAAACAATGAACTTGAGGTAGAAAATCCACCCAAAACACTAAGAACATTTTTACAATCATGACAATGGGACAGGGCTAACGATAGGGTGGCTTAATACTCTGACTGTCTTGCCCCTTTACGTGCCCTTAACCAAGTACCTCTCTGACCCACACAAATATTTCACGCGACAGAGCATCGTAATTTTGCTAAAATAAATCCACCATAATGTTATGGAAGGACATTCTTGCCATAAGACAGCCAGATGGAACTACAGTCTGTTACAAAGAAACAAAACATCAACAACTAGATTTTGATTTTTGTGCTTTAAATGTTGTCAAAATACACTCTGGGAGAAGCATGGTGGACCTCACAGTGAAAACCTAATGAATAGTTCTTTGTGAATAAATGAACATCAACATTAAACAACAATGAACAGGCACTTTAGATAAGGAGAAAAACCTTTACTATGAATAGCATATGAAACACAAATGTAATGCACTCTTTAGAAGGAAGCCTGTATTTCTTACACAGCAAGAGCTTATGAAACTTTATGATTGGTTTGAATCCATCACAGAATTCATGCTTTTCCTAAAAAAATAAAATAAAAATCAATAGTTTGGTACGGAGATCAACACTCTTCTGTATTGATTTTGTTGTTTCTCGTGTAAACTGATTTGTGTATTATTAATTTTTTGCTATGTTCTGGATTTGTTAAGCAAGAGTATTTGGGCTCTGGCCTGCTTCACATTTCTCTCCGTTTCCCTGGCCATCATTCATTTAAAAAAACCCATAGAAAAGGCCTCCCATCATGAGTCATCTCAAAACAGATTCCTCCTACAACTTGACAAAGAGAGGAGAAACTTCCTTGCATTTTCAGAGAAGTTCAGGGCCTTGCTCACATTCAGAACTTTGAAGGGAAGGAATCTCTTCAATGGAAAGGTGCTGTCCTGAACACTGGCTACTTTCACCAGGTACTAGAATGATGCCTAAGGAGATCATATCCTTCTCATCCTATGCACTCCAATAGAAGGTAAATGGGTGTTTTCACACAGACAGCACCCACACGGGTCCGCCATTTAAAGGTGGCTTGCCAGATGTGTGGGTGGAGCAGCGGGCAGGGCCTGCAGCGTGCATTTTTCATAAGTGGCCTGGAAAAATATACCTAAGGTGGCAAAACCCCCCCACTTTTTTTTTTTTTTTTTTTTAAATAATTTTATATCCCACCGCTCCTGCCACAGGCAGCCCGGGGTGGCCAACAACATTAATATAAATATAAAATATCATAAAACAAATTAAAACATCATACAACAACAACAAAAAAACAAAAACCCACCCCAACCCTCACCAATCTCCCCACCCCCTACCCACCCATACCCCTCTCCCTCACTAAACGCCTGACAGAACAGCCAGGTCTTACAGTTCCTACAAAAGGTTGGGAGGTCCGGGCCAGACGGGTCTGCACCGGAACGGAGTTCCAAAGGAGCGGTGCAGCCACCGAGAACGCCCTATTCCAGCACGGCGCCCCCAGATGACCACAGGGGCTGGTCTAGAACCCGGGGAGTGAGGCGATCTCGCAAACAGGCAGGGCCCAGGCCGTGTAAGGCTTTATAGGTCAAAACCAACACTTTGAATCGAGCCCGGAAGACTATTGGCAGCCACTGCAGAGATCGGAGAACTGATGTAATGTGCTCCCGACAGGCCAGTCCCACCAAGAGCCAGGCTGCCACATTCTGCACTAGCTGCAACCTCCGAGCCGTCACCATAGGTAGTCCCACGTAGAGCACGATACAGTAGTCTAGTAGAGAGGTGATAAAGGCACGGATGATCATGGCCAGGTCAGGAACCGAAACCAGCAGCTGAAGCCACCGCACCAGATGTAACTAGCGGAAGGCATGCCTCGCCACAGCCTCCACCTGGAAATCCAGGCAGAGCTGCGCATCGACCAACATCTCATGGTCAACAGTATCAAATGCTGCCGAAAGATCTAACAGGACCAATAGGGTCAAACGATCCCAATCCTTCTCACGGCGGAGATCATCCACCAACACCACAAGTGCTATCTCAGTGCCATGACCCGGATGAAAGCCAGACTGAGAAGGATAAAGATAACCGACGTGGTCGAGATGCTCCTGGGGTTGTTGAGTCACTACCCATTCAATAACCTTCCCTAAAAAGGGAAGGTTAGAGACAGGCTGAGAGCTGGCAGGGGAATCAACGTCAAGCGATGGCTTCTTGAGCAGAAGCCGCAGCACCACCTCCTTGAGGCAGCCCGGCACTCTGCCCTCCCGAAGGGAGACATTGACCACCCCGGCCAGCAATGGTCCCATTATCTCCCGGCAGCTCTTAACCAGCCAGAACGGGCACGGATCTAATTCGCAAGAGGTGGCTTGAACCGCCCCAAGCACACCCACCACGTCAGCGGGTGTCACCGACTGAAATTGATCCCACAAAATTGGACAAGCCGGGGCTTCTACAACCTCTACCTCCTCCACTGTATTAAATGCGGCGTCGAGATCATGGTGAATACAAGCGATTTTATCTGCAAAATAATCCGCAAAAATGTCACAGCAGACAGACGATGACTCAACTCCAGGATTGAGGGAGGCCAGGCTGACCAGTCCCCTCACAACCCGAAACAGCTCCACTGGATAGGATTTAGCAGATGCTATGAGAGCAGCAAGGAACTCCCTCTTTGCTGCCTGAACAGCCATGGCATAGGGTCGTAAACTAGCTCTATGCTGAAATCTGTCAGCTTCAGTACGAGGACACCACCGTTGCTCCAACCATCGCCCATCTTGCTTCAGCATCTGCAGTTCCTCAGAAAACCACGGTGGTCTGTGGAGCCTCCACCTGGGCAATGGATGCCTGGGAGTCGTCTGATTGATGGCCTCTGTCAGCAGGATGTTCCACAGCCTAACGAGGTCATCGATGAGACGGTCATCAAGGTCAGAGGGTATCTCCCCCAGAGCACCTAGAAACCACAATGGGTCCAACAACCTCTGGGGGCAGACCATCCTAATAGGTTCCACACCCTTCCGGGGGCAGACATGTGCTAGAAGGGAGGTCTGCAGGAGGTAATGATCCATCCATGACAAGGGCACAGCTGATATCTCCCCCATTAACAGAGCACCCGCCTCAAGGCTAGTGCAAAACAGGAGGTCTAAGGTATGTCCTCCAAGATGTGTCAAGCTGTTGACGTCCTGGGACAGGCCCATGGTTGCCATGGAGGCCATGTACGCATGCTCGGCTCCCCTGAGAACAGTGTCGGCGTGAACGTTGAGATCCCCCAAGGCTATCGTCTTTGGGGACCGCAACACCACCTCCGACACTGCCTCCGCCAGAGCATGCAGGGAGGCTGCCTTACTGGTAGGTGCATGGTATACCAGCAGCACTCCCAAACTGTCCCCCACCAAATCAAACACATGGATCGCACTGGGTACCTCCTCACAGACCAGCCCTCTTTAAAAATCATAACTACACCACCACCACCCAGCCCTCTAACCACGGCTGGTACTGCATGGTATACCCGGCTGGAACAAGATCAGCCAAATAGGCCCCAATTCGTTGTCAGGCAGGCTTCCGTGATACATGCGAGATTGGCGGCATAGTCCAGGACTACCTCCTGGACCATTGTTGCCTTATTCACCACCAATCTCGCATTTAACAGCACCAAAACCAGGTTGGGGGCCCCCCTGAACAAGTTCCATCTACTCTCCTGCTAGGGGAGGGGTAAGCAGGACATGCACTAAGCATCTGTCCCGCCTCACCACTCCCACGAGACCATATCTCCCCTGGCCTGTCATGACCGCAATAGCCGCCCCCCCCCGACTGTCCCCCAGCTGCCCCCTCCCTGGCTGTCCCGCCCAGGCTGCGAGGGAGTCCACCTCCCCCCCTACCCTATCTCCTCTACCAAAATATCCCTCCTCCTCCTCTCCCTGAGACTCCCTCTCTCACAGAGAGTCCCCCCTCCCTATTATTCAGGCAATGCCCCCCCATCTCACCAGGAGGCAAAACCCACCCACCCCCACCTCCCAACCTCCTTACCCTCCTCTGCCACTGGAGGGTCATTTACCACCCCCATGGACTCACCCCTATCTCACACCGAGGGGGTAGGCCTACCCCCCATCCCAATTAAACCGCCCCACCTCCCACCCCGTCCCCATCCTGAGTCTCCCTCTCTCACCAGGAGTCCCCCCTCCCCCATATCCAGAATATGCCTCTCACAGGGAGGCCTCACCCACCCTCTCCAAGGGCCACAAACCTGCCTCTCACCAAGGGGGTTGGCCCTTTTCTCCCTAACCCAATCCCCTTGCCCCACTATACACACACACACACACACACACACACACACACACACACAATTCCCCCCAAACCCCTTAAAGACACAAAAATAAAAATGAAAGCCTCCCACCCCTGGTCCCCTCGGTCCTGCTGCTGTGCACGCTGCAGCACCCGCCTGGCAGCAGGCCACTTTTGGGCGCGTCAGGCCCGGAGGTCCTTGCCGTGTGCCCTGGCCCCGCTCCCCTCCTCCAAATGGGGGGAAGGGGGGAGTTGGTACCTGTAGGGGCCGGGCAGGATAGCTCCGGAGGGTGACAGCACCGATGGCGGCAAATGTAAGCCACAGGGAAGGTGGTGGCTTCTCCCTCCTGGGCCACTTGAGTTGATGGATGCAGCAGCTCCACTCTTGGTCAGTGGTTCCCCTAGGCAACAGCATGCAATTGTGGGCGGCAGCCCAGAGCCTCAGGTAATCTGCTCACAGTTCTATGGTGTGGGGGAGGGGGTGTCGCATGAGTCGTGGCATCTGCCGGGTCCGTGTAAAACGGACCCAGGAAGGGCTGCAAATGGACGGACATGGGAGTGCACCCAGAGCAAGTCTGGGGGGTGAGCACCCCCGCATCCATGTGAAAACATCCAATGAAGCAACTCTGGTTAGTAACAGTCGAGTTTAGCTTACATTGGCTTTGAGAATACTCCACTTTCTGACCGAAGAACCAAACTATGCTGCCGGAGGCAGGAGGGGTGGAGTATAAATATATTAAATAAATAAAATAAATAAGGAGAGAGTCAATAGATGCAGCTTTCTGTTCTTCGCTTTAGAGTCTAGAAGCCATTACCACCAGATTTTAGGGACCAAATAGGGCATCTGAAAAGTGTACTCTGAGGCATCAGCAACTTCTCAGGTGTGTTATGAAAATTTAGGTATTTATAGTTCTGGAGTAAACTCTGGCTCCTCAAGGCCATGCTATAGCTGCTGTAATGGATATTAAATTAAGTAATATTTAATATAGGTGTTAATAGACAATATACTAGTCTAATGACAGTTTCTTAGATGCAAGAAAGATTTTCAGTGTTTTTATTCAGTTAAAGTACAGGGCTATGTGATGTATATAAATAGGTCAACATGGGCGTGCCATGAGAGCCCCGAGGCGTACCCAATTCCCAAAATAGTTTGGTATTTCTCCAGTCGGAGTGACTTCACAAGCTCTTCCTTGAAGTTAGTTGTTTTGGAATAGCAAACCCATTTGAGACACTTGAGCAGCACGAATACCTCATTTAACCAGTCAGGTGGTTAAAATTTGTTAATAGGTAAGGCGTTATTCATCTGGAACAGCTGATCCTGAAAATAAATCCTAATTTATTTATTTTTAAAATTAAGTAAATTATGGATACAGCAGCATCACACCAAGATCTGTATCCCCTCAGACTATTAAAAAAGCCACACTTAATTCTCAAACAATTAGAAAATATATGATGTGGATACACACCCAAACTGACCAAGAAAGGCCTATTTTAACTCTGGTTTACCTGTTTAGGTGACCAGCCTTTCCCCCACAAGGTATACAGAAAAAAAAATAAAAGCAGCAAACGCAGGTGAATTGAAATTTCCATCTAAATTGCTCCATGTAAAAATATACTAATGAAAATGTAGAATTTTATGTAAGGAAACAAGTTCTAAACTACAAGTGAATAAAAATAACTGAGTACAATATACACTGTAAATAGGAAGGCTTTCTTTTTCTACAGGAAAAATATGACATTTTTCAAGGATCATTATGGACTTAACAGATATTTCACAACAAGCAACTGTTAAAGCAGAAGTTTAGCTGTGTCACACTGATTTTCCCACCATAAGGAATAATATTCCTTATTATACAAGGAATGTTCTCAAATATTAAACTTACTAGCAATTATGTTCACATTCTGGAATTTAGAATTTTCACAACCATTTTCATCATTTTTTCAAAAAAGGAAATGAAACAGAAGAGTGAAGAAATATTAATGCAAATACTTCTGGGTTTTGATGCAGCCCATCTCTTTGGGGACGAAGAGAAATTAAAGAGAAGATCTATGCAGTGCATTCAATCCTTACAGTCAAGGTTCCCAAACAGCGCGTTGGGACTGCCAAATGGAGTCACACCATTTGTGGAACGGACCATGGTCACAAGGATGTTTGACTGTTGTTGCCTGGAGTCCCAGGATTTCATTTTATGGGGTGTTGCAAACAAATGTTTGGATTATAGAAAGCAAATTAAAATAGAAGTCTTGAAACAGGATCGTAAAGCAAGATCGTAAAGCAAGCACTTGCAGTCTTTTTAAAGTACTAAAAAAAAGTATATTTACACAGTTTTGCAGGTAGTGGGGGATTTTCAGGAGGAGCTTCATATTACACAGACAAGATAGATTCCACAGAAATCATGAAATCTGTGGTAACGGGGGGTGGGGGGTAATAAATCTGCAGGCCTAGATACAGAACTTCTAGAAGTGTCCAGCAACAACTGAACCCTGTCCCACTGGGAGATTATAAATCCCATTCCGTGGCTGAAGCACAGAATATTCTAAGCAGGCGTTAGGTAGAAAAATTAGGCAGATGCCATCATGTGCATGAAGGTAAGGTCAGTTTGTTAAATTACATTCTATTTCTGCAGTTTTTGCTTTATGAAACAGTTACAAAGCCTGCAGAAATTGACGAACAATGAGAAACGTCTGTCACCATATTATTCATGAACACCTCCTTACCTTGTGTACAGATGGATGACTCATCATACTGCCCAGAGGGATACTGAAGCCAAAATAGACTGCCAAAGAAAGGGCCAATCACAGAGTTCCACAAACCAAGTGCCTTACGCTAAAGGAGTGAAGCATTTTCCTTTTTGTAAAAAAAGAAAAAAGTAGCAACCAAGAAACTCTAGCTTGCATTTTGAATTTGACAAGACAGATTTTCAAAAGGGAAGGGATGGCACTAGTAGAAAGAAATGAGGGCAAAATCCATGGGACAGACTGTGGTCTGCGGACCTGCTCCTGCAACAGCTTTCAGCCACAAGACTGCACAGTCACCCCTTCCCCCGCAGGTAACCTACCTAACTCCATAAGGCAGAGCAGCCTGCAGGGCAGCTGGAGGGAGCTGCGCAGGGGAGGATTGGGCTTTGCATGCTGCTGGGAATCTTCTTCAGCTGGATAACTGTGTCCCCTCCCCCTGCAGGTAAACCTACCTAACTCTATAAGGCAGAGCAGCCCGCAGGGCGGCACCTTCTGGCCAGCGGCCGAAGGGCGCCACCAAAGGGTGAAGAGTCGTTCGCGGGCCTTGGCAGGTGGAGGCAGCTAACAGCACAACAAGATCCATCCCAGCTCTCCCCTCTGTAACCGACCCACCAAGATGCCTGCCCTTATCTCCCACCCACTCTCTCTCACCTGCTTCTCCCCCTACTTCTTTCCCCTCTCCTCCTGCCTCCCACTAAGTCTGTCATCTCTCTCCACCATCCCCACACCTCCTCCTCCTCCTCCCCACCACATCTTGCCCCCACCCCCCTGACCAGAGCCCGTCTCCCACCGATCCCATCGCCCCACTTCTCCTAATCTTATCCCCATTCCGTCTCCCCCCTGATCAACTCCCGTTCTCCTGTTCCCTCTGGAACTGTCACTCTCTATATTCATGATCTTTTCTTCTCTCGCTCCCTTCACCTTCTCGCCTTTACTGAAACCTGGATCTCCCCCACTGACTGTCACCCCTGCCACCCTCTCTTACGGAGGTCTCTCCTTCTCCCACCAACCCCGCTCCGAAGGCCGGAGTGGTGCCCTAGGCCTCCTCCTCACCTTTTCCTGCAATTTGAAACTCTCCCCTGTCCCCCCACCCCCTCTCTCCTTCCCCCTCTCCCCCCTCTCGCTCCGTAAGCCTCTACGCCCCTCTCCACCTCCGTGTTGCAATTATCTACCGCCCCCCAGCTCCCTCTCCTCTGTTCTCTCCAAGTTTGAATCCTGGCTCACCCTATTCCTCTGGTAACATCCCCACACTCATCCTTGGCGACTTCAATATTCATGTTGATGCACCCTCTCAGCCTTGCATCACCCGCTTACCCTCTTTAGCCTCCTCCTCTAATCTCCACCTCTGGACTAGCTCCCCCACCCACACTGATGGTCACTCTTGATCTCATGTTCTCTAGGAACTGCTCTATCTCCGATCTCTCCCTCGAGCCCCATCCCATATCTGACCATTTCCTTGCCTCCTTCAACCTCTCCCACTGCTCCCCCTCCTCTTCCCCATCTCCCCATCCCTTCCGCGATTTGCAGGCCATTGTGCCCCAGGACTTTGCCGCCTCCCTCTCCCCTCAGTCTTCTCCTCATCCTCCCACGATTCTGCCATCTCCACCTTCAACTCCTCTCTCGTCTCCACCCTTGACTCCCTTGCCCCCCTCTCCTCCCACCCGGCTCACTCCCGTAATCCTCGCCCTTGGCTCACCCCCACCATTCGCCATCTCCGCTCCTGCACCCGTGTCTATTTTATTCTCTGTAAAGCACCAGGTACATCACTGGCGCTATATAAAAGCTTATAATAAATAACAACAAACCTGTATACTGCACAGCAACCCTGGCTCAAATTCTATACACAGGCCCTGGGATTCTGCAGCTCTTCATTGCAGCACACTGAAGACAAAATTTCCAATAACTAGGGATGGGACTCTGGGCAAAAGTTCAGTTTCGGTCAATTTCAGTTTCAGTTCTCATGAATTTTGGTTCTTTTTCGGTTTCGGTACTATCAGATCTTTTGCATTGATCTTTGTACCGGATTTTAAGCATTGCGTTTTTTCAATGGGGGACAAACTGCAGTGTTAAAAATCCGGTACAAAAAAATCCAATAGTACCGAAATAAAAAAAACACAAAATTTTGGATTAATCCAAAATGGCCATTTTTGGGTACTTTTGGTTTTATCCGAAACCAAAATTCCCATCCCTACCAATAACGTTCAGAAGCCTTAACTGTGCTCAATATGAAAATATATTCAGTGCAGTATTGCTTTTTTTTTTGAAGGGGGGGGGGTCCATTTTAAATGCTTATTACAATTAACACAGAATTGCACCATAGCTTGATGATAGCTGGGGCTCAGTACCTTGAAGGAAAAAGATGGACTTAAGACATGTAGCATTATGGCTCCAACAGACTCCCCATAAGCACTTTGGCCACCCCTGCTCTAACCGTGGCTCGGGATCCATACACAACTCTTGGCCAGGGCTAATCCTAGGTAATGCGGGCATTGCCTTACTGGCTCTGGATCTTACTGCATTGTGCATGTTTTTCAGCAACCAGGACTGCAGTGTACCAGCTCCATCACAAAGCAGGAGAGATATGCTGTGTATACACACAGATGTGCATGTCTTGTAGCTCTCAGTCATATTAAGATTTTGGTATGTGACCCGTGGCTTAGACAATGAATCCCTTGGTTTGGGGGAAACCCTGTGTAACTAAGCTAGGCACATTCACCTGCGACTTCTCAATTTCATAAATATATCGCAGTCTCTCCCTACATTCCCCTCTTCCCCTTGTCCATCCTAGATTGTAAGTCCCAGAAGGCAAGGGCTAGTTTAATTCATGATTATCCAGTGCCAGGCACGTTGTTGGTGCTATATAAATAAAAACCTTAAGCATGGGCACAATGTGACCCTTTGATGAGGACTGCGGTCCAGTCACCTGGATGATCAGCTGAGTTAGGATCAGGGAGTAAAATACTGGCAAGTCAGAAGGAAAGTGGCTATATAAAGCTTAGCATAAGTTCACAAGGGAGGCTGTCAGTGTGGTTCAGAATAGGCTGAGAAACAGAAAGGCCAGGAGCATGAGAGAGATACATCTTGCCTCAGGTGATCTGCCCTGTGCCAAGGGCAGGAGAATCCTCCTGGTCCAAGAGGATAGTACGAGGCTTGGTTTAAGCACAAAAGTCCAGAAACAAGGGATGCTCGACAGCCAGAAACTCAAGATAGGGGCCAGCAGCCTTCGTACATCTGTCTCAGGGCTCAGCCCTGAACCCTCAGCCTCTGGAGCTGGGTGGCGGTTCCGTGCACAGAGAACACGCTGCATAAAATCATGCTGTGTGTAAGTATCATGTGTGTGGGATTTAGACGTGACATTTCACGCATTAAAGCTAGTTGCACGTTCTTTTAAAGCCACAAATTAAATAGCTCGATGTCGAGGCATACCGGGACAACGTACAATTAAAAGTCATAAAAATATTTTAAAACATCCACAATTAAAAACATCCAGGAATAAAAAAAAATAAAAATAAGGGCAGGGAGAATAAAAACCCTATCCCACCCTCCCCAAAGGGCTGGGCGAACAGCCAGGTTTTACAAGCCCGCTGAAATGTTAGAAGGCTTGGGGCCAGGCGAGCTTCCTCCGGGAGAGAATTCTGCCAAAGACGCAGCCCGGCCATGGAGAATGCCCTCTCCATCGTGGCCCCCCACTTAACATGGGGGACCTCCAGGAAGGCACCCCCGGCAGACCGAAGGAGCCACTCTGGGGCGCGGAGGACGAGGCGGTCCCTGAGGTTTGAGGGGCCAAGATCGTGAAGGGCCTTATAGATCATTACCAAAACCTTGAACCTGGCTCAGCACGCTATTGGCAACCAGTGCAGAGTCCGAATCACAGGTGTTATGTGCTCCCAACAACCTGTCCCCATCAGGAGACGGGCCGCCGCATTCTGCACTAGCTGCAGCCTCCGAACCAGGAACAAGGGCAGCCCCATGTAGAGCGCGTTGCAGTAGTCCAGCCTCGAGGTGATGAAGGCTTGGATGAGGGAGGCCAGGTTCGGCCTGGAGATGTATCTGGTGCGGAGGCTGCGTCCGTACAACTGGCAGAAAGTGGCCTTCGCCACCACCTCCACCTGTCGATCCAGGCGGAGACTCGAGTCCAACACCACCCTCAGACTCCGAACCTGCTGAGCTACAGGAGGGCGAAGCCCCCCAATCAGGGGGAGATCTAGCAGGGGCTCAGGAGAAGTGTACTTAGCCTCACGGAATGGGTCCTCTGACCTGTGACCTCTTCCTGGGCTCGTAAACTGAAAGAAAAAAACTGGGCATGCTCAGATGGCCCCCTCTGACCATGCTCCAACCTTTCCAAGATAGCACTGGCAGCCTCAGTATGCTGAAAGCACCATCTTGGATGTGGCCAGCCAGTTCTGGGCATGCTCAGAAGAACCGACTGGCCCCAGTTAAGATGGCGCCCACAGCATGGGCCATTCAGGCCCTTCTGAGCATGCTGGGTCTTCTCCCCCCCACACACTTTTTCTTTTAACTTAAAAGGCCACACGTTGCAGGAACTCCTCTAGAGGGTAAGTACACTACCCCTGACCCATGCTAGGCCCCATCCCCCTGTCCCTGGTCCCACGGGCCTATTCTGTTCCCTCCAGACCTGCTCCAGCCTCTGGTTCCCCTCCCTGCTCCCTCTCCTCCCTCCCCCAATTCAGAATATTCTCCGAGGGTCCAAGGATCAGTCCTAACACTTGGGATAGGTTCTCTGACCCTCAAAAATGCTTTCAATTTTTTTTCTTTTTAATATTCGGAACAGCACTACTGCTGATGTTCTGGCCCCCTCTCTTGGTGTCACCACTCTTCCCAGCACCAAGTTGTGTCTTTCCCTTCAGTTGTATTGTTACTCGAGTCTTCTGTCCTAGCTTAATTGTCCCTCCTAACCCCCTTAGTTGTGTCATTCCTCCTATCCCCCCTCTCACTGTTTCCCAATGTTTTACATGCCACACACATCCCGCCCCCCCGTAGCTTGTGTAACATTACTACAGTTAGGTTTACTCCCTCACTACCAGCGCACCTGTTTCCCCCTTTGCCTAATCACTTGATCCCTCTTAGAACAACCTTTTGCTTAGTCCCTTATTCCAGTGGTTGTTTCCCTTCCATAACTTTATGTATGGCTTGCTACGCGTCAGGTTTCTCCATTTGCCTTGTAATCCATTTGCCTTGTAACTCGTGTAATCTCACATTTTAAAGTGACCATTTTTGCTTGTAACAAGCATGAGGGGTCATAACGCCATAGAAAGCTATTGCTGCGGGTTGCTTGCCCAAGACACCAAATGGCTTTGGCTGTGGGTGCTGTGGTCACCCAGGGTATGGTGCCCAGACGAGTTGGGGAGTGATGGATACCTTAGCCTTGGCTGACATTTGGGTGAGGCCTGATGTACAGAACAAACTGTCAGAACCATCCTCTAAGGCAGTCTATGTTCTCATACAGTTACACATTCACACAATAGAATTCTATGTATCCCTGATGGAGTGCAGAAACATCACAACCCTGCTGCAGTTTCAGGTTCAGCAGAATGAAAGAGTAGGAGCCCTGGACGAGATGAGAGAGTAGGTCACAATCTCATTCGTATCCAACTAAAGGAGAGCTTGTTGCTCTCTATAAGATTTGGACACTTGGAGAAGTGCAGGGCTCCCTCACGATGTTTTTTGCCTCCACGGTACAGTAATGCAGAAGATGCTAGAGAGACGTACAAGAGACTGGGGTTTTATACAAACCAAGAGGGATTTCCAACACCATGGTGGGGGAGATTGCAATAAAACTGTATGCTGCTAACTGCTGGTACATGGCTGCAAGTTGTGGGAAACCGGGTGGACAACATGCAAAGACTTTAGATTTAAGTTTTCACAATAGGCACTCAACGTATGCGATTTCTTCAATACACTCAGCATTTTGTGAATAGTAAAAAAATTCCAGCTGCCATGTACTGGTAGGTATAAACCCATTTGTGGGTGGGGATAGCAGGTGCTGAACCACCTCCCAGAGTCATAATATCTCAGAAGAAAGAAACAGTTGGGATGGCTTCTCTCCATGGTTCACCGTGGCTGAGAGTCATGACAGGAGGTGCAATACTGAGAAGAGGGGAAGAGACTGGTGGGCTGAGCGTGGCAGGCAAAAACACGAGCCTGTGTATTAGGCTTGTCATGTTAAAGCTGTGAGTGGGGACTGCAAGAAATGCACAGAGGGGGTTGCCTGTCTACTAGGCTCTACACACTAAACACGTGAGGCATGGATGCACAGACTGAACCTCGACTCCAGGGGGGCTACTGTCTCATTTGTTAACACCCTAAGGGCCTTTTTAAATGAACAGGATAAGACCGCAGGGTCTTATCTACGTTGCGTGTCTCAACACCCCCAGGAGTCGCGCGGCGCTGCTGTTTCGAATGGCACCCGGACCACTTCCAGTTCACGGAGGAGTGTCTGAAGCCTCCCCGTGGGGGTTTCACAGAGCTGCAGGTTTAAACTGTGGGAGAAACAGCCAAACAGAGATAATGGTATTCTCCTAACTCAAGAGGTTTTGAAGAAGAAATACATTTTAAATTGTGACATACTTAGGTATTCTAATTATGGAACCTATATACATGCGCACACACGTGCAATAAATAGAACATAATGGGGTATACCCCCCCTCTCCTAAAGCTCTGAGAAAGCTGCATTAACAGGTCTACAACAAGAGACTCTATGATTGAGAAATCCTGAGCAAAAGGCCCCATGACCCTACAGGAATAGTCTACACAAACAGAGGAGGATACTGGCACACACTGAATTACTTTATTTGCAGACAACAGGTTGGCCGATTTATCAGATGGCTGGGCCATTTCTAAAGAGCAGATCATTATTTGGCCTAATAAGGTGCCTTGCAAAATTAATGTGGAAGTTTACCAGGCCAAAACACAAAGTCTACTCCCTGCTCTTTACCACAGTGATAAAGATCCTAATGATTTAACTGTCTACACCCAAGGCAAAAAGATTTTCATTAACCCAGGTAAGTAAAAAAAAAAAGTTATGCAATGAAAGGTCTAAGAGTCCTAAATTGATGTGCACACGTCTTTCTGTTCAGTGTGATTTATACACTTATAGGTTACGTTTACAGCTCTGATATATTTGGATTGCCACAGACTTACTGATTTAAACACCTTATTTAAAAAGGGCTAATTCCCATATTTCTTTTGTTACATAAGACCCTCTATAAATGTAGCTCTCTCTTTATTTTGCATTCATTATACATCTGGCCTTCAGTAAATTTACATAGACGGCTACGAAGTGAATCAAATAACTTAAAATATTTCTTTTTTATATATCATATTTTTATGCTTTCAAGGAATTTAAATACTGAATCAATTTTGTTTAATCCCTTCTTATTTTGTATGCTACCATAACAAAAAAGAATATGTACTACAATTTCAACACTACTACTTATGCATTATAACAAGAACTTATTTGGTGCTCTTCCACCAGCTCTTTAAAGATCGTACAGTATTTTCATTCATGCCAACTTCTATTGTTTTCACACATAATGCTTGCAGCATAAAGTAAGTGATGGGTAGGTAAATGCTTGGTCCTATAAGAGCTGCTGGAAATACCAACAAAAAACAAAAACATTCAGCCACACCTGACTAATAAAAGAACCACCATAGTCAGTATTGTAAAGTCGTAGAGCTGAAAAACCAACAAAATGGCAGTGAAATGAATAACTGAAATAGACTGAAATGCTTGCATTAATCAAAAGCAAAAATAGCAATCAGGAGGCCAAATTTATTCCTGGTTGAACCCCACCAAAGCTCACACATGTATAATGGTGTATACATTTGGCCTAGATCTCTTTACTTTGCCACGTAAGCCTTGACCTCACTGGCCTTGAGGCAGGTGATCCATTGGTGAGGGAGGTGTCAACGGTGCCCTTGTCATAGACGGATCATTACCTCCTATGTCCTTGTCTCGTGACACACGTCTGCCCCCAGAGACTGATGGAACCACAGCTCTGATCTTGATGACCGAATGCTCGATGACCTCGTTGCTGTTTGGAGCATCTTGCTGACGAGGCCATCGACCAGATGGCTCCTAGGTGCTCCCTAGGCATCGGCACCGCAGGCTTCCTTTGTTCACCGAGGATCTGCAGTTGCTGAAGCAAGAAGGGTGGCGGTTAAAGCAACAGTGGCGCTGTTCTCATGCTGAAGCAGACAGATTGCAATGTAGACACAGTTTGTGAGCCTATGCCATGGCTGTGTGGGCAGCAAAGAAGGAGTTCTTTGTTGCCGTCACAGCATCCGCAAAGTCTCATCCAGCGGAGCTTTTCCAGGTGGTGAGGGGGCTGGTAGATCTGGCCTCACTCTGCCTGGAACTGGAACCTTCAAGTGCCCGCTGTAACATGTTTGTTGATTACTTCACTAATAGAATTGCTTGCATTCACCACAACTTTGACGCTGCACTTATTACAATAGGAGAACCAGAGATTATGGAAGTCTTGTCCGACTTTGTGGGATCAGTTTCAGTGGATTTCGCCTGCTGATGTAGAGGATGTTCTTGGGATGGTCGAAACCACGTCTTGTGAACTGGACCCGTGCCCATCCTGGCTGGTTAAGACCAGCGGGGAAGACACTGGGGTCGTTGCTGCAGGGGTGGTCAATGCCTTCCTTTGGGAGGGCAGGGTACCAAGATGCCTCAAAAAGGCAGTGGTGCAGTTCCTGCTCAAAAAAACCATCTCTGGATATTGACTCCCTCGCCCGTTATCTGCCCATCTCTAACCTTCCCTTTTTAGGGAAGGTTATTGAACAGGTAGTGGCTCAGCTGTTGCAGGAGCATCTGAACTGACTCCGTTTTCTAGATCCTTTGCAGTCCGGCTTCTGTCCGGGCTATGGCACGGAAACTGCGCTTGACCGTCCCAGTCATCGACCAAAGTCATGACCCTGATTTAATTATAAATTAATCCAATCCAAATGCCCATCTCTAGACACTGTCATATAAGCTCTGCAGAGAAGTATGCTGTTGTTGAGCAACACTGTTTTACAATAATATCCTAAGCAAATTGTTTGACTACAGTTCCAAGATTAGTAAGTATTGGTCGTGTCTAAGTATGCACAGCCTACTTTACATAGGAACAGGTACATCTTTTGGGACCATATTCTCCTCTTGGTCCATGCTTGGAACTCCCATTGGTCTCCACGCCATCTGAAAGTACAATATACCCCGTAGAAGTAAGATGAGCTATGAACCCAAGAGCTCAGTTGGCCAAGTCACCAGGTTGTCCTGTGCTGTGTTTTGCAGTCAAACCACAATAAGAAAGCTATTTTGACAAAATTGAGGGCTTGTAGAGCCTAGCAGTTTTGATAGGTCTTTTTGTTATGGAGAATACTTGATTTCCTTAAGCAAGTAAAGGACAAGGACTGTCTCAACTCAGGCAAGAAAGGATTGCCTGAACGTTTAGTTCACAAGAACCATATGATGCATTTATTTCTAATTTCTCAGATTTGATCACATCAAATCATCAATCTCAGATTCAAATACATCAGGGAAATGAAGACTGCCCAGCTCCTTCCAAAATGCAATAATTTCACACCAAAGTAAGTTTACCAGTCATAGCTGCAATTACAGTCATGGCTGCAATTCAATATCACCAAGCAGCTCTGACATACCTCACAATGCAGCAATCTAATTTTATTTTTTAAAAATTATTATTATTATTATTATTATTGAGTGTTCATGACAGAATATCTGTTTTTATCTGCACAGTCTCTCACCACTGACATTTGTGGATTTATTTATTTTTTAAATGAGTTCTCGGGGCCTTTGCTTGCTATTCATAATGAAAGCTGCAGTGGAATCTTTCAGGTTTGCTTGCAAATGTGGTTACCCTACTACTTATAAACAAGGCAACTTCCTGTCTCAGGGTTCCTATTGCGAAATCAGGTTGAACCATAGCATCCTTCACAGTAATGACCACTGAACGCATTCATGCTAGAACTCTGTCTAGTTCTATTAACTGTACATTGCATTTCACATCCAAAGCAGGCAGTCTCTCCTCAAAATCAGCTAAGAAGCTGTCAACAGGCTTAGCTAAGTTGTATATGTTTAACAATCATCTTCTGTTCAAGATACAACATTTTAATGCTTGAGAAATAAACACAGTTTAGAAGTAAGTGCCTTGTAGTAGGAATCTTGTGCATCTTTAAGGACCAACCTGTCAAGGCAATGAGAGTAGTTCAATGTCTCAAAGTCAAATTTTGAATCATTTGCCCTTCTAAATATAGGATATCATGGACATAACAAAGCGTAGCCCTTAATTAAGGAAATTAATCAGTTTGCAGTGTTGAAAGAAAGATTCTCTCTTGGGGGGGGGGGTTTGAGAGCATCTTATCAGTGTTTACTAGTCCTGTAGAGGAACCATATTTCTACAGTAAGGCATAAAATATGCGTTTAGTTTAATATAATACATATACGATATATGCTCCTACTTCTTGTAATGATTTTGACAATAATGATTTTGTCAGCCCTCTTGCAGGATTGTGTAGGCTAAATGACACCGGTGACATTCTTGACCTTTACTTAGTCAAAAAATATTCTATCCTGCTTAAACAAAGGATTCAGTTTACAGCTCCTGACAGTCACCGTTTTGCTTACCCATGGCAACCTCCTCTTCTCAATAGGTGTGAGCACAGCAGGTTGACACAGAGCCATGTGCAAGTAGTGGTAAGAGTGACAGCTTCAGGCAACAAATGCATTGGTGTTCCCCGAGTCCTATTTGCTAAAATCTCTCCGTACCATCCTTCCCCCTTTGCTTCTCTAGGATATAACGGACCTTGGAAGCTCTGCAATTGTGATGCTTTCAGTTACTAAGGAATGTTTCTGCTGCTGAAAAACATCTCTCTCACACTCTGCCTGTGTGCCTGTACTTCCAGCTGCCTCCGTGCACTGTGTCAGTGTATTAAAATAGAACTGGCTTGATGACTTCACTAGCTTTCTCAAACAGACCAGTTGGCAAAGCCCTATCAGTCTGCTTCAGGGCAGAAGAGGGGTTGTTATTTTTCTCTGTATGAATATTCACTTTCATTCTGACTATGGGAAAATTCTCCCTTCTGAGGAAATGAAGAAAAAAAGAAAGAAAAAAATAAAATCTACTTACGCACAGCAAGTAAAGGAAGCATTCCTTGGCAAGCCTTCTTTATCAGTTTCTGCAGGTGCTTACCTTTCATTAAGAATAAACTTAGCTTTGGATGTAATGATAGTCTTCCAACGGTGACCAAAGAGTAAAATAATACAGTGGTGTTTTGCTGAGCCTGCAGACGGGTCATTAGCATCACTGCTGATGGTTCTAGCTTTGGCATGGTTAAGCAGAGCCAAAGTGTGGTACTATTCAAAAAATCCTGTCCAGTGACACTGAAAAATCAAGTCTGTTTTACTCTGCTCTTGTTGGCTGGGAAAGAACGAAAGCTGACCAACGCACTAGAAATATTGAGATGCAAGAGAGGAATTAACAGAGGTATATCCTCATCCAAAGTTGGAAAGCTGAAGGAAAGAGAAGGATATGCCTCCCTCTCACCTTCAGGGCAACCAAGTAACCCTGTGGTGAAGAGAGGGGGCCTGGGGACAAAAAAATAATAAAACAAAACCCACCAAGAAATGAGTAACCCAGCCAAAGAAGGTATAGAATGTCCCAGGGAAAGAGATCTCTTAATACAAAACACTTTTCTAAAAACATGGCTACAAGTATTTTTCTCTACAAGTTGTAAACTAAATTTTTGATACACTACTGTCATCTGAGGATATTGTATAGGTCTCGATGTACAGCAATCAGCATAAAGTACATTGAGCATATCATATGGTAACCACTTCAGCCCACAGATGAAAAGCAACAGTGTGCATCAGCTCGTATTGCCACTCCTCACAAACATTTCGCAAGACCTCCGTGGATACTTTTGCCCATCAGTTCAGAGAAGAGCATCTGGAATTCAGTTTCAGAATCTCATGGCATAGCAACAGCCCCAAATGCCTCCTTTCGATTGGTTTCCAGAGTAATGGTATGCTACTCCAGCCATATTTGTTGCATTCTATACCAATATCCTAACCAAGCAAGTCTTGCTACTTCACTGTCTTTCTCCAACACCCACCATCAAAATCACCTATACATTGCACTGACTTTTATTTAAGTCCAGTCTTCTGAACTGGGGCCATATTGCTCTTATATCGTCTCAACTTTAGACCAGCCTGCTAGCAATTTAATAAGAATAGTGCAGTTCCAGCCCTTTGCCTCACCAGCAGGTACTCATTCTTTAGAATTATTTCAATACGGGAGTCTGATGCTGCTCTTCTTCTACAGCATGCAACCAGAAGTTGTAACGTAGGAAAGTGGGTGGAGGAGAGTGTGCAGAAAACCAAACAGACTGCAAGATGGGGGGGAATTAAAATGGGTGGACTTAGAGAGGAAAGGGTGGAGAAGTCAAACAGTGGTAATCCAGAAATGTTTTCCTTATGATCCTACTTGTATTCATTTTTACATCAAAGACTAATATTTGAAAGTGACATTCAAGAACTGCCTTTTGAGATGCTGAAATTGGGATCTAGGGCAATTTTGTTTGGCAGTGAATTTGGAATACATGTTCCAGGTGGACACCCCCACCCCACCCCCCAGTAGGGGAGAAAAAACAAATACATTTAGGAATGTCTAGCTTGGGAACAGCTGGTATGTTCCTAAACTATAAGTCTCCAACTATAAGAGTTATAAAAGCTGTCGCCAGCACCCACACTAAAGGCTACCCGAGGCTCCTAAGGGAAGTCAGCTTAGGATTGTATTATATGGCATGTCTGTACCTATGACAGACTTTTCTGCAGTGTCATCCTGTTCCTGCAGCAGCCATGGGTTTATTAATACGCAGTAGAATGTAGCCACATAAATACATTTCCCTTAGTGCACAACCCGGGGATATCCAAGCATGAAGCTTACTGCATTTCTGTTACCTAGCTCTAACTTCATGGCATCTCCTTTTCTGCTACTGGACACAAATAATATGAGGAAGAACACAGCCCCCATCCCCCACCTATTGCCCTCGAAGGAGGAAAGATACGGGTCTCTCCATAGCAAGTTGCTGGTGAGGGCAAAGCTAGTTCCTGGAGTTACCAACCAATCCCCATGAAGGAAGGAAACAGGATGTTTTTAAAACAAGAGCAGTGGGGAGGGGGTCCATGGCCTCTGTGTGGAATGGATGTGGAGCATCGATGCACAGGAAGTGCATGGGGAGAGCTTCACATGGGCAGCTCCCTACATGGCTTCCTCATCTAACGGAGGCAGCCACCCTGGCCCGCATGGGGCACTGCATATTTCTCAGGCGTGTTCTGTGCGTTGCCATGGATAGCCGGAGCACAGATTACTGGAGCATGCCTCCTCCCCCGACACAGATTCAAACAAGCAGTTTGCCACATGGAGAGTGGGGGGGGGGCATGGAGATGTTGCATTTA
>QEPC01000531.1:2124264-2182828 GCA_003113815.1 Sphenodon punctatus
GGGGGGGGGGGTGTCATGCGTGGAGGTGTCATTTAAAAACACTCAGAACGAAAGTACACTTACATTTACAAATTCTCTTTAGATAGCCTCCCAAATAACTTTTGTCCCTTACAAAGCTTTTTACTCCTATAATTCCAATAACTCCTATAATTTTTTCATTTGTTCTCCTATAATTCCAAATTGGAACAACCATCCCATTTGTCTTAGAAAACTAAAGAACATCCTTACAGCTTCCTTTCTTGCCACTACATTGAAACAGTACATACAGTCTTCAAGAGCTCATGTTCAGACACAGTGGGCATGCCAGGTTCTAGATAAACACAAGCATATTTCTTTGGGGTCCGGCCTGCCACAGAAGCTAGCTGCTTGAACCTTAAAGAGACTGTGCTTCCACCAATCCAAAGCCACTAATACTCAGGACAGTACAAGGCTCTGAACCTCCTCATGAGGCTAGACTCAGTACCCTTGAACTCTGAATATGTGGCCAGCAACCCTGGAGCTCCTCGTTTCCTAGTTGAACTCTTGTATAGCTATAGTTAAAGTTGTTTTAAGATGCAAGGAGAAACCAAAATATTTTCCCCTGGTCTGGGCAGTTTCATCGGTAACTCTTATTTCCCACACACTGTACAGCAACAATGAAACTGGGTAGGCTGCAGGGAGTAAAGAAAAAAAAAATTCCACAGGAAGAATAAATAGAAATTGTATGAGTTTGTAAGCCCCAGAGAAAACAGCTGTATGAAGCACCTGGATAAATTTGGAGGGAATCACGCTAAAATGCAGTTATGTGCACGGGGCAAAAACTTTACACTAACGGTTCTCAAGACTTTTTAATCCTGTGACCACCCTCCTCTTAACTGAGATTATTGAGGACCCTTCTACCCCAATCTCTCTCTCACTCACACACACACACACACACCTTTTTCCCTCCTGCTTCACACCCTCCTCTCTCTGCCCTTGTTACACTATCTTTTCAGAAGTTCTCCCCAGCTCTGAGTAGAGGAAGGAGTTTGTCAGCTATGTTCCTTTTCATGCTACCCCCCCCCCCCAACATACACTCCACGCTCCCAGTTTAAGAATCATTGCTCTGTGCCAACCTATGCTAGGTGTCAGGGTTGGGGCGCGCAGAACGAGGAAAGGCGACCGCCCCCCGCCCGCAGGGGCCGGGGGGCGATCAGGTACCCCCGCAGCCGAACCCCGAGCGCTACCTGGCCCGAGGGGATCCGAGGCCCAAAGTGTGGGGAGAGAGTGCGAGTCAGGCCCCGCCAGCACAACAGCGCCGAAAACCCCGCAGAGCCAGGGGGCGGAGTCAGATCAGGCCCCACGTCGCTCAGCGCGCTTGCAGGCGCGCAAAGGGGGCGGGGCCTAACATACATAAGGCCGACGACGTAGCTCCTCAGGGCCGGCGATCAGTGAACTGTGAAGCTGGCCCTGGGAGTGAAGGCGTGAACGAAGGATTCAGGAGCAAGGAGTATTGCGAACGAGTGGAGACTGCAAGGAGAGTGTTTGGTGCGAGACTGAGTGAGTGACTGGACCAGTGAGGGGGGGGGCGGGGCAAGAGTGTGGGTGCGGGCACTAGCCCTTGTTGTCTGTGGGCCCTCGCCCTTATAGCACTTCATCCCAGGCCCTTGTGTATGAGTAGAGTTCTTCCCCCTGACCACACAACCGCCCTTGGGTGCTTCCCCCTTCCCTATCACTACTTCCCTATCACGTGGTGTGTTAACCCCTGCACGACTGAGTGGAGACACGAGTGGGAACGAGCAGGGGCCGTGCCCCCTTGGGGGGCTTATAGACGGGCTGCACACACAGCTTGCGATGTGCCTCACCCCTGTGATGATAAGGTCCTCTTCCTTGATAGGATATTGACCACACCGAGACCTGAGGGGTATTTTTTCCACTCCCAAGTCTGTGTGCAACCGTCTCCCCCGGGAGTCTCGTTCGTTGTAGGCACTGAGTGGGGAATTGGCTGGGTCTGTGTTTCCCTTAAACACCCATCCCGTCACACTAGGAGCCTTTTTTCGACAGTTTTAGGTGTTTACAAAAACGTTAGGACCATCCTCAATAAACTTGTATAGAAAACTCTCTGAAAATAGAAGACTCAAAGTAGAAATGGTTTTTTCATTATATTCTGTGGCACCTGGAATGTCAATCCTTCCCCCATCCCCAACAGAGGTGCCCAAACAGTGGCTCAGGACCTGAAGTAGAGTCATGCCACCTGTAGATCAGGTTGCAATCCCAGCAGATCATACAGTACCTCTGCATGTCTTTGTTGCTATCTGGAGGATCAGAGAAGAGGATTCCTAAAAGCATTTATTAAATATCAAAAGTATCTTTAGGAATACCAGTTGTAAAGAGACTGCATCTGAATCCCCAGCACTGAAGATGCTCTGTTCCAGACAGTGACCAAATTCAGTTCAGAGTGGTGGATTAGGGGTTACATCTTCTTAGAAGTCCTCCTTGGGAGCAAAGAGATCTCTATCCAGAACTCCTTTAATTCAAGCATAGGTGTGCGTATGTGGTACAGTTGAGCTGGTTATGCACTTGTGGTTAAGGTGGTGACAGTTTATCTTCGAGTGGGGATGGGGCAAGTTTTGTCAACTCTCTTAAGACCGTAAGTAATCGGTGCTTTACTGGGTGAAGCTAACAGTCCAGCCAGCCCAGTGTTGTCTCCCCAACAATGGCCACTGTTCGAAGTTCAGAGAAGCACACAAAAAGTCATTGTGGAGTAATGCATTCCCTGCTATTTACTCTCAGGTCTCAATCGTCAGAGGTTACATCTCCCCAACCGACTAAAAACCACTTACGGACCTATCCTCCAAGGACTTATCCGATCCTTGTTTAAACCCAGTTACACTATTAACCACAACAATATCCTCTGTCAACAAGTTCCACTAGTTAATTGGACACAGTGAAAAAACAACATAATAGTGCCAGCAATGTACCTGGAGCTGTACAATCAATAGTTATATCCAGGTCCCTATCCCAAGGGGCTTACAATCCAAGAGTGGCAATTGAGAGGATAAAAGGGAGAGGTGACCATAGGATAAATTTATGGATTTGCAAAGTTGCAGATGCACACGCTTAACTTAGTTACGGGGAAGAGAAGAATTCTGAGTGAAGAAGGGAAGAGGAGGTAATTTCCTCCTAATTATGAGCTAGGGGAAGCCTGACCGAAGATAGGTTTTCAGGAGGGATTTTTAGTGGTTGGGAGGGAGGGAGCAGAACGCTGTCCAAGGAGAGAGTTTCAGACATGGGGGGCAGCAAAGGAAAAGGGGACAAATACATTTTGTCCAGCAAGGGAGTCGCAAGCAGGTGAGGGATGGGGCAGGAGGAGGAGCAAAGCTCCCGGGTGGGAAACAAGTACGTAGAGACGGGGGAGTATGGCCATGAAGAGCCTAGAAGGTGAAGGAGCTTGTACTGAATACGTTCAGGCAGTGGGAACCAGTGTAGGGCAGAGAGGAGAGGCTGATCATGATCAAAGCAATAAGCAAGGTAGATTACTTTGGCAGCAAAGTGTTGAGCAGAAATGAGAGGGGCGAGATCAGAGCAAGGGAGACCAGTAAGGAGGCAGCTGCAGCAGTCAAGGCGAGAGAGGACTAGAACAGGGACTGGGTTTTTGGCAGCAGAAGCAGTAAGGCAAGGCCAGATTTTTGCAATTTTACACAGAGCAAAACGACAACTTGTCAGTAGCCTGCATCTGAGGTATAAAGGAGAGGGAGGAAACATGCCTGAGGGGACAGGGTGGATGGTGACATCCTCAATGGAAATTAAGAGGGAAGGGGGAGGGGAATGTTTTGAAGGGAAAGATGCAGGCCCGGTGCATCCCCTAGGGCAGCTTGGGCAGTGCCCCTCCAGCCTTGTCAGACCCCCTACCTCAGCTTGTGATAATTAAGCAATTCTGACTCACTGCCTCTGCCTCACACTGTCGTTTGCTGCAGGGCCGGCTGGCAGTATCCCAGAGCAGCTTTGCACCACACCTCCAGGGGGGGGGGGGGGGACGACGAACTAGCAATGCATATGTGCAAGCTCAATTCTGCACACATGTAACATTTGTGAAAGCTGGGGGGGAGGGGCAGGGCAGGGCAGGGCACCACCATAACCTCTGCTGTGCTGCACTGTTAGTTGCTGTCTGGAGGCAGAGCTGGGACTCGGGAGAGAAAAGTGGAGTTATGTCATTGGACTCAGCTCACTGTTAATGAGTCCCAGGAGGGACAATTGACATCATAGTGCGGTATGGGCAGCAAGCTCTGCCGTCCATACAGCAAGCATTCAAGACCACAGTTCCCCTTCTAGCCTGGTGACGGGCAGTGTAAATAGAGACCCTATAGGGCCAGAAAGACAGCATGTAAAAGGCTGGCTGGGCGGCTGGAGCTGATGCCCATGCCAGCAGCAGCTTGGGTGCGCGCTGTGTAGGTGGAGTCAGTGAATGCCACTGCCTGCCCACAGTGCCCAGCCCAGCCACTCAGAAAATATACAAGTGTTCTATCATTAAACCAACAATGGTTATTACTAGGGCATGGCAGGCCAGGGCTGCTGGGAAGGAGCTGGAATGCTGGAGGAGGAGCCAAGCAGCCTAAGAGCCTGGCAGATGGAAGGCTGAGCAGGGCAAAATACTCCCTGCAAATAGTTGTTTTTTTCCCTTTTGTGTGTGTTCAGTTTTGTTTTGTTTCGTTACAAGAACGTAGAGTTGCTCTAAGATTTCTGGTACCCAGATGGGAAGACACATAGTGCTGTTCTAGGATCTGGAGTCTAGTGCTATTCTCATCTAGAATCTGGAACTTGCCTAAGGGAAAGTAGGTATAGTAACTTGCATAAATATTTATATTCAGTAGTGCCCTTTGGGGTCCCTACTCCCTAATATTTTGCAAAATCAATTGCCAATGAGCCCCTCATCCAGTCTTCTTTAAAGCAAGAGCTTAACTGAGCTATAGGATGGAGAAAGTTCTTCGATGGTGGCAGACGTTTCTGTCAACTCACTGTCAATTCAGAGCTGCTGTGTTGGAGTTTTCACTTGAATCTCTAGCTGCCTGATCTTGTCAGAACATAAAAGGTACACTATGCTCAGGAGGACTTCATATAAGCCTGCTCCCTGGCTTTCCTTAAATCTCCTTCATTCTTTCCTTTTACTTTGTTCATTAGGGAAACATGAAGTCACAAATTAATTTTATTTGGTTTGGGTGCACAAGTGGAACTCCATGCTGAGGCTTTTGTGGTGTGCTAAGAACTTCACATAATACTGTTGTGTTAAGATGGCTTGCTTTGCTTGCATGTGCACTGCTGGTTCCCCCTCCTCTCCCAATTCCCAAGCATGTGCAGAGACGGTGGCCATTTTGTGGGGCCTCACTGGCCATGGTTATACTCTTGTTTAAAATGGTGGTCCCTTTGCTGTTTTCCACCTAAACTGTCTGCTACTGTTTTTTGAGTGAGGGAAACTGGGGGCTTGGTTGAAATCGTTTCCTTACTTGAACGTTCCCTGCATTTTAAGATGGCCCCTTTTGCAGTTTGGTGGTGTGTGGTAGGCTTTTCAGCAGGAAGACCATGCCACATGTTGGTTCACTAGTGGCTAGTCTACCCTGTCTGGTAGTAGCATGCTGCTGCTTTTATGGTATGCTAAGGACTTCACATAATACTGTTGGATAAGATGGTTTGCTTTGCTCGCTCTAGGTTTTCATGTGCACTGCTAGCTCCACCTACCATTGGCAAGGCTCCACCCTGCGCCCCACCAGTCTTGGAACCCACCAACCGCCACTGGAAAGATAAGGAGTTCAGTTTTGGCCATATTAAGCTTGAGTTGGCAGCGAGACATCCAAGCAGAGATGTCAGAGAGACAGTCTGTGATATGAGACTGCATTGAGGGGGAGATCATAGGAGCCGAGAAGTAACAGTTGAGTGTCATCAGCATACAGGTGTTAGTGGAGGCTGTGAAATTCAATGAGTGTGCCCAGAGAAGAGTGTAAAGGGAGAAGAGGGCCCAGGATAGAACCATGAAGAAATCCCACATGGAGGGAGCAATGCAGAGGAGGTATCAGCAAGAGACACTGAAGGAGCAGTTCAAGAGATACAAAGATTGAGCAGGACAAGAATGGAATAGTGGCTAAGAAGGCAATTGGTAATTTTAGCGAGGGCAATCTCAATCGAGTGGAGAGGACAGAAGTCCAATTGAAGGGGGGGGGGGGGTCAAGGGAGGAATTGGAAGTGAGGAAATCAAGACAGCGCATGTAAACAGCTCGCTCCAGGAGCTTTGAAACAAAGCACAGGAGCAAGATGGAGCGATATTTGGAATGGGTCAAGAGCAGGGCTGGCCCGAGGCATGTGCCACCAGTGCCCAGGCACATGGCCCCACAGGGGGAGGGGCCCTGTGCCGCTGCGGGCTAGAGACTGACAGACGCTGCCGTTTTTTGTTTTTTCCCCCACCGGGCATCTCCGAGTCAGTCCTCATGGGGAGGGGGGCTTAAAGTTCCTGGGAATCCCTGGCCAGTTATACGCTGCAGAGCTGAGCTGACACAGTCAAGTTGCAGGTAAGTAACCAGACGCCCCTCATCCCCTGAAAATCCCCCCCCCCCAATTCTAGTGAGTGCCGGCCGGCCTTTGGGGCCCCGCAGCAAGGCTTGGCACATGGCCTCTGAAACCCTGCGGAGCTGAGCTGACACAGTCAAGTTGCAGGTAAGTAACCAGCCGCCCCTCATCCCCTGAAAAACCCCCCCCCCCCCCATTCTAGCGAGTACCAGCTGACCTTTGGGGCCCCGCAGCAAGGCTTGGCACATGGCCCCTGAAACCCTTGGGCTAGTCCTGGTCAAGAGTAGCCTTCTTAAGAATAAGGGAGACAGGGGTGTGTTTGAAAGCTACCAGGAAGGACCCAGCAGACACACAGAGACAGAGAGATATATGATGTACAACAGAGAGATGCAGCAGTGGGGGCAATCACTGTTAGGAGTCGAAAGGGGTTAGAGTCAAGAGGATAGATGGAATTGTCGGAAAAAGATAGGAGTGAGGTGACCTCATCAGAGGATAGCATGAGGAGGGTGAGAGGCATGAGGCGGATAGGTGAGAGGCATGAGGCGGAGAGCAGAGAAGGAAATGAGGGAGGGAGAGACTGAGAAGCAATGCCAAGGTGAATTTTATCAATCTCGTTGGAAAAGGAAAGATCTTGTGCAGTGAGGGAGGAGGACACGGAGGTTTCAGAAGGGAAGCAAAAGTCAAGACGACAGGGTGGGAGTGAGATTCAATCAACGTGGAGCAATAGTGTTCTTTGGCCAGAGAAAGGGCATCGCTACAGGCAGAGAGGGCAAACTTAGTGAAGAAATTCAGCAAGCTTATGTAACATCCACCAGAGATGCTCAGTAGCATGAGAGCACAATAAAAAGTGGTGGATGGTATGGGTGAGTTTCATAGGAGTAGTCTTGTTTAATATCTTTTGAAAGTAAAGATCAGTTCCCTATTTTCTTGTTCCACACCACTCATGATTTTGTAAACATCTATCATATTCTATTATCCCCCCTCAGGTCATCTCTTTTCCAAGCTGAAGAGCTCTAACCAATCAAGCCTCTCCTACAGAAGTCATTCTAAACATTTGGTCATTTTCGGCATTTTGTATCATCATTGTTATCCTCATGGATCATACAAGTAAGGGGAGTAAGTCAAAGACTATACATGTATTATGTATTAATCTCTGAACCTCAGGTTTCAAATGAAGGTTCCTGTACTTTTTACATATCTAAAAATATTTTGGCAGCTCCATGAAGTCTCACTTTCCAAAGGCCTCAGTATTGGCAATAAAGCCAGGATTGCAGAAGAACTTGGAAAAACCCAACATATGAAGAAAAAAAAAACCCAGCCCTTTATTTTGCTGCCTACATGACGACTAATCTCTTTGCAAACAAAACCTGCTCCTGATTGTGCGGTTGACCTCTTTGGAAAATCTGGTCCATGCAATCCAAATAAACTACCGAATGGACATGTACCCTTGTATGGCATCATTTATTTATTATTTATTTTTACAATTTATATGCCACCCCCTCCTACCTCAGGCGGCTCACAACACATTAAAACATACCATAATAATTTCAATTAAAATAATATAACCTCCCTCAGAAAAGGCCTGGCGGAACAGCCAGGTCTTACATTGTCTGCATAAAGAGGGGAAGCCAGCAGTCAAGCCGATCTCCAACAGGAGGGAGTTCCACAGCCGCAACGCAGACACAGAGAACGCCCTCTTCATAGAAGACACCCAGGAAACCCCGAGGAGGGAGCCCCCAGCCAACTGCAGGGGCCACTCCAGGTCCCGGAGGATGAGGTGGTCCTGCCGATAGACGGGGCCCAAGCCATTTAGGGATTTTAAAAGGTCAGCACCAACACCTTGAATTGGGCCCAGAAACCTACCAGCAGCCAGTGCAGAGAGCGAAGCACCGGTGTTATATGCGCATCGACCCGTCCCTGTTAAGAGACGGGCCGCCACATTCCACACCAGCTGTAGCTTCCAAACCAATACCAAGGGTAGCCCTACATAGAGCGCATTGCAGTAATCCAGTCTCGAGGTAATAAAAGCATGGATGACCGCAGCCAGATCCGTGTCTGAGACATTTGGCTAAGCAGGCGCACCAGATGTAACGGGCGAAATGCTCCTTTCGCCACAGCCGTCACCTGAGCATCCTGGCGGAGCTGTGGGTCCAGGAGCACCCCCAGACTCCAGACCTCAGAAACCGGGGGCAGACCCCATCAATGATGGGAGCCACCACCACCCTGGCCCTCCCCACAATCATAATCTCCGTCTTGTCAGGATTTAGTCTCAGGCGGCTCGCCCTCATCCAATCCCCTACAGCGGACCAACACCGGGTAAGCACCAAGACTGCAGGGCCTGAGTTGGAGAAAAATGAAAGATATAGCTGGGTGTCACCAGCATATTGATGACAACTCACCCCATACTCCTTAACAACCTCTCCCAAAGGTTGCATGTACACATTAAACAGGAGAGGGGACAGGATGGAACCCTGCGGTACTCTACACGCGAGGCCCCGGGGGGAGATGAAAACTCCCCCAGCAGCACACGCTGGGTTCTCCCAGCCAGGAATGAGCGGAACCATTCAAAGACAGTCCCACCAATCCCTGCCCGGTCCCGCAACCGAATCACCAACAACTCATGATCAAGAGTATCAAATGCAGCCGAGAGATCAACAGGATCAAATGACCCCGGTCTAACTCATGGGAGAGGTCGTCGGCCAAGGCCACAAGCGCAGTCTCTGTGCCATAACCCGGGCAAAAGCCCGACTTCCTTTTTATAGCAAAGTTCTTAAGGCCAAAACTATGGTATAGTACCAGAAATAGGAAGGGAGGTCTGAAGAGCACATGTGACTGCAGATTCTTGCCAGCCCCTCATTGTCATGTGATTCATATGAATTCAACTGTTTAAAACATATTAGGGAGCTGGCACCACTAAAACCCATCACCAGTTTTCAGGGTTGCATTGGAACCAGTGCAGTCCTGCAACCTGTATTTCTAATTAGTGTCCTCTAAAGTTTGCATATCTGGCTACCCTAATCTCAAAGCAACTCCAGCTTTTTGGAGAACTGCAAGTGGTTTTCCTTTTGCGGGGAGAAATGGCAAATGAGCAATGCTCAAAGTAACGTCACTTGCCTTCAATGACTCCAGTTCTCAAAGTGTTTCACTGGCACAAGTCCCATTCACTTCAGTGGGGCTTGCCCTGGCCCAGAACTTGTGAGGATCAGAGCCAAACACCTTTAATAATATTTTCTTGGCTAAGCTCTCTGACCCGTCGTCATCAAGCCTGACTACTTTTTTAAAAACATACTTCTAAGACTCTCTTACGGGAACCCTATATGGCAAGAGTGGGGAACCTTTTCCCTGCTGCAAGTCCAGATGAAAATTAGTACAAGTCCCACAGGCCAGAAAGCAGTTGGGGACATGAGCACTTTAAAAGGATGCACTCAGGATGGGGGACAGAAGGGAAAGGACCAGATCATGAATGTGTGCCATGATTGCACCCCTATGCTGGAGAGCATGCCTTCTTTTCTGCACCCTTTCCCTGAGCTCCCTCTTTCAGTGTTTGATTTTAGGCACTAGATCCAGAAGTGGAAAGGGGCCAAGTAAGAGCCAGTCATGGACCAGATTTAGCCAGCAACCTGGGGACTCCGCACCCCTGCTCAATGGGTTCAACAAACAGGCCTCCACATTGCAGCCACCAGTATACATTCTAGCATATGCTTGTACCTGCATGCATCTCCACAGAAAGTTGTAGTTAAGGTCTGTATGGAAGAGCCGGTATCAGGTCATGGCTATTGATATGCATAATGTTAACACCTGGGTTTCTAGGGTATTCCTATCCCCGTTACATGCTCCCCATAGCTTAAAGTCAGACACTTAAAAACATAGCTTTCAACTACCCTCAGCTAGAGAAATGATCTCTGAAAAATATGCTGACCTTTGCACTTCAGCAAGTCCTTCAGGAAGGAGGGACATAAACATGTATCGGAAGTACCAATCTCATTCAGCGTTGCTTAAGGAAATCCTTTGTTTCTGATGTCTTGAAGAGGAAAACAGTCCCACTGTATTTGTCCTTTGAACATTTCAGGACTTGATTGCAGCTGAACCAGCTGCCGAGTAAATTACACTGAAATTAGAAATGTTTGTTTCAAGTGCGACCACACAGAAGCTCCCTTGGTATCCTCCAAGAGTTCATAAACACACAAAATACCAACATACATAACCACAAAGACCAAATCATTACAGCAAATTACAGAAAATGTTTTAACCATGGAACAAATATGAGGCAAGTCAATGTAGCCTGAAGAGGTGGTTACGAAAGCAGTAAGAATGACAGAAAGCCAAGCATTTAACCTCTTTAATGGAAATTCCAGCCAAAAAATGAGATTTTAAAAAGGGGGGAAAGCAGCCTATTTTATACATTACTTATTCTGCAATATTCAGCATGACATAACAGTTAAGCACCATGTCAGTAGCTAA
The DNA here is from genome assembly GCA_003113815.1 of Sphenodon punctatus. Classification (NCBI taxonomy): domain Eukaryota; kingdom Metazoa; phylum Chordata; class Lepidosauria; order Sphenodontia; family Sphenodontidae; genus Sphenodon; species Sphenodon punctatus. Next base: position 2,135,239 of record QEPC01000531.1, read on the forward strand.
TATTAATTGATAGCTCACTAAAGCTTTGTTAAGCATTAGGATTTGCATGCTATTAACAACAATGACAAACTTAGAAACTTCTATAATACCTCCTTGCTGCCATTAAAATACTCTTTTCCTTCTTTTAATTAATAAAAAAAGGAAATCAATTGAGGATTTTAAAAAGTCACCACATTACGTCTTCCCTACCTCCCCTGTACATACTGCTGCTGCTGCACTGCAGTGCTGCACCGTATGGAGTGCTGTCCTTTGGACGTCAGAAGCACCCAAAATTCCTCCTATGAATCAAGGGTACCAACTGGCAAACAAACCCCATCTCCCGACTCAAAATTCTCTCCTCCCCGCCCCCCTCTCCAAGGTGTAGCTTAGAATAGGTGTGAACTATTGTTAGCACAGCAGCTGCTGCATTTACAGCTCACCAGTTCTATCAGCTTCTATCTCACTGCTGTGAAGTGTTTAAAAGACACCTCGACTATAAAAACCTTACCTTAGTGTCACCTGCCTCTCCAGCTGGCAGCTACTGTCCCATCTTCTTACTGCTCCACTTTAAAGCCAGCCTCCTTATATTAAGCATGTCACCACTCCCTGCTGCCTCAGTGCTCTCTTCTGTAAATGCCACTCTTCTGGAGTCTGCAATCTGGCTTCAGACTGCCCCAGTCCACTATAGAGAGACCACTCTCACTAATGTCACACACTAATGATCTGCTCCAAGTCATGTCCAAGGACCTTTTCCTCCTTTGCCTTGATCCATCTGTTGCCTCTGAAAAAATCGTTCCTTTCTCTGAGTTACTTCTTCAACCTTTAACAGTTTTTCCTTCAGTGTCTTTTTAGCACCCCCTGGAGCACACTCTTGGATTTCTACACCCAACCACTATATAAAAAGCTAAAGGTGATGACAGGAACACTTCTTATGAACTCCTTTTGCAAGAAAAACCTCTCAAAATTTGTCCAACTTTAAAGTATTATATGTGCTGGGGGGGGGAGGGGGAGAATGGAAAAGGTGAAATGGGGGAACCAAAATTCTAAGAGTAAGATTGAAGGGATACATAATGAGCAAAAGGAGAAAAGGCCTCCATGATAGCAGCTCTGAACTCTGTCTAAGGCCGTTTTCAGATGAGCGCGGCAGCGCCCACGCTTGTTTCTCAAAAAAGCCAGCAGCCCGTTCCACACGTGACGCTGCCGCCGAATACGCGGACGATGCGCTTCCATTTCCGGGCGCGAACTGACCGGGTCAGCGATCGAGGCTGGTCATACGCGGCCGGAAATGGAAGCGCATCGCCTGCACATGCGTGTATTCGGTGGCAGCGTCACGTGTGGAACGGGCTGCCGGCTTTTTTGAAAACAAGCGCGGGCGCCGCCGCGCTCGTCTAAAAACGGCCTAAGCCTGTGCTCTCTTCCCCATCATGAAGCTTCCTACAACATCCCTTCCTTGGTGACCAGTAACCTACTCCCACTTACAGTGCAAGCACAGCCTATCTACCTACCCTACTACTGCAAAGCAAACTATCCCTCCCCTATTACTGTCAATTTACCTCACAAGTCTCTCCAGCGCAGGGAGCCAGTATGGTGTAGTGGTTAAGAGCACAGTACTGGGTTGTAGGGCGAGGTCCTGGTTCCAGACCCTGAGCTCTGTCACAGATCTCTCAGCCTAACCTACTTCACAGGGTTGGTGTGAGAATTACTAATTGTGTTTAAGCTTAATGTTAATGGTTATTTATTTTTCATAACTTATATCCTGCCCCTCCCGAGCAGCTTGGGGCAGCTAACAATCAGGTGTTAATTGTTAAAGGTGAATAAGCGGATTAGTTTAATGTTAATGGTTCGATGTTAATAAGATGAAATGAGAGTCACCCTGATCCTAAGGGAAAGAGCAACATTCAAATATAAACAAACAAACAAACAAACAAACCCCTTTTATGAATCCTCCAATATCCAGACTGGCTTTCCCCTTAAACACATCTATTCAACCAAACCATGATGGACAGGAGGGGTGGGGTGACGGGGTTCCCTGCATATTGTATTTTTTTAAAGAATAAAAAAATTTTTTTTTATTGATTGTTGTTTGCCACCCCAGGCTGCCCACGGGGCAGCCAGAGCAGGATATAAATTTTAAATAAAATAAAATTAAAAATAAATTTATTTTTATTCCCCTCATCTCCATCCAAAACTCTGCTGCCAGGGTCATCCACCTCGCCCGTCGCTTCGACCATGTGCAGCCCCTCCTCTCTTCGCTTCACTGGCTTCCCCTTCCTGAATGAATCCTGCACAAGCTCCTAGTCTTCACCTATAAAGCTCTTCACAACCTCGCTCCCCCCTACCTCTCTCCACTTATCGCCCTCCATACTCCAGCCCGTGCACTTCGCTCCTCCTCTGTCCCTTCTCTCACCCTTCCACGCCTTCCCTGCTCCCCTAAGTGCCTTCGTCCCTTCTCACTTGCTGCCCCCCATGCCTGGAACTCCCTCCCTGTCCACATCCGCCTTGCCCCCTCCCTTCATACCTTCAAATCTCTCCTTAAAACTCACCTCTTTCGCTCTGCCCTGTCTGACTCTTTATCCTGCTGAGCCACTATTCCTATACCTACGATCGGTTTACCCTTATCCTTGCCACATGGACCTGCCTGCTGTCATTCTCATCGTAACCAAGCCAAGTACGTGCACTTGAGACCTCGCATCTTCATGAATGTTAGACCCCTTGTCTCTCTCTTTGTTCCCCTTCCTATGTCTCTCCCCCAGCTCCTGTCTCTCAGATTGTAAGCCCTAGGGGCAGGGACCATGTCTATTTTATTATTTTGTAAAGTACCAGGTACACTGCTGGCACTATATAAATGTTTGTTATAATAATATGACCTCCAGCCAACAGTATTTGACCACCACAATGCTTACTTCCAAGTTCCAGAAACAGCTATCCCCATTTTACAGCTGGGGAACTGGAGATTCAGAGAAACTAGGTTCCCTGCCAAAAGGTATCATCTAAGATACTTTGCTTCTTGTCTCTCTCAAGCTTGGGATCAACATGGCAACCATGTATTAAACTACAAAGAAAGTCTATAGAAAAGTAGGAAATTGAACCCACTGATCTTGATTACCATCTTAACCATAACCACTGCATAACCCTTCCACCATCACTGCCAAAACTTAGTGGCAAGGCCTTTTCTATTTTCTTGACTGCTTCAGTTTCTCCCCCATTTGGCCTCTCCAACACTCACTTGCATCACACATTCAAGATGTGGCTGAAGCCATCTGTTCAACCCACTGCTTTTATCACCTCACTCGACTGCTACATTGACCGCCCATTTCCTGCCATACCAAGATACATACACGAACCGACTTCATTGTTACCCTTATCCACCCACATCTCTCACATCCTCGGTTTACTAGTGTACCTTATAATAGTTAATCCAACTAAAGTTGGATTGGACCAAGGATTTGACATTATTTCATCCTTTCAAGATTCATGTCAGCCTGTGTGATGCTATATAAAAAAATTATACATCATGAAACCAATAAATCAAATTGTGCTCTATTCCAAGACACACAGACCCATCTAATGAAGTTTCACATCTATTTAGAGACAAACTGATAAATGCAACTAGAGGTCCTTGTTAAAGGATCTATCTAGCACAGAGATCTGTACATCTGAATCCACAAACCTGGCTAATGCAACAGCACAGAGCAATCCTTTCTAATTTTTCATCTAGCGCATAGGGGAGATGCGCAGAAATGGGTTTGCAAAGCTGTGTGCCTAGGTGTCTGGTTTCCTTTTTCAAAGCTTTACCTGTAAGTGTATCAATATCAAATGTGTGTCATTTTAACAAGGGATGCTTTATACACCAGTGAAACAGATGTCAGCCTTCCATGTTTTATTTTAGCTTTAGCACATTAACATTTTTCTCCTTCAGTTTGCTCCACTGATCATTAACTCAACGCAAAAACTCTGCTATTGCTGATATGCTGCAATTGCTTATAGAAAAATTATAAGTGTTGCCCAGCCTATAGATTCTACAAAGATGTTTAAGTATGCGGTAGACTTTAAATTAGCCAGTCAGATATTTGGCTGGTTATTTTTAGATGTCATGTGAAGTTTAAAAAGCCTAACAGGCCATGAGGAAAGAGTATTTAAAGATCAAGCCTACAGTCATGTGCATGCACGATGAACTTTATGGCCCAAGTGTGATCTTGGACAAATGATTCTGAATGTTCTCACCCCAGAGCAGCTGGAATTTTTCGGAATGAAAGCAGCTCAGCCAATTGTGGCAGTAAGCTCACAGACAGGCATTTAGTTTTAGTCTCTCATATGAAAAAGATTGACCAAACCAGCACACATCCTAGGATCACTTTAGATGCCAACTTTGTTGATATCTAGGTGTTTTAACTTTTTTATATTACCTTTTCCTCATTAATTATTTGATATAGATTTGTTGATCTCATCTGAAGATAAAACATTTATGATGTGTTCATGGAACGTCTCCCCCCACAGAACAAGAAAAGCACAAGTCTACCATTTAAATGATGCAAAATTGCAGATTGATAAATTCATGGTCACTGAGTTCCTTGAGATGGATCAAAATTGTTGTTTCTGAAGAGATTAATTTCCTTCAGAGGAGAACACCTAACAACTTTATTTAGTAACAGAAGTGTCTATTACTTCTGAAAATCTTGAAAGATGTCATATCATCCAATGGTAATGGCAAGAGTTAACTTTCAAGCTGCATAAGAACACCAGCACAATCATCGGAGCTTTGTTTCTCTGGAGTTTATCAATTCCTGCTGCCTTCTTTCTGAGGGAAGTTAGCTGCCTGGCCTCAAGAGGACTCACATATTTCTTTCCAGCCACAGGAGCTTTGTCATCTTTCATATTGCTTCCAATTCACACAAGCAGTAGAGCAAAAAATGCACTTTTCGGCAAGATTGGCCAACACCCTATTTGGCAGTTTCCTGAAGCTGCTGGCAAACTACTGACAAGCTGTGGTTTGCTCTTTTGCCTGAGCTATTCCCTGCTCTCTGAGCAATGACTACTTGGGAGTCATCGTTCATTCACTCCACGCTCCAGAAAGATATCCTAGAAAAACATACCCTCAAAAATATATAAAAAGATACTAGGTTTATTCTGCACATGAATTGGGGTGGGGAGAAGAGTTCATTCCAGTCAGTATTGGGTCAGACAATCGAGTCCAGCATCCTGTCTCCATTAATGGCCACTTTCAGTCAGTTCACAGAAGTACACAAACAGGTCATAACGGAAGGACAGCCTGGCCCCACATATCTGGAAGATCATGCCCTCCTTCTTGTCCCATCACAGCCTCTGAGCTCGGCCACGAGCGCCCTCTTGCATGTACCATTTGCCCACCAAGTTTGCACAAGCAGAGAAGTGTTCTTGGTAGCGGCCCTACAATCGTGGAAATAGGGTTACTATACCGCCCCTTTAAGAGAGGATGCTTATGAAGAGTACATGTCTAACGTCCATAGTACCCGCATTCAGTATCCCTGCTCAAAAAAACATCTCTGCACTTACGAAAGGCTATTGAACAGGTGATTGCTTCACAGATTCAGATACATCTCAATGTTACTGGATTCCTGGATCCATGTCAATCATGATTCTGGGCATGAGACTGAACTTGTGGCCTTGATTGATGATCTTCACTTGGCAACCGACAGGGGCAATAGCATCCTATTGATTGTTAGATCTTTTAACAACTTTCAATACAGAAGATCATGGGGTATTGTTGACATGACTGCAGCACCTGGCAGGGGGTTTGTGGAACATTTTAAGTGGTTCCGCTCATTCCTGGATGGGAGAACCCAGAGGATGATGATGGGCGGGAGCTCAACATCCCCACAGGATATTCCTTGTGAGGTCCTGCAGGATTCTATTCTATCCCCATTCCTATTCAAGGTGTATCTGACGTACCTGGACATAGTCTTATGGAAATTTGGAGTGAAGTGTCATCACTCAGTATGCTGTGCCTAGCTGCTGTTTGGGATGGGATGCAGGAGAGCCAGTTGAAGCTGAATCCAAACAAGACCGAAGTGATGATGGCTGGCTGGTCTTGTGACCTGGGGGACGTAGGGACCCTCTGTTATTGATGGGGTCCAGCCTCCCTTGGTCACTCAGGTTTCCAGCCTTGAGGTGCTCTTGGATCCACTGCTGTGCCTGAATCACCAGGTTGCAGTGGTGACTAGGAACACTGTTCACCAATTACATCGAGTGAGAATGCTGCGAGCTTGTTTTATCAAATTCGGATTTGGCCACCATTCTCCATGCCTTTGTAACCTCAAGGCTAGACTACTGCAACGCACTCTATGTGGGACTACCCTTGATGATTGTTCAGAAGCTGTAGTTGTTACAGAACGTGACAGTGGGCCACTGGGAGCATATTACACCAGTTTTCCAGAGCCTGCACTTGTTTCAAATAGCTTTCCAAGCACAATTCAAGGTGCTGATTTTCACCTATAAAGTCTTAACAGCTTGGGCCCCAGGTATCTGAAAACCCTCCTCTTCCCTCATGTTCTGTTTTGGCCTCTGAGGGCGCCCTCTTGTGAGTTCCATGAGGTTTCCACAACAAGGGCACACAGATGTTCTCAGTGGCTGCCCCACAGTTATGGAACTCACTCCCCTTAGAGATCTGTCTAAGTCAAAACCTGCTCATCTTACAGAAGCAATGCAAGACCTTATCAGGCCAGGTGTTTGCCAGGCAGGGATAGAGTTGGGTGGAGGGGTTAGAGAAGGTGGGCTGGGGATTTTTAGCTGTTTTTATAGGATGTAAGCCAATCTGAGCCTTAATGGGAAGAACAAGGTAAAAACTGGAATAATAAAAGGGTATTCTTCATTTTGCATGTCAAACAATTGAAGCACAAAACTTCAGGTATTTGTCCAAGGTAGTTTGCTAGACAGTCATGTTCTAGGTATTTGTCCAAGGTAGCAAAATTCAGTGGTACAGCTAGGAATAAAGCCCTGTTATGTACACTTCCAACTCTTTGTTGCAATAGTTAAAATGTCCTTTATACCAGAACCTTCCTAATAAGCAGGATCTGTTAGAGAAGCGTAAAGTTCAGAACCATTTTGAACCAATTTTGAACAAAACAAAACAACTTTGAAGTGGAGCTCCTGCGCAGCTCAAAAATAAGTTTAAAACAATTTCACCAAAATTCATATAATTCAGACTATGGACTGGTAAATCAAAACAAAAATTTTAACACAATTAGATGATAAAGATAGCAATGAGTAAAACTAAGTGAGTTACTTGTTTGCTAAAAAGAGTGATACTTACAGCATGACCAAGTATCTAAGTTTTCACATTAGATTTTATTTTATTTTTTTGTGGGGTGAATGGTAGAGGTTCCCTAACTGATCCTTTCTTATCAGTTAGTTTACTTGTAAAATGGTTTTCATTAGATGCAGAGGCAGGGGACAATCTTTTAATCTAAGCAAAAGGAGCACATTTTAAGTGGTCAGTAGTTTGTGGAATGAAGATTCAGAATCATGACCAAGTGTTCCCAAGTCAACAAGTATTCCCAAGTCACACAGGTTTCATTTTGGGTTTGGCACATTGGCATGAAGTTAACCTTGAGCCAATGTAAAACATGAAACGGAATTCTAAAATGTCTTGTTTAACAAATGTTTGTTCAAATATTTGACAGGTCCAAGTGTCAAAGTCAAAGCTGCATGAACATTTACAAAATTTCAAGTTTCCTTCATGAAATCAGAATGATACTCAACCTTCTTTAAAATGGAGTTTAAAGACCAGTTAGTAAAAGTGAGAGATGCAGACTGGACCACAGACTCATAGCTTTTACAGTCAGATAGAACCTCCAAGCTCATTTAGGGTGACCTCATTTAGCCTACAGCAGTGGCCAATTGAGTTTTCTCAACCTTAATAAGCTAAAACAACTTAGAAGGGGCCTAACCTTGTGTTTAAGTCTGCAAGTGATGGTACTATATTGCAGTTTCCAACTACCCTCCCTGTTTAAACATTTGCCTGATTTCTGAATTCACAGCAACAGTTAGAAGCTATGGCTATACTTTCCTCCACAAGAATAAAAAGTCCTTAGAATAGTCACTTTCTACCCATTAAGGTACTTGTACTCCATAATCATGAAACAATATTGATTTATGAATGCTTGAGGTCAGTATGTCCATCACTACATGGCTTCTCCTCCTCCATCCCTCATATCATCCTTGCTCCTCTTCTCAGCAGCTTATTTTTTCAACAGCCCTTTCAAAAGTTAGACAGAAAAACTGGGCCCAGTATTACAATTGCAACCTCAGCAGTTCTGCGTTCAGGAGTTTAAAAAAATAAAATAAAAAGATATCACGTCCCTACTCCTAAATTCTCTTCCAAGTTACAGCTTTTCCAGGTGTAGCCTCCCATTTTGTAGTTATTGCACTAACTCTTTTCTCCTAATTGCATGACCCTGCCTCTGATGGTATTCACATGTATTGCTTGAATGGACCCAGCTTTATCAAGCAATGCCTCACTACTATGGGGTGGGGGGCAAAGCAAATTCAGAGAGGTACAGAAAAGGGGCTGTCAACAAAAGCATACATGCTTTCCAATAGTCAATATAACTGGAGGCCTTTTTGGCCTCCAGAAACTTTATAATTATATGATCATTTGTGCTACACTTGGGAGAGAACAATTTGAGAATAGCAACTGGCATCAGCTTAGTGATTAGAATCAAGACAGAGCTGCTGCTAGTTAAGGAATTTTTTTCGGGGGTTTGGGTACTGTGGACACACCTAGTGCCACGACTCCATTGGGGCAACATGGTTCATCCTAGGAGATTAGACAAGGCTCGTAGAAACGTTAACCGGGAGATTAACAAATGGTGGGTTAGTTTAGTGGGTAGCTGTATTAGACATGGACAACTGACGCATAAATGGCCAGAACAGTTTTTGAGGGATGGGGTTCATTTGTCCACAGAGGGTGTAACATATTTATCTACATTAGCAGTAGAGTTGGCGAAGTTGGTGTGAGCAAGAGTTGGTGGGGACGGGGCAATCCAGAAGCTGGTTGCCCCGTCCTGGTGGCGGGGGTCCAGTATGGTTAATAGGTGTGGTGTTAGGTAGTTTTAGGATAAAAGTCATCTCCATAAGAGATGGGGGGGGGGTTGATACCGGATAATAAACAGGGCATGGCTAGCAACAAGATCGTTCCCCTGGGAGGGGTGTCAAGCAGGGGGAAAGGGCAAGCATGGCCTTCAAACTTAATGGCACCATTCTCCTTACTCGTGCCCACACATGGGCATTTTCCCCTTCGGCCTTGGCCAGGGAGCGGTTCGAAGGGGAATCTTGTTAAGTTTGGTGCGGACATTGGAGGGCATATCCAGGTCAGACACCTGTTCAACATTTGATAAGTTATTCAGATAAAATACTGGACCCAAAATTGCTTAGTAGCAATATCACCAACGTTCTTGCTCTGTTTTGATTAAAGAGTGCAGCCATTTAATTCCATCTCGGGTCTCCGTGTCTCATTTCTGGTGGTGCGCCGGTAATTATGTCACGGACGTCATAAAAATAACAGACTTCCATGAATTTCACATGAATTACAAGAGTGGTAATAATTGCTTCGAAATGTCCACTGATGCCTATTAACTGTATGGGCTGCAAGAGATGGCCCCCTTCTTAAAAGATGTTTTGTGAGAGGACAGATGTGGAACCAAGGATGACAGCCACCTCTCAACTTACAACAACATGCCATTTTAGAGTTGTGAAATACACTAACAATGTACAACCACCATTTTCTAACCTAAAAATAACAGTTCTGCTTGAAAGTTAAAAAGCGGTAGTTTTCAAATGATTGATTTTAACGGTACACATTTTTTAAAATGCTCTTGCTACTTAAAAGTGCTTGTGCATGTTGAGGTACTGAAAACAGTATTAGTCACCTTTTCCATGGCTTTTCATTACCCTTCCACCCCATTCACTGCAAAAGCATAGCCTCACTGAGGAGTCGGACAGCTGAGAGGGCGGGGAAGAACCCAGCCTGACTTTCAGAGTCCAGGTTGAATTTTTAGAGCTCTCAGATAAAAAAATGTTACCTTCAGTGGCACCACAGTACTTGTGTTTTAAGAAAAAGAAAAACCAAAACACACATTCCAATCTAGATTTCCAGCAATTTACTGCAGTGTAAGAACCGCAGCACCAGTGGAGCATCTCCTCTAGCAACAGAGGAACGTCAGTTGTCATTGCTGGTGATGCCTGATATAACAACGTTCTTGGATATGGTGGACCATGAGGAACTGGTAGAGTGAACCAGATTGGCTCAGCTTCTTCTAGTCAGCGAAGATGGAAATGGCTTTGCTTGCATCACCAGAAGACCTCTCTTTTTGTGTAAGTCTGCAGGTCCTAGCCTGTCCCTCACACCTTTCCCAAATACTTTTATGGAGACTGCTAGACAGGTTAATAAAGGGACCGTCTATTATCGCCTATTTCTAAAGCAATTGTCTTTGCTCGGGTAGTCAGGTGGGGATGGAAGCAGCAAGTTGTTTCTTTCATTTCCACATTCTACAAAATGTACATTCGTCTTTCCGATGCAATCTTCATATATCACATCACATATCTTTAATCACAGCTATGATGGATTACTGCGATGTCCTCCATCTTGAGCTTTCTTCAAAATTAATTTGAAGGTCGCGGAATGAGAAGTTTGTCTGCTGCACAAGCTGCCTTCAAAAAATGCTACACTACTCCTGAATACTCAGAACTGGCTACCAATAAACCGGTCAGAGTGAACGTTTTACTGTTGATACACAAAGCTTTGTCTAAACTGCAAGAGATGGTTTTGTACTCTTAATCCACCCATACCAATTGTGATCCACTGATATGTCATTTTCTCTGTCCCTAGATATCCTCTACTGATTAAGGGAGGGAGTAGAGGTAGCGAAGGAAGGGGAGGGGCATGCTTTCTCAGTGACTGGGCTTTACGTGTGGAAATCTTTCCATCTCTGTGAGAGAAAAACCAAATGCAGAAGAACTTTCTCCCTGGGGTATTTTAAACCACCCAATGGCCAGAAGTGTGTTCTCAGTTTTTTACCCTATTACACTGCTGTATGATCACCATAAGTACACTGTTGCATACCCCTCACAATAGTCTGTATGAATTATGTACAGCATCTAGATGTAAAAAAGTGCTAGACTACTAATAATATACTAAGATTTAGCCAGTTATATTTAAAACAGCAGTTTCTACCCATCACCTTTTCACTTTTTCCTTTCCTCAGAAGCAGTTGGAATGACTGAACATTCTGTGATATCACAGCAGCTCAACTAACCACCAAAGCGGGCCTGAAGGTATGCAGTTTCTAGTCTATATGTATTTGTACTTGTTGTCCGCAAATATACACATCTCAAGCTACAAAGTATTTGAATCCACTAATACTACTACTACCAGTTTCTTTAGCAGCATGATGTCAACAATTGGACAAACAAATCTAAAAGGGCAGAATTCCGTATGAAACTATTATTCACAACTGCCAATTAACACTAGCAGCAAAAGATAAACAACACTTACATTTTTCTTTTGTGATGTATAAACTTGAAAAGAACGGTTGATTCCTGAAATAGGCTCTTCTTTAAATGGTAGAACAACTGCTGCAAAGAATTCTTGAATATATGCCACTTGGACCCAAAAAAAGTAGCTTGACGGTATGTGATTTTATCTCATTCAGGAATAAGTATTCGATTAATGAATGTGTGTTGGGATGAGAGAATAAATATGCTTGTTACTTTAGGTACCAACTGCCTACTTACATGCCGCCTGTCAATGCAGCCAAGAGCCTCACATCACAACAGTTTATACTCTATAACTCTCTGAATGCAAGTCATACAGAGGGCCAAGTGGAACATAAAAATTAGCAAGTAAGGTCCAAATTTAGGCACAGTTTTTATATGCCATCACTTGCTATAAAGCTATGCCAGTTCAAGAACCCACAAAAGAAGTTGTGATTGAGACATGCCTAAGTCAGTTACAACACCTTTCTTCTACTCCATCCTTCCTCCTGGAGAGTGGGAGGAGAGAAAAAAAATACGTGCAAACTTCTATGAGTAAAAATTGACATGACAGCAGCCCGCTGTAGCCTGCTTTGTCATGGACCTCACCTGCACATCTGTGTAGGCGCTGGCAGATGCTGGCCCAGGGTTGACCTGGGCTTTGTCGCACGTTAGACTGGAAAGTGACCTCAGAATACTTCTGAAATCACAGCCTGGGCTAAAGTCTGCCCAACCAGGCCATCATGTCTATGGATGTCCAACTCAGCCAGAGTCAAGGCTATCGTGGCTGGCCGCCATGGCTGGCCATCCTTGGCCGCCATGGCTGGCCATCCTTGGCCGCCATGGCTGGCCATCCTTGGCCGCCATGGCTGGCCATCCTTGGCCGCCAAGGCTGGCCATCCTTGGCCGCCAAGCATTGGGGGGGGGGTTTTCTGGGCACAGTGCCGAGCCGGCCACTAGCACATTCATTCTTCACCCGGCCTGCCCCGACGGCCCAGCCACAATTACATTTGTTTGGTGGCCCAACCCAGCCGGGACCACGTCCGCTGTGGTTTTCCTCCCCAACTCGAGTCAGGCCACTGGCTGCGCCACCATCACATATGTTTTTAGCCTATATCCATCAATTGACATTGACTCCCTTGCCAGCTATCGGCCAGTCTCTAACCTTCCCTTTTTAGGGAAGGTTACTGAACAGGTGGTGGCTCAGCAGCATCTGGATAATGCAGTTTTCTAGATCCCTCACAGTCCAGCTTTCGTCCAGGTTTTGGCACCAAGACTAGTGCTTGCGGCCTTGGTAAATAACCTCAGCCAGAGTTAGATCAGGGCTGATCGTCCCTTTTGATCTTGTTAGATCTGTCGGCTGCATTTGATACCATTGACCACAACATTTTGGTGACTCACTTCTGGGACCAAGCCAGGTTGGGCATAATTGTTCTTGAATGGTTCTGCTCTTTCCTGGCTGGGAGAACTCAGTGGGTGGTGCTTGGGGAGTGCCTGTCATCTCCCCAGGACCTCACGTGTGGAGTCCCGCTAGGTTCTATTCTGTTCCCTCTCCTATTCAACATGTACATGCAGCCTTTGGGTGAGGTTGCGAGACAGTTTGGCATACGTTGTCATCAGTATGCTGATGACACCCAACTTTACCTCTCATTTTCAGCTAACCCAGGCCCGGCAGTCTTGGTGCTTACCTGGTGTTTGGCAGCTGCGGGGGACTGGATTTGGGGGAGTTGTTTGAAGCTGACAAGATGGAGATGATGCTGGTGGATGTGGCTGAAAGAGTGTTAGCCCTCATCATTGATGGGGTTCTCCCTCCTTTGGTCCCTCAGGTTCGTAGCCTGGGGGTGCTCCTCCACCTGGATGGCCAGGTGGTGGCTGTGGTGAGGAGCGCTTTTTGTCAATTACAGCTGGTGTGACAGCTCCGGCCATCTCTCCCATCCGACCTGGCCATCATTCATGCTTTCATCCCCTTCAGACTGGACTATTGCAACGCACTCTATGTGGTGCTACCCTTGGTGATGGTTCAGAGACTGCTGCTGGTGCAGAATGCGGCAGCCTGTCTGATTACGGGGACAGGTCATCATGAGCACATTACACCAGTGCTCTGGTTTTTGCACTGGCTGCCTATAGTCTTCCGGACCTGATTCAAGGTGTTGGTTTTGACCAATAAAGACCTGCAAGGCCTGGGCCCTACCTACGTGCAGGACCCCCTCAGCCCCCAAGTCCTGGAGTGGCCCCTGCCGTCAGCTGGGAACGCCCAACTCTAAGTCACCCGAGTTTCTCAGGTGGTGACCATGGGGAGGGCATTCTCAGTGGCCGCACCTAGGCTGTGAGACTCTCTCCTGACAGAGGTCTGCCTGGCCCCAGACCTCCCCTCTTTCCAGAGACAGTACAAGACCTGGCTGTTCCACCAGGCTTTCAGTGATGGAGAGGCAGGGGTTTATTTGGTTGTTGTTTTTGAGAGAGAGAGACACACGCATGAGGGTGCGGGTTATAAATAAAAATGAATAAATAAATAGCCCTACCATTCTGGGTGAGTATCAACCTTTATTGCTCACCTGATTAGTATGGGCGGGAGGGGAGCAGGGAAGAGGGATAACTTTTTTAGCAGAAGATTTTAAAACCTGTTCAAATTTGAGCTTAGACTCAACTCATCTTATGCCCTAGTCTTAAAATGCTTGTGTAATTTTCTGAAGTATTTATCTATAGTTATATACTGAATCGTTCCCAGCATCATACATTTCGATTATGAGCTGAGGGTCACTTTTTATATACATGGCCAGACACCTTACAGAACATGCTGTGTCCCCACACTAGAGTTATCTAGGTCCAGAACATGTCCAGCATAAAGAAAAAAAGGACGAAACGTTTTCAGAATGAAGGAGGCTTCACAAATGAGAGGTTAGAAATTAGGTATTACTTAACTCCTCACAAAATGATGCAAATGAAAATCGTCAAGGATGATTTATGCTGGAGGAAATGTGGCAGGAGTGGGACCTATCGGCATTGTTGGTGGGATTGTCCAATTATACAAAAAATGTTGAGACTTATTTGGACTTATTATAAAGCAACTAAAATAGAGCTTCCTTTTCTATTAGAAATTCCGCTATTGGATTTATTCCCCAAAATTCCTCTTATGAGCTTTTATAAATGAACCTGTTATCAAATGTTCTTGGCGGGTGTTTTCTGTATAGCTGTGAAATGGAAAGATCCAGCTGGGCCTACTGAGCAAGACTTTATTAATTATTATTATTGTAAGCATTTATATAGCACCAGCGATGTACCTGGTGCTTTACAGAGAATACGGTAGACACGGTCACTGCGCGAGAGCTTACAATTATCCAACGGATGTGGTTTATAAGTAATAGAAAACATATTTGCGGATGTTAATGGTAGATTACAGGACTTGAGGCTACTTGAGAACCTGGTTATAGAACCATTAAAGTTGATGTAAAGGATCGTAAAAATATCAATTAAAAAAAAGAAGACATGAGAGGTTAGACTTTATACACAGTAAAAAGAAAACCTTGTTAACTTGGTCATTTTTCAGCCCACACTTATTTTCATGCAAGAGTTCCAGCCCAACCTTAATTTTCATGCAAGAGTTCCAACCTGCCTAAATTTGGGGCACGTGGAAATCTTTCCACGGCTCTGATAAATCAGCATTGCTCTGATAAACTTAGAAACTCTTGCTGCCTTAAACTTTATAGAGAGTTAGTCAGTGAATCACAGAAATAAGAACATCTTATTTCATTTTGGAAGTGGAAGGATCAAGACATAATAAGCCAAGTTTTTCATCCCATCCAAATCATTGCTGAGAGTGATTGAATTGATAGCTTGTGAAAGACTTCACGGTAAAAAATATTCTGCAGAATTTCTGGTGATCTGGACAAGAGGTTTCTAGATGGTGACAATGCAAGAACAGGGGTGCTAAATGCAATTACAATCTTATTCTTCCAGTTACAACCTTAGTTTGAACTTTGTTTCCTGGCACATTTTTTCCAGCAGAAATATAGAATACTTAGCTAGATTCCCCTATCTGTGATCCTGCCTATGACCAAAACATAGTTGATTAAATGCCAAGTTACAGAAGTTGTAAAAATCCAATTTTCTAAGGCCTCTAAGTAGTCACTTTACCCTACTTGAAGGCTTCCAGGCATCAGTGGGAGCTGCTGAGTGTCCAGCCATTTATTTAGGTACCAGAAATAAAACTTTTAGACTTCTTCATTGTATTTTATTTTATAATTTTTTAATTGAGAACTGCACACACATTAGGAAGTTGTTGATCATTATGGCAGGACTATCAAAGCAGCTAGACTGCTTTGAAGTTCACTCCAAAACTGTAGCTGAGCTTTGAAAAACTCTCACTTCCCTAAAGCCAGAGTAATAGCCAGCAGTTATTAGCTGGTCCGGCCCTTTATTTAAGGTCCACTCTGAATTTGCTCCACAAGGTTGAAATTTCACGTCACCTGTGACTCTCTCTTGATTACATAAATGTTCAGTTACAGGTTTGGCAGTTCTTTAATTCATACATGGTCAGAACAAACACATTTAGTTTTGCAGAGATGTGATCCTGCATTCTGGTAATTAGAAAGCAGCACTGACATTGCTTTGGGCCATAAAACCTTGAGTATGTTAACTTGCTGGGTCCTTCCCCTAAGACTGCATTTTCAATACTAATTTTCCTCCATTATGTCCCATATTCTCCAACACAGTCAGGAAATCACATCTGGTCATTCCTCTAGATCCATTGTTTTCAGTCCCCACAGTATCTTACCTTAGTGGGTCTTTGAATCTGAGTCAGACAGAGCAATGTTGAGCAGAATTAATTTGTGCAAGTTTTGTGGAAGGAAAAAGAAGAGTTTTGAAGGAGCTCTGTACTGAAAAGTTCATAAAACAGGGAGTTTGGGATTCTAATTATGGCTTTAGGCAGGAAATTTGCTAGGCAGGTTTCCAATGCCTTTTTACAGTGCACCCTCAAACTAGTTTTTGAACATATTAAAGGGAATGTTCCATGTTAACTATGTTTCGCCCATGCACACATCCACATGCAAAGCACTTCTTTGCATTCATTCTGTGCTCTGTCAATGTAGGAGAGGTTTGTGGATCCTGTTCATTCATTCATTCATTCATTTATTGGATTTATATACCGCCCCATCCTGCACAGCAGCTCGGGGCGGTTTACAACAATAAAAAACATTTTAAAAACATTTAAAATACAACCATAAAACATATAATAAAGCTGGTGGTATACACAAATAAATAAACAGGTGGGGGATTAAAAATCACCCCCCCCCCCCCCCCCCCAAAGGCCTGGGCAAACAGCCAGGTCTTACAGTTCCGCCGAAAAGTCAAAAGGCTTGGGGCCAGGCGAGCTTCCTCCGGAAGGGAGTTCCACAGCCGCGGCCCTACCACCGAGAATGCCCGCTCCATCGTGGCCCCCCGCTTAACACGGGGGACCTCCAGGAGGGCACCCCCGGCAGACCGCAGGAGTCGTTCCGGGGCGCGAAGGGCGAGGCGGTCCCTAAGGTAAGAGGGGCCAAGGCCGTATAGGGCTTTATAGATCATTACTAGGACCTTGAACCTGGCCCGGCACACTATCGGCAGCCAGTGCAGCGCTCGGAGCACCGGTGTAATGTGCTCCCGGCGACCCGTCCCCGTAAGAAGACGGGCCGCCGCATTCTGCACCAGCTGCAGCCTCCGGGCCAGGAACAAGGGAAGCCCCACGTAGAGCGCGTTACAGTAGTCGAGTCGCGAGGTGACGAAGGCATGGATGAGGGAGGCCAGGTCCGGGCCAGAGACATACGGACGCAGCCTACGTACCAGATAAAGCTGGCGGAAGGCAGCCTTCGCGGCTGCCTCCACCTGCTGCTCCAGCCGCAGGCCTGCGTCCAATATGACCCCCAGACTCCGAGTTTCAACCTAGTTTCCCCCCCTTCTCCGAGTTGCATCTATTCCCACCTCTCAGCACAATAACTGCTTGCACACGTCGCTTTTCACACGAGAAGGCAGCAACTGCAGAAGATTCCCGATGGGCCGCTCGCCCATGTTATTCTCATTCTGGGTTTTTCTGGGCCAGCATGAAGTCACGTGACCTAAAGCAATCGATTATTAAATTTAATAAGTTGTGCATCTTCCCTCTCTATGCACATCTAACAAAATTTCCTGGGGAAATGCATAACTTGACTTTGGGTTCCCTCCCTCTCCTCCTCCAGCATCCCTGTGTGCTTTGCAACGGAAATGTCAAGTTCTCTCCCCCACCCCCTCAGTGTCTTTGTGCGCTTTGCAATTGAGATGCTGGGTTTCCCCCCCCATCCCCGCAAGTATCCCTGTGTACTTTGCAATTTCCCTCTCTATGATAAACATGGCTGCAGGAGGACTAAGCAGTTATCGCAAATAATGCGAGCCTCTACACGATCTAATTTTAGCGCATGCACACATTCCAATTTAACATGATACGGAACTCATGTTACTATCAGGGACAGATTTCACTACCTTGACATCTTCGATGAAAGTCACGGAAAATTCATGACAAATAAGAAAAGGCATGTGCACACGTTATTAAATCTCCTGTAAGATATAAAATAATGTGGAGTAGTGTGTGAAATAGTGTAACTTGTGCAAGCGCCCAATGTCATATAGCTTCTTCACTAACACGGTAGCATTTGTCTCCTGAATGCCAGGTCCTTTTATCTCTGATGGTTTTGTCATATTGTTGTTTCCATGCCCCGGTAATATCTTTGTCTTTTGGTCAGAGATGTGTATCAAACAGGTGAGATAAATGCCTTTAGGTAACTCAAGAATTACTCACTATCCAGGATTTGGACAAATGGATTTTCAGCCCTTTGGTGGTGTCCAGCAGGAATAGACAAAAGCTTTAATCTATTTTTTTATTTTTTTTAAAGATAGGTCAGTTTGAGATTGCACTGCTAGAAAAACTCAAAGAAAACAGTCAGTGTTCATAAACAGCTACTGCATATTTTTTCATCACCAGACTACCATCTGCAATGACCTCTACCTCAGGCAATCCTTCAACGGCTGCATGCTGTCACTGTGGATACCGTTCTGGAGCAGCTGCAATGCCATAGGACATCCTAACCAATATCCAAACAAAATCCAGAAAGTTGTCATGAACTACTTCCTGCATCTAGCTACACTTACCAAAGTTTTATCTGCTGCCTTGAACTAGGGCTGCCACCTCTGCCATGGGAGAAAACTGGACAGTACTAACTTGCATACACTGATTATGCAAATTTAGAAAAGTCTTTAGGTTCTGGCTAAGAGACAGGGGAAGGAGGTATGTACAAGATAGATGAGCATCCCCAGAGCGAATGCACAGTAAAACTCCTGGGGGGAAACTTTATCCGATTTCACACACCCTTCCCACCACACATTTTACAGAGGTACTGATTCTCCTAGATCTTCTGCACTTTTCACTTCTGCCTCTTGTAATCAGTTGTAATCATGCCTACCTCAGTGACCAGTTTCTTCCTTTGTTTCCCTGTGCTTTCCCCCACCTGTGTGTTAAATCTATTGTCGCTTATAACATTCTTAGATTGTAAGGTCTTTGGGACAGAGATTGTATTTTTTTATAAAACCTAGCACAGTAGAATTCTGTTCTATGAGTGCCCCTAGGTGTTTGATGAATACAAAATTGAAAAATGATCATCATCAGTAGGCTAATCACGTATGCTGACCACCACCACCACCCCATTCACAACCTTTAGAACTTTGCAAAAGCCCATAACTAAGTAAAGAAGATTCTCAGATCTCCTCAATATTCTGCCTATCACACCAACACAGTAGCTGTTATTCCCGGTAAGTGCCCTCTCAGAAGTTTACATTGACTTTCTACGGGTTGCATTTCTTCAGGGCTTTTTTCTGGTGGTTTATCTGTCATTTCACTGTCATTGCACTTTCCATAGCTCATCACATTCTAACTTGGACTGTTTTAATGTTCCAGCCCTGGTATTTTCAGTGACAACGTGGCGTTTGTCAGCTTGTCCCACAAACTCTCCATTCCACACAAAATACTGCACACAAATGCCTCACCTTAATGACGTTCTGCCATCAATTTTTGTTGTCCCTGCTCTGCAGTATGACACACACCTCTCTGAATGGGCAGTACTAGATCTCTAGCACTCCAGGAGTTTGTATAACATCCTGTTGGAAACATAAGAAATTTCCTCCCATTCTTGAACACAAAACAGCAAGATGTTAATCTCTCTCCCCCCCACCCCCCCTCCAGCTCAGTGGTAGTTTTCTATCCTTGTAGCAGGTTACCAAATCCGTTCTATGGGGGAGGTTCCTTTCAAATGTGAACCTTATGCCTATTAATAAAACCCTGCATGCCATAGGGCCATAAGAGGTTCTGCAAGACTTTGATGTGATCTGCATCTTTTTTAAAAAGAAGCATGCCTGCCAGCATATACAAGTTAAAAGCAGTAGCAAGCTACCGCTCTCACTGCCCACATGTTGCATGAGGCAAGGACAGCCACCAGTCCTAGCGTGAATACAGAATACATACACAAAAAAAGCAAAATTCAAAAATGGACTGAGGAAGTTAATCGATTATAGGCCTACTAGCAAACCAGAAAGGGAATGAAGCTTCTGACGGCCCCAAACTGGGAGTGAATAGCAGAAAACGGATCACCTCCAATATGACCTGTTCAGCAGTCCTTAGAAGCAGTCAGATCTGGCCACTATCAGAGACTGGATACTGAGATAGGCCATTGGTCTGAGCTAGTATGCCACCTCTGTTCTGTACGAGGCTTACTATGCACGCATGCATGCTCTCAGCAGGAAGAAATAGTGAAGTGATGAACCTGGTCTCTAATACGGTAGAGTGGTAGGCAGGAACTAACAATCAGTAGTCTACCACTAGTTAGTAGGTATGAAAGTGTTTTTTGAATTAATTACTTTTGTTCAATAAGAATCCTATTTATGGATGTCCCTAATCCTGAAATTATTTACTAGTTTATAAATCAATGGGACTAACAAGGTCATAAAGGTTTATGATTTTTTATTGTGGTTTTATTATTTGTTATCCACCCTGAGCAGCTTTAGAAGGAGGGGCGGAATATAAGTTTGGAAAATAAATAAAAGGTTCCTAGTTTTCTCTGCCAAAAAAATTGAAGTTCTCTGAATTTTATCTTTTGCAGATGCATGGTAGGCAAGGAGGAATATTTTCCAGGAGCTTTAAATATAAATCTACCAAAAAAGTTGTGTTGCTTATTCCAGTTAGAACAAAATATTCTAGATTATAAACCAACACTTCTCGCAGCTGGCAGGATGTTAGCTTTTTGAGGCACTGAACCCCAGCAAACCCTTCAATAGTAGTTTGAGACACTCAGCATATCATGCTGCCCAGATCCTATTAACATTACTTACTAACGTGAAACTCCACTGACTTCATCCAGCCCTCCTGAACCTCTTTACATTGTAATGCATATTCTGTTATTTTTGTTTCCCCATCTACATTATAAACAACAACGCATGGCTATTCAGTATACTGAAATAAGGCTAAAGCTCTTCACAGATATAAAAAGTCTTAACCAACCGTTTAAGATTTCCTTTAAGCTGTAGATTTCTCGAGTCAATACTTGTAAATTACACTTTGTGCTATTAGAAAACTAAATGGCCATTGCCTCTTGCAAGCAAACTTCCTCAAGATCCCTTTCCGACTAACCATGGTGCACAAGAGTTGTTCTGGCATTAGAACGGAAAGTTGGAACATTATTTCATCCTCCCCACCCACCTTCACAACCCTTAAAAAATATATATTGAAAGAAAAAATGTCAAAGGCACATTGAAACAGGGGGCGAGTCAGAATATGCGCAATACCAGAAAGCCAAATGGAATTTGTAAAGCATGGATCTTTAAGAAATTTGACATGTGTGGTAGTGACAGCTATAAAGTCATCATCATTTAAGCATTTTACAGTGCTTCTGATCAACCACTCTCTAAAGCATTTTACCAACACAGGCAAGCATTACTGTTCACTTCATCAAGGAGGAAATTGCAGCATAGAGATGAACTCACTTGTTCAAAATATAGGGTGCTTCCACGTGAGCTGCGACTGGCTCGATCCCCACGTGCTCCATGGCGGGCAATCACGGTCGCTGCACTTTGGGGCCAGCACAGGGAGCAGAACAGATGGTTCTTCCCCATCCCCTGTGGGGTAGCTGGTTGGCCAGCTGACCCTGAACCACCCCACTGCCCTGGCCCGCCCGCCCACTATCCCGCCCCTGGCCATGATGTAGCTGAGCTGGCACCTACCAGCCAGAGCCCCACAGCAGACCTTGCTGGGACAGAGCACATGAGCGGCAGTGCACTACAACACCTCGGTCAGTCTGCTACGTGCTGTGTCCTCTGCCTTTTTCCAAAGGACATAGCACATAGCTGCCACCTACCCACCACGCCACATGGCAGGGAAACAGCTAGCAGCCACCAGACACATGATGTACTGCATCGCATGATAATGTTGCCCGAAGTGACATAAGGCTGCCCAAGGCACAGTAAGTGTATCATGTGGCTGCACCCAATCCAGCAGAAGCCAGAGCAGAACCAAGTCCCAAATCTTCATCTAGCACCCTAGTGAATCAACCATGCTACTTCCCTTATGACAAAGCTCAAAGAACTTGCCCACTGAATATAGTAGAGGGGTGTTCTGGCGTGTTGAACTCAGTTGAGCAGACCGTATGTATAGCTAAAAGGACAACATTCTGTTATTGTATCTCTTGTTCCACTTTGAGGCGGTTAAGTTTAAGCATGATTACAATATTAGATTTTGAAGTCATAAGATATCTCCTGCTCCTTGCCATTAGTTAGCTCTAAGGTGATTTCTCTAGATGGAGTATTTTAGGAACCCAAGGTCATTAATGAAACAGCAGTTAAGAAGGGACTGTTTGAAAAGAAAGACTTTACAAGGTAAAGCCATGAAAGTAAAAAAGTTTTATAAAAAATTAAAAAGGGAGTCTACATACAAACACCGTAGCAATATTTTTATATTAATAGCACAGGAAAAACAGCACAAAAAGATCCATTTTCCCACACTCTGGCGAGGAAAAGGATGTATGCCGCTCTGAAAGGCATGTTTTTCTTTTAAAAAAAACAAAAACCTGAGTAATACATATCATGAGATTTTTAACGAAGTGTTTAAAAAAATCACTATGTACTTAAAACAAATTTCCAAAACAAAAGAGAAATTTTACTTAAAAAGAGAACAGATATTCGATTTCCTGGTTAGAATTAAGATTAAAAAAAACAAAAAAAACACAGTGGCAGCGCAGCAGCTGTCTGACACAGCCCAGGGACAAAAGTCATGGCGAACAGAGTCCGGGATGGATCACTGAACAAACAGGACCATGGTCAGAGCACCAGGGAGGGCAGGAAGAACAAATGTGCGCCCAGCCAGCCCCGGCCCTGAGCTGCGCCCCGAGCCCCCCCCATGACAGTCAATGACAGCCAGCCATGACAGCCCCGACATGGGCCAAGTTGGTAGTCCACCAACAGACGTGATAGCCCACTGTTGCTCACTTTGGCCCAGTCTGGTAGGCCTTAGCCTGGACTCTGACCTCAAAGGTTTTCTAAGGTCACAGCCCAGACTAGACGCCAACACAGCCCAGGGCAATCCTGAGCCAACATCTGGCAGCACCTGCACAGACATGCAGGTGAGGTCTGGGCCAATGTGTGACAAAGTGGGCTACAGAAGGCCACTGTCATGTCTGTTTTTACCTTTAGCAGTATCACCACTATTATTTGGGTAACCCTCTGGGAGAAGACCTCAGGGGTCATTTAGTGTTCAGAATCAGAAATACAAAAATCGAGAAAAGCTGCCAAATGTTGTTCAAACAAAGGTTCTTGTCTCGACCTGGGTGATTCAGGGGATATTCTTTCAATGTACAAATCCAAAAAGAAAATCTTGAGCATTTTTAGAGCACTTGCTGCCTGCACGTCTCATGGAAGCAAAGACGACCTGGTCAGAGGCAAGGAAGATGACAACACCAAACATAACATCCAAGAGGCCATCTGAAGCTGGAGGGATCCATTCTTGTTTGACAATACTATATCAAACACAACTATGTTCTTTTGAATAAGCTGAAGTGCAGGAGCTGCTGAGCATGAAAGGACAAGTGGTATGGGCTTGGCAATACAGCAGAGGAAAATAATAATGAAAACATTTGCACCAACCACCATATTAAGTATGGAAAAGCCCACAGCAAAATCTGGACCTGGTCTGGAGGATGTAGATTATGAATTGGGCTACTTCTTAGAAACACTTCTAGGGGAAGTGAGATCCAAGTATTCCCTATCAAGCCAATGTTACATACAAAAATCTACATCAACTCCTAAGTGAAGAACTCTAAAGTTAGTAAATGTTAAGGTTTGACCTAGCGCCCTGCAGATTGAACTGATTCCAATGGCAGTGATCCCATTGGGTTCCGTTCAATTCAGAAGTCCTCCCAGCCCTAGCCCCTCAGACCAGGTGCAGTGCATATTAACGGGCAGTGGGGGCGTTGCCCCCCAGCACTCACTCAACCATTAACTTGCAAGCCAGCAACACTGCACTTCCGGGTCTCTGGGAAGGCTGCTACCTTGTAAACAAGGTTCTTTGAGAATGTGTACATGCAGTTTAAGCCTTCTGCCACTAGGGCAGAGTTTCAGAGCCCCCTATGGAGCGGAGAAATGTGGCTGTTTTTACTGATGCCTGAGCGGCTGAACTAAATGCACCCCAGACAAGGCTGGCGAGTGCTAAGTGCATGCATGGGGAGGGAATTTATGGGAAGTGGAGCCAGGCAGGCAGGAGCTGCACCACGGGCTTTTTGACCCAGCAAGTGTGCGTGCGCTTTGTTTCAGCTTCTGCTGCTGGCTGCCCCATTTCAGATCTGTTGCAGCTCTTCAAAATCAGGTAAGAAAGAAGTGCTAATCTCATTACTGTTTAGGGAACCTCAACCTGGGGGTGTGGGGTATTTTTCTTTAATTGGATTTTTTCCTGGCCTGGCCCTTTTAGAGTTGGGGAAATGCTTTTGGGGGGCAGGGCATGGTTTGCAGTGGACTTCAGTCCCCAGCTGGGGGAATCTGATCCTGCTGGATTTGGAGAAATGTATGCTTAACACCACAGAAGGAGTAATGTGGTGATGGAAACCCACAGTCTGAAACAGCCCCTTACTGACTCAGATATTCAGAATTACTTTTGCAAAAGAAGTGCTTATCTCTATATGATGGGCATAAGTGTCACAGGAAACTTTTAGGATTTTTTTAAAAATTTATTTATTTTTTTGCAGAGAGCAAGGTTCTGGGTTGCACTGAGATCACACTACTGTGCAAAATTATCTTAAACCAAGATGCCGCCATGTAGGTATTGTGACTTAAGGGTTGTTTTTTGTGGCTTGCTTGGGGCAGAGGAAGGCAGGACTAGGGTGCAATATAGTGCAACTTCCTAGGAACCACTCAAACAAGAGCAGCTTTGAGGCTGATCCAACTTAGACCAGGGGACTAGATTTGCTGACCCAGAAGGGGGAAGATGACTCCCATCTATTATTTTTTGGGATGAAAATTGCAAACATACTCTCTAGGCTTTTAAAGAAAAACATCAAATTTGATCAAAATAAAAATAGAACAAATGAAAAAAGTTTAAGGCACAGCCAGCCTGTTGGGTTTAATGTTGATAGATCTAAAATGAAGCCCACTAGGCCTGGTGTGCTTTCCACCTTAAGCAGAGGCTGGCAGTTGTCTTGTGCACCTGGAAGACGGGCCTCTGGGGTCTTCATAGTATTTCTTAACTGCGTCTTTTCTCTCTGTCTTCTGAGCAGGTAAAGGATATATAGAATTTTTGTTCTTCGAGAGAAAGAATCATTCTTTTTAAGCCCGTCTCCTTGAAAGACTAAAGACAAGTTTAATTCAATGATGATATCACATGAAGGCAAAGGCATGTGACCCAGCATTCTGCAGATGACAACAGAGTTAGAAAATGGGCCATTGCAGCAGGGGAATGTCTTTCTTCAATTGTAAGCACACACACACACAGCCAGAGGCAGGGACCGTGTCTATTTTCAGCAGTTGTACAGCGCCAGGCACATTGCTGGCACTATATAAATATATAACTACAAAAGGCAGCAGTGGGAACACTTCATATGTACTTGTTTTTCACATGACCTTATATTGTCTTGTAGTGTTGCACTTCCTTGTGACAGCCCCTTTTTAATTTTGTCCCTCTGCGATTTAATGCTTGAGAAAGTTGAACTATGAATGTTTAAATTGGGTAGGGATATTTTGGGATAATCACAGTGCAAAAAGTAACAGACAAAATATAGATGCTTTTCCAAAGAATTATTTGTTGACAGCTGTTTGGTGACTAAGGACACTTAGAAAACACTTGCTGATTTTGCACACAGCCTTGTGTGGTTTTAGTATTTTAGTTCAGCTTGTAGGAAGGACCAAAAATACAATATCATAGGTGGGGAATCTTTTCCCTCCCAGGGACCAACTACAGCATTTATGGTATGCATTTTAGGATTCCACATAATCCCGTTGGGTTTTGCAGCATTTGCCATGCATTTTAGTTGTGGTCTATGTACTTCTGTTTTCTCTGCTATGGTACTCCTGCCATTGAACACACTACCTGCTGGTGGTTACTGGAGACAGGTCCCTGCCCAGTGGGCTTACAATCTAAGAAGGAGAAGGGTTAGGGGAACACGGAGAGAGAGACACACACACATACACCCATAGTTATTTTTATTTTAACTATTTATTTATTTTTACAGATGAGGAATAGAGGCAAATTCCATATTCAAAATTTTGCTTGGCCCTGTCCACCATTTGCTTGGCCCTGCCCACCACCCCACCAGCCCCGCCCACCATTTGCTTGGCGCTGCCCACCACCCCACCAGCCACCACTGCCTCAGCCTGGCCAGGCCAAGTTTCCTCATGGGCAAGAGGTCCCACTGTGGAGGGGGCCACCCAGTTACATCCGGTCTAGACTTGGAAAAGCCCAGCTGCATCGGGCCCAGAGCACAGCTCCAGTTTCTCCATGAAACATCAATTCATTTGTGTGTGTCTACATTAGGATACAGTTTTTAATTACATGATCACATATTTGACAGAATCATTACTTCATTCATTGCCAAAAGGCCTACCCTCAGTCTTCCTTGTTCTGACCACCACCCAAATCCTGAAGTATATACAAAATTATTAGTGTCCTTCTATTTCTGATGGGGCTCATCACCTCAGTTTCACAAACTTTATACTTTTCAGAAACAGGGAAGGGGGGGGGGGGCGGGAGTTGCCAGGAGGTTGCAGTTTTACATACTGACATGACAAATGGAGATAAAAAGGTTTAATTCACTTCACACCTGCCTCTCCAGTGAAGTGGAGAATGTGCTGCTAAAAAGTGGTTTCCCATTAAGTACCCATCTTCCACAGCTGAATGCATCAGATTAGTACCCAGGGCTAAAACAGTCAGAGGTTACATTAACTTTAGTCTAGAGAGAGTACAGTTGCCATGTTGGTCCTAAAAGTAATATATCGAGGCAAAGAGTTCATGCATCTTTTATTGGACCAAGTCCAGTTGGAGTGAGTAGATAAGCTTTCAAGCCACAACAGCCCTTCCTTTCCTGTACGGCCTGAAAGTTTACATACTCCTCACCAACAGAAGTTGGTCATATAAAAGATATCCTCTGAATCCTTTTGTCTCCATACATTAATTTCAAATGCTCAACCGGATACACATGCAAAGTAGTTTTCAGTGTAGTTTGCATTTTAATAGCACATTTCAACAATGTTTAGAAGACAGTTCCTAGTGACTTTTGCTGCAAGGGCTCAGCACTTCCGTAAACGTAGCCCAGGTGTTTCTTGCTAGGCACCCAGAAAATGAGGAACATGGTTAGAAGCCACTTGTGAAAATGTGGGGGTTTGTGACGTAGTATGGACAAGGATCGAATAAGATTCTGAAGAGTTCATTCATCTGGTAAGTTTACATTAGAAAGTCGCACATGTCATCATTTTGGCAGCTTGAGCTCAACCCACAGTTGAATTAAAATTCAAAAGGAATTTAGCTTCTAAAACTAGGTACATTTATATGGTGCCCTGTCTCAGTTAACTCAGTTGTAGCTGCTATCCTTCCAAAGCCCGGCTTCTCACATCAGAAAAGTGCTCGTCTCTCACTGCTGTGCCTTGCCAAATGCCATGGAACCTTCTGGCTCCATCAGCCCCTCCCTTCTGTTTCCTTCTCTGTGCTAAGTCAGACAATTCTACGTCAGACACAAGTAAATTACTACACACCACCGTTTCCTCTACGGCTAACTTGCATGACAATTCTATTTGTTATAATGAATTGTTATTCATTCTAGCTCCATGAAGGGAGTGGATTGAGCATGTCAAACTTTCTCATGGGTCGAACCAGTTGTAATTTACCCAATTAAGTCAATGGAAGTTCCAATGTCAATGTCCTCCTTACCTGGGCTACTCCCTGCTAACAGCCATCTACATACAAAGTCCCCTAATGGCCGTGCCTTTTTGCAGGATCTGAGATTTTCTAGGGAGAAGGAGGAAACCCTGAACCACCATTTCACACAAGTAGGGTGTAACTTATGTTTTGTAGGATACCCAGGATAACCAGATCAGCAGTCTTGTGCTTCCTGAGGCTTCGTCACTCCAGATACATTACATCCCTCCCAGCTTTCATATATTCCAAGGAAAGTTTCTAGTCCTCGTGGCTGCAGGAAAAAATACTTGAAAGTGACACCTTAAAGGTTCAGAAACTAAGGAAGAAAAGAACATTCCAATTTAAGTGTATTTGTAAGCCAGTTTTATAAGTTGAGGGCCTAAACACATTACATATTTTTAAACATTTTGGGCTGATAATCTTATCTACTTATGGATCAGGTACAAAGAAGGAACCGTGAAAGATACATTCTAGGTTCTTCTTGCAAATGTTAAGTTTATTCTCTTCCCTCCACCCCCACCACAACCGTTAGGATGGCTTCATCATAAAATGTAGGATGAATAATAAAAACATCAGAAACGAGCAGAGATGCAAGTATAATACTCCAAGATACTAGAAGCTTTCTCAAAGTTAGCAAAAAACAAGATGCAGCATGAAGTCTCCCAAAATACTATCCAGACAGTAACTCAGAAAATAACTCTAGTTACTGCTTTATAGCATCGCTCCTGACAGCAACGGCAATATATCTTCACTAGAGTTTTCAGTTCTAGGACTCCAAGGACCTATATATCGGCACATGCACACCATGCAAATACATACAAAAAAATATTTATTTTCCCCACAATGAAATGTGTGCTGTGAAAAGATCTTGGTAGTCAAATAAGTACAAATGGTGAGGGAGGTGTCAGGTTCAGCAGGTAGGTAGCAAGGGGGGGGGGGGAATATTAAATGATAAACAAGACGACTCTGGTAAAATCTCCAGAGAAGAGTGTTATTTTTAAATTAATGACAGTTTCCCTCCACATTTTTCCCCCACATAAAGACCTATACTCAAAAGACAAAGTTCAAAAGCTCCACCAAGAGCTGTTTACAACCCTCAGAAGTACAATTGCTTGAGTGTAAAAGGCTCATTTTTTATTATATTGATGGTCTGTAAAGAGCAGGGCCATCATGAAAAGTAACAAGTCACCAGTAAGTATAGGCCTTCTTCAAGCACCCAGGCAGCAGCAGCCCAAACCTAATCATGACAGGGAGAACAACGGTGAAGGGGCTGTGCGGAAGAGGAATAGGAGCAAGAGGGGGAGAAATAATCAGAGAACTCAACTTTGCTCTAGAAAGGTGTTAAGCATTTCCCTATAGATTAATTAACTTTGTAGTAGTGATGTATGAATCTGTTTTACACTTATTCTTTTATTTAAAAAAAGAATGAAGGAGCACACAGATTTAAATTTCCCTTGAAGGTATGAAGAGAGTTTTTGGCAATGCATCATCATTGTGCTTAAATACATCCTCCAGTGCTGGAGTATCGCTATAGTCTGGAACACCAGACCCAAATCTTAAAGAAAAAAGGGATAACATGTAGTTACATCAAATTTATTAGCATCCCCCTTAATGGTATTGCATGCTGCTCCTACAGTCTCTGATCACATTTAGAATACATTCACACAAACAGGTTAATCCCCCTTGATGTACTTACTTCAGTGACAATAATCCACTTTGCAAGCATTCACAGAGTAAAGAGTAATTACCCATCAAGCAGAGTAATTATCCAGAGGAAGGTACCCAGGGAGTTATATTAACAGCTGGTGTTAAATGACTTAACACATTAACAACACTCTTTCCTTTTTCACACAATCATTTACCATGGTGGTAAACTACCCCAGGCTGCACACTCTTCAATCAGGAGTACACATACCCTGGAATTACTACCTCTATCTTGCTTTAAACTCTGTAAAGCAGAGCTAAAGGGAGGCCATTTTTAAACGAGACAACTACACATGGCCACCCATCCAAACGCCTGTCTGAAGGTCGGGGGGGGGGGGTGTGCATGCTCCAATGATCCATACAGCACGCCCTCAAGACCACTCATGGGGGTGGGGGGGAAGCAGGCACTCGTACATCCCTGGCCCGTGTGAACCAGGGTGCCCACCCACACTGCTTCCCCATCCCGCCCTACCCTTCTTAAAGGGGTAATGACTACCCATAAGAGTTTGGGGGGGGGCAGTTCATGGTGGTGGGAGTGCGTGGAGGCTGTCTAAGTGGTTGAGGTGGCCACCCAGGGAGCCGCCTATTAGGAACCTCCCCACTCACTCCACGTGTGCGCTCTGCAGCTTTACTACTAGGCAGACACAGAACTCCGTCAAGCTAGGGCTCAAACATCAAGCCACCTACCCATTTCCAACGGAAAGAGCTCTTCCACAATGAGCAGCACAGTGCAATAGATATGTTCATTCCCCTACATTTGTCTGTGATCGTCCACAATTTCCACTGGCACTTTCCAACATGCAGTCATGGTGCAAAAGTATCGGAACAATGTTTCTTCTGACACTTTCAAGATTGTTTCCGACAATTCCAATGTCACAAAGCAAAGGGTATGGAATTAGCAAAATGCTAGCAGAAAAGCAGTGGAAAATCATGGGAAATTCCAAAATGGGGGAATTAAATATCAGCATGGAAAAAGGAGTTGCCGCTTCAGTCCTACCTCCAGCCTTGCTCGTTTAAAAATGGCTTGAGATAAGGGTTACTACTTCAGAGTAAGAGTTCATATGAACAATTTCTTAGACTCCTCTCCAGTGCATTGGTGAGGATGCTATGATTGACCTTCTCCTGCTTCTTCAAGGAGTCTGGCTCTGTCCCTTCCTGCATTGACAAGGTCAGCACTAGTTATTTTCTGGTCCCTGTGGTGTTCTGGAACGACATACGATGCGTGGGGGGGGAGCAGATGCATGGGGGGGCGGGAGAGGAACAGTTGGCATCCTCTGCCGACACCTATGGGATTGTCTCCACTCTCCCCACCCAACCTCAGAGTGGGGGATTCAGAGAATCCCATCACCCTCAGTTACTCCACTGGGAAACGGATTGGGTGCGAGGGAATATTTAACTTTTCCGCTCTCTTAAGCGGCCTTTATGGGGAAAGGACTTTGGGCTTCACCCACACTTGGCTTCATAAAAAATGCCTTTGTGCACGTCTGCTAGGTTAATTTATATTTAACAAAAGCAACTATAATTCAAGACACCTGTCCTGCATATCACATCATAGGCTATAAATTACTATGGCTTTTAGATTACAAATACATGTAATCATCAATTATTTGTCGTTCCCCCCCCCCAATTCTGCAGAACAGATGCAGAAAACAAAAACAAGCAAAAAGAGAAAATTCCACAATATAAGGAGTTGATACACACTTCCTCCTGATTACTTTAAAATCTAGCATAAAGAGCATGACCAAGTACCTACACATTTTTTGTCTGTCACATCTTGGGTTCTTTTCCTCTCTCGTGACCTTACCAATTTAATGTTCATGTAATTATTATTTTTTTAAAAAATATTTTTTTTTTTAAAAAAAACAAACAGCAGGCTATGCTTTGTTAGGCAAGAGGTGAAATATGAACCACACCCCATGAAACGGGGATTTAAACAAAACAAAAAACAACCTTATGGTTGCTTAACTCACCTCAGAACATTCTCCAAATCTCCAGAGATATTGGATGCAGAGTTCGAGTCTCTTCACATAAATTGACCTATAAAAAAATTATGCAAGATTACCTGTTTTTATGGGAAATCTTGCTTTCTGGGTTTATTAAAAAAAAATCCTTCAGTTGTAAACTCATTTCAGAGAATTAGATGGACAATAGAATATTGTACTAATCCATCCTTTTTAACGTGCCTGATCTTGGTGTTGATTCTGTTGATCCTATCTTAATATGGACTGACACAGTCAACTGTAAAGATAGACACCCACAAACCAAGGAAGTTGATTGTGTCTCCAATTCAAATAGACCAGACTGCCATAGAAACTTTCTTACAACTCTGTGCAACTAGATAGCAGCAGAGAGAGATAAATAGGCTGAGGCCAGCAAACAGGAATGGGTGTAAGATTAAGAACAAAAAATAGGATAGTAAAAGTTGGCACAAATTAGGTTTTGAGCTCGAACTGCCACATTAAGCACTTCAGGGGGCACGTTTGTTGGGTTTTTTTGGTACATAAAAAAATTATCCACTAAGTCACCATCATTAAAAATAATAATTAAATACAATAAATGCAGACTGAAATTATAACTGAAGCTAGTTAAGCTCCAGGAAAGGATGAGAAGACAAGTCAAGGAATAGATACACTCTTCAATAGGATCTTTTTTAAAAGGCTGGAATAATTATTAGGAAGGGATTTCAATTAGCTTAATATTGACTGGGATACCAATCTTGAAGTTACAAAGAGTGGAGGCTCCAAGAGGAGGTATGGAACAGTTTTCTCAAATGGATTTCTGAGCAACTAACAAGATCACAGGCTGCTCTAATTTATTCTTAGACAGACATGATTAATGAACTAGAAGTTGAGAGAAAATCCAGCATCCTGAACAATCATGTCTAAGGGTATACAAGGAAGGAACAGTCTAAAACGTACTACACATTAAAACAGATGTGAATGCACAAACAATTGACGATGGTCAATTGAGTTCAATTACTATTAATGATATCTACAACTGATAAGTACTGGCATTGTTTTTCCACAGAGTAAGTAGCCAGCCTATTGAATGAATTTTATCAGTTGATTCACTATAGCAAGGCATGACAGGAGCAAATACCCCCACCCCGAAGAATACATGCTGGGTTTGTTTGCTTTGTTTTTCCTCTTCGTAAAACATCAAAATTGTTTGGAGGTGGGACTGTTGGGGCATTCTGAAGCCTGGGTACTATAACTGTATATCAAGTGCCTGGCAGGGCAAGGCCCGCATGCATACTCATGGTCTAATGGATCACGATATTTCGGATCACGAAGAATTTTTCCTCTGGGCAGATTAGCAGTTGACTGGGTTTTCTGCATTCCCCTGCAGCATGGGTGTGGCTCACCTGCTTGGGGCATCTGGATTTCTCTTTTTCTAAAACGGTTCTCTGTTATTTCGGGCACTGGTGTGCTTTTGTTGGTGGTTGGTCCCAATCTCTACTTACAGGTATTGGATCTGATTTTTCTGTGTAGCTAGTTGGGGCATGGCAGGTCCTGCAGCGGTTCAGGATGGTTAACTAGATAATCCTTGAGGTACCTTCTGGTTCTGACTCTATTTTCAATGGGAAGTCAAATGAAATTTGAAACGGTGGAAGACAAAATTTGGAAGAATGAGAAGCCTGCTCTCCTCAAGAAACAGGGTGTTATCCACTGTAAAACCATGTTTACTCAGACAAGCACAAGGTAGGAAAACAAAGAGGAATTCTATCAAGACCAACGTAAGGTCATGCAGGGCCTTTACCTAAAGCTCGCTGAGGATTTAGGGCCTCCTAACATTGATTTCAGTCGACACTCCTGGCATAGTCCCATCTTGCAGTAGCAAGACCAAAACACAATACCGTGCACACATCCAAAGCATAATAATGAAGTAAGTGAAACAAAGGATGTTTTTCAGACGTGAGGTTTCTCATGGGAGCAGAGCATTTTCAGACTTTCTGCAATGTCTGAATTGCTGTACCAAGTAGCAACACCCTGAGGTGCAGTAGTTTAAGGCCATTTTAAAATGGGAACGGCTGGTGGGGCAGGTCCGTGTGCAGTGCACACACACCTCCAGCGGGTAGGTGGGATTTAACAAGGCGGGGTGTGCGCCCCTACCCACGCACCATCCATTCCTGCCCCCACATGGTGCATCCTGGATTTCCCCCCGATATTCCGTACATGGGCATGAGTGGGCAGTGTGAGAGTCATGGGAGCGGGAGTCCACCCACGCCATCTTTAGATGGGCACTGGGGGGGGGGGGGGGGTCAGTGCATCCTGTTTAAAAAATAGCCTATGTTCCAGGTAACTTTCAACTGGGCACTATAGTTTCCAAATGGTACATCTGTGCAGACATCTCAAGAACATATGGATCTCCCCCTAGCCTCTAAAAACACAAACCGCACACATGCAGTGGACATGTAGTGCTTTCCATAAAGCCATGGACACACAGCATACAAAAGTACCCAAAATACAGCTCAGGTATGGAAAGGAAAGTAGGAAGCCAATGGAGGGATATGCTTTAAGGTTTTTCTTTACAAAAATATAAACAGGGAATAAGAAACTATGTGGTTAGAGATAATCCTTTATTTATATTTATTATTATTTATTACAAAATTTGTATCCCACCTGCTCCTGCCCAATGGCAGCTTGGGGCAGCAAACAATAGTAATAAAACACAGCATATAAGATTCAAAACAGTATAAAAACAGGCATAAAAACTAACAAATTGCTACAGCCCAAAAAACAAAGCCCCCACAACCCCACCCCACCCATCCCCCTCAGCAAATGCCTGGCAAAACACAGTTCTTACACTGTCTGAAGGAGGAGGAGAGATCTGGAGAGAGGCAAATATCTGCCAGGAGAGAATGCCAAAGTCTTGATGCAGCCACAGAAAATGCCCCCTCAGCCATCAACACCTGGGACACCAGGGGGATCTCCAAGAGGGCGTTCCCAGCAGACTTCAGAGGCCAATCCAGGACACAAAGGATGAAGCGATCCCACAGGTAGGCGAGGCCCAGGCCATATAGAACTTTAAAAGTAATAACCAACATCTTGAGTCCGGCCCGGAAGAGTATAGGCAGCCAGTGAAGAGAACAGAGCACTGGTGTTGTGTGTTCACAGTACCAAAAAGGGTTGGTTACGTTCTTAATCATTAGGTCCATCAACCGTTGTTGATCGGGCACGAGTCCTTTGAAAACAGATCACTCCCTTATGACTTGTTACATACTTTGGGTGTTCTCAAACAAGCACCTCCCCACACAGTACCTACTGTGTTTATGTTAAAAAAAAA
This sequence comes from Sphenodon punctatus, assembly GCA_003113815.1. Classification (NCBI taxonomy): domain Eukaryota; kingdom Metazoa; phylum Chordata; class Lepidosauria; order Sphenodontia; family Sphenodontidae; genus Sphenodon; species Sphenodon punctatus. The sequence continues at coordinate 2,170,157 of QEPC01000531.1, forward strand.
CCAAAAAAAAACAACCACTGGTAACCAATGGATACTGAGCTTGTCTGAAAACACCCTTTGAAGCAACCTAAGCCTGCCACTGTCATGACAGGATGCTGAGCTGGATGGACTGTTGATCCGACATATTTTTTTTTTTTTTATAATCAGCAAGACATTTTTTATACTCGTATTAACTCAACACAGAAAAAGCATGTTTAAGAGACATCAATTTTGCTTGACTTTGGAACATTAAACAAGTGTGTTAATTAAGGCTGCCCAGTTTTGCAGTGCGTGACATTTTCCAGCTTTTGAACAAATGAGTTAGCAACCTCTTCACTCTTCCAATGTAGAATTTTAAGAGCTATTAATGAACGTTACAACTTACATCCCTGACCTCTGCAGAGATCCTGGTAGCAAAAGGAACGGATCCATTTCTGCCCTAGGAATGCTGGTAAGTGAGCAAACAAACATGGTGCAGGCTGAAGAAAAGCTGAAGGGTTCCTGCAAAACTGCATGCAAGCAAAAGGAAGGGATGATCCACAGGACGGATGATCCACTTCTCAGATTCTACAGCCCTCCCCAATGCAGCAGGAGTGATTTGGGCCACAGAATGGACTCTTCTGAATCATAGGTGGAACTGAAGGTGCAAGCAGGGGGAGGGAAAGGAGAAGGAATATTTCTCTTAGCAGAGATACTTTTATTGTAGTTAGTACAGATGGATGGAAAGAATCACTGCTTTTCCAAGTCCATAAGGTGATCCAGAAAGGTCTAACAGCAGGAGTTCAGGTACCATTCAGATTCTATTTTTCTCTATCAACAGTCACAAAACTCTTCTCTGCATCTGGTTACAGGAAAATATACAAATAATAATTTCGTTTTCTTCTAACTTGGCTGGACCAAGTAAAGCAGGTGACGCTCGTCACAAAATATAGGACACACATAGCGAGACTATAAAGTAACGTATCGTACTAAGCCTAGGCCCAGACATTAAGCATGATATATATCATATATGTTTTGACTTTGCAGCACAGCTACATTTATGCTTTTCATTTTCCCATCACAACTAGAATTTGTTAACCGTCTTTTCGTAATCACCAGGTTTACTTAGGATGACAGATAAACATAGTGGACTTTAGAAAAGACCAACAGGAAACAAGGGGCAGCAAACTTTAATATCATTCCCAAACAAAAAGATCAAACACACAAACAAAGAACAAGAGGATTTCACAGTAAAAGATGGCAGGCCCTTCATTTTAGAGTGGCACTGTCCCAGTTTTATTTACTTTGTAATGGTGAGCTGTGCAAGAACTGAACTTTCCTGCCAAGATTTTTAACCAAGTTATTTTTGTGATATTAACTATACAATCATTTTGATGTTTCCCTTCAGCTATTACCTTGCTTGTTTATTTTCCTATCTAATGTGACCTTTTAAACCACAATGCTTTGTTTTAACAAACAAAAACCCTCCATGCTGGCTAGCTAGGACTGCATAAAGTTGCACTGTTGGAACACTGCAGTCTCATTGGGTAAGGTTACAAAATAGCAACTGATTCAGCGTTGAACTGCATTTTAGATTTCTTTAGTACTGGAGTAAAGGATGTGCTGCTTCTTTCCCCAACTTAAAGCCTGCAGAAAATTTCAAAAAGAGTAGGTATTTTCACTCCATTGAAAAAGTAATTATTTCTTGCTTTCACATCTCTAAGGCAGAGATTCACCATCTCGCAGACATAGCCTGTTCTGTGTAGGAGAGTAGTAAAATGCCCCAGCATAGCTTTTTAATATTGTTTCTCTAATGTTTGCTGTAAAGCATTGTGCCTCCTTATGCATTTTCTTTGCAGTTAAGAAAGGGTGCTTCTGCTTCCAGCTCCTCCCCTACCATGCACATACAGACTGCAGCTGTAGTAAACAACCACTAGCCAAGAGTTGAGAAGGTCAATGTCTCAGTGCCGCACCAATACTATTTTTTTCAAAAAATGAAATCTAATTCCTTGGAAAAGAAATTTTCTTCTTCTTATATCAGAGGGGGTGGGGAAAGAAGAGGGTGGCAGCCTTTTCCTTACAAATAGGAATAAACCTTTAAAAGCCACAAATATTTTGATTTTTTTTTCCCCATCCTTGAAATGAATGTATTTTGTTCATGCTTTTTAAACATAAATATAGCTCTGCACTTATTCAGCAACTGAAAAGTTTATTAGGGACATCCGTAAAGATCAGCTTCCCTGCTTTCTAAGTAAAAAGCTGCCTTTTTCATAAGCAGCCGTGTAGGAGACTGGGTAGGAATGCTGAAGAGCAGTGCCAGCCACAGAGTTTGTACAAAAGCAATTATGCCCAGCAACTGCAGCTTCAAGGCAAGCCAGGACAACCAGTGGACGGACACACACACACATTGCCTTCTCTGATGAGAAGCAGCATTCATCCACAGTGAATTTGTAATGATAGCTGTGCAGAACAGAGCCAAGCCACCCCGAAGCACACCTCTGGGATTATTCTATAAGAGCTTTCTTGGGACCCAACCCAGCTCCCCCACAAGCCACCATGAGCTTTGCGTTGGCCAACACTGTTAGGAGAAAAATGCTCAACTGTTAATAAGGAGAGATTCTGCTAAGGAAAAGGCTTCCTATGCCATTTGCTTCCACCGTTGCAGAAGACTCTAGGCCAGAATATGCAGGTACATTTTCACCTTGCTCAACTGGAATCTGGCCAGTGTCTACGGGGGGCTTTACAAAGTAATGGACTAGACACGGTCCCTGCCCTAGGGCTTACAATCTGAGGGGGGGGGGGGGGGGGGGGCGAAGGGAGGAAAGATGACCCAAAAAATCCTGATTTTTTTAAAACAAGCCTTTATAAAGGCTGTTCCACTCTCCTGCGTATGCTTAGGGAGATTTACAAAAAGGCAAAGTGGGGCAGGCCTGGGAATGTCACTTAATATGATTGGACCCAGCCCTCCCTTCCCTGCACATGCCTGGCTGGCTGTCAGACTCTTCAACAAACAGCAGCAGTATTGAGATTCCATTTGCCAATTCCTAAACTCCTTTCCTGGACCTACAGAGGAGTCCCTGTGGTTAAGAATCCCTCACTCCTGCTGTCTCCCCTGCCAGCTCCCATTAGCTCAGGGTCCTGTGCAAAGGTTTGGAGATGGGGCTTCCTCTCCCCCATACTGGGTGTCTGTTCCTTCCCAACACCATACAATGGGCTAGGGAAGACAAAGGGGGCTCTCAGCTTTTCAAGTAAAGGTCACTCCCTGTAATAAGGGTGCTGGCAGGGATGTCATTTGCCAAGTTTCAGAGGGGGATGGGAGAGGTTACTTGGTTAAACACACACACCACCTCCTGTTCACCATCTCTTGTCCTGCTGCCAGAACTTGCATGCCTTATTCCAATTCCCTTCTCCAGTGCCCTTAAAGATATGCACCTAAGAGACCAGGGCCCCTATTTTGAAAGAGCCCACTAACCACTGCTGAAAGAAAGCATGTGTAATGTGCACTCACACAGGGTGCAAACGTTCAGGGGTGCAAAATAAAGGGGGACCCAAAGCACGCGTACACAGTCAACATTCAAATACACAATTTGCAATTTTGCTGCTTGAAGATCTTAGAAGTCATCATTTCATAAGCAGGTTTACTGCTATAATATGTAGAACATACATTTAAAAAATCTGTGATATTTTGACATGCAACAACGTTTTGGACACAAAACTATTACAAAGTTTATTTCCCTGTCAGAGCCTCTAAAATCCTGTGGATCACCCTATATGTTCCCAGGAGCGACTGGGTCTCTGCTACTGCTGTGTCACATGTTCCCTCCAAGAGAGGGGCTCGGCTGGGCCAGGGACATGGGAATACCCATCCCTTCCTATGTTCAGCTGCCAGCCCCTCCTTCTTGCAGAGACACAAGTCCAAGCAGCCTGGTGGCCACCCACCACCACCTCTGCCACTGACAATTTTGACCCTCCTAATTTTCCTCTCCTCCCAGAGCTTCCACTGCTCCCAAGGTCCAGACAATTCTTTGCCTAGGAAGTATGGGACTTGCCCAGGTGCCACCACTCATCACCTTCTTCTTGTTACCCAGCTTCATATGGGATTGGGAACTCCTAGAAAAAGGAAAACTCAGCCCTCACAAGTTACACTGATCCCGAGAACCCTTCACATAATCCTTGAAAAGGGTGAGCAAGCACAGATGAAGGGCAATCCCTGGTTAGATAGTTGGGGGAAACCTTAAGAGAAGGAGCAGAGTGATGTCACCAAGCTAGTGCATGAGAATGAAGAGAAAAATGAATGTCAGCAACATAGCGATGTTGACTGCACACAGGGGCGGTCAAAGCAAGGAACTTTCCTTGAGGTGTTAATGCTAGGGTTCATTTCATTGTAACTATACCGGTAAACAGTTTCAAGCAGTCTAGTGATTTCATGAGGGGAAAAATCCTACCCAAAAAGCAAATATTCAGCATGACTTTGTTTAAATTAACACCATTTTAAAAAAAGGGTTAGTCACCCATCTATTCAGCATACAGTTGCTCATTCTGCACTACAAGCTACCTTGCTGTTCCTTCTACACCTCAGCTGCAGAACAGCCAGAAAATGGAGCCCTCATGCTGACACCATACAAGGCAGCCTTGCAAAACTGCCACAAAATCTCTGCCTGCTAGGGGAGAGGAAATCTATTTGATAGTCATGATTTAGGGTGGGCAATGAAAAATTAAAGGGGATTGATTCACTTGTTCAGAAAAAACAATTAGCTGTCACAATCAAGAATTTTGCAAGGTTGACAATGACATACGTCACAAAAACTGGGCTACCGTGGCAGGACCCTTTATTCACCGTTTACCTTTGTCCTCATTTTAACCACTACCACACCATCTCTGTGGGACTACTGGATTTTTAAAAAGTAACCACCACATAAATGAAGCTATGAATAGGCTACTTCTGGAAAATGGGTAGTTGTCTATTTTTCTTCCTTTTTTTTTTTTTTTTGGTGGTGATGGGCAGGGGAGAATGACAGTTTTTTAAAATTCCGGCTGGAAGGAATACATCCTATGTTTGTAAGAGTGGCTACTCCTATTCGCATCACAAACTCCTGCATCACCCTGTCTGTTATAAGCATAAATTTCATAGCAGACCATTTACTTATCTCAACAACTCTGTCCTCCAGTAAGAAAAAGGAATGAAAAGGTCTAGGTGAGTTTGCGGGCTGACGTCTCTTTGATTGGCACATGTGTGCTGTAGCGGCTCTATGCACATGCTTTTAATGTAAATATGATTGCTTCCCTGGTGACAGAGTGTAACGGAGAGAACAGTATTTTAAATATATATATCAGTGTGGCACCAAAAAACAGCATTATTCACTAGATTATTATTTTTTTAAATGCATGCAGAACAGTACTTCAATCAGTAGCGAGACCAACAATAGCAACCACACAGACCATTTATCCAGATTACACATTCCACTGTTCTTATACGTTTCTAAACACAGCCAGCTTTTATCAGTTGAGTTAAAGTTATTACTATCAGTGTAGACCAAACAGAAAGCTTTTTACAGGGCTGGGGTGACACCAAGAGAATATGACACAAAGGATTGGATTGTCGTCCTCCCCCCCCCCCAAAGTCTTTACTTTAAATAAATTATTGTTCTGTCCAGGCTTTTTTCTTTTACCCTCACTATAAAAGTTCAGAGAAAGTTCTTATACTAGGTTCCATAATGAACCAAACCAGAATTGATCCCTCTTGCATGGAAGCTTCCTGCATTAACACTGACTAATGTCACCGAGGTCAGCACTCTCTCTTCACATTACAGCAGCTAGCTTATAACAGACAAGCGATGACACCCAAGCAGACTCCCAACGCTCTTCACAACTGGTCTAAAATGTAAAGTTCTCCATTGTCAACTCCAGCTAGGTCCACCTTAATTGGAAATAACAGCCATAGGCCAGCCCCAGGCTACTTCCACGAACTATGCACTCTTGCAAGTGACAGTTACACATCATTACAACCAAAGACAATAATGACTGTAGCAGCAGGACCACTATTAATGCCAACACTGTCATCGCCACCTTAACCCATTACTCTCCTGTTGCCCCTTCCAAATACCATGCACAGAGATTATTTTTTTCCCTCTCCCTCTCTTTTTTTTTTTGAACTGGCAAACTAGTGCAGTACACCCTCAAGTACAATATTATTTATTTCGTAGCAACTGTCACTTCTGCGAGAAGACAGTTCCACTGGATGTAAATTACACTGTTAATAGGCATTATATGACAAGGCTTTTATTTTAAAACAAAAAACAAAACCCAAGTACTCTTTTTATTTCAAAAGAGAGGAAATTCCCCCTCTCCTAGTATACTCTAGCAAGAGCTTTTCACAGACTTGCTTTGCAAAAAATAAGGAATTCTCTCCTTTCCAACCAATTCCAATCATCAGCCTTTCACCATTATTTTTTATGGCAGAAAAGAAAAATAATAAAGTTAAAATGCTTCCAGAGAGCTGACTAGCTAGGAAAGCAAAAAAAATAAAATAACCACCAATGTATGTTTATTCTGATAAGAAACGGAAGAGGCACAGACCTGAACAGAAGCTGCAGAACAGGAAAAATTGTTTTCTTTCCCGTATAGTCTCTCTCACATAGACGCACACTCCCATGCGCACACCCAGCCGGTGACACACACACTCCCACACCCACCCACACCCTCGCTCTCTCCCGTTCTCGCTCGCACACACCCTCACAGAGTCCCCTCGGCAGCTCTATGCAGTTCTCTGGAAATGAATGGGGGCAACACAGAGAACTGTTGTACTTGCAAATGACTTACCCGGATCACATGATGGGCTAAATGTAGGGTGGGTCAGTGGGTGGAGGCTTCGGAAACAATATAGCGAGGGGAGCCTTCCCAGGGACGCATCAAATTGCACTGGGGCCCTGCTCAGGGAAGGGAAGGGAAGGGAGAAGAAAGGTGGTTGTGATGCAGAGGCTGCTCCTGCTCTCTCTGCCCTCAGAGCAGGGGACCAGAGAGGAGGCAGGGAATGGGTGGGGTGGGGTGGGGAGGAGACAGGGCCAACCCAAACAAAAGCGTTCCCCTCCCTTCCCCTCGCTCCACCCCAAAACACACGCAGACCAATGCGGGGCGAGCCCCCTTTTTCTGTGGGCAAGGGCGCAGCAGGAGCTAAATTGCTTTCCTGGCGTGGAACCGGGTGGCTCCCCCAAAACAAGCAGGCGGGGAAGGGAGCAGCAGGCAGCTGTGCTCCACTGCCGAGCCCCGCCCCGCCGGGAGAGGTGGGCTAGAGACGCCCACACAAGACGAGCGCGCTGCATCTCGCTCACTCGCTGCTGCGTTGGGGACCTGGCAGAAGCGAGTTGGCGCGCGCGCCTGCATCTCTCTGTGCTTCTGCACATGCTCGCGCTCCCCAGGCTGCCTCCGCTGCACATGCCCAGCAGGGAGGCCAAGCTGCTGCCCTTACTAGTCCTTTCGCCTGTGCCTGAAGGGCTGCTTTCCGAAGCCCCATAAGGAGATGGCACTGGCAGCAGCGGGGAGGGGCTGATGTAGCAAGGGTGGGGGGGAGCGGAAGGGATTGGAGCACAGTCTTGGGGAGGAGGAGATGGCAGCAGGAGCTGGGCTTTGGGGTGGACAGACTGGGGCAGGGCAGATGAACAAATGGGCGGGTGGGGGTGTCAGCTCAAGCGTAGGTGTCACTCGTTAACAGCAGCTTAAAATCAGACATCATTAAGGATTTCTTGTTTCTTTTCTCTCACCTGTGTCTCTTTAAAGCCCGGGTTGAAATTATGTCATTGCAGAGGAAGCCAATAACAACCACATGCAGCCTTAGATTCGGTTTCCCTGAGCCATCAGCGAAAGTTTGAAAATGTAAACTAATGACATTGCAACACACAAGTATTTTTTATTTTATTTTTTTAAATAAAACTGAAATTTAGTTTCCCGTTTCAGCAACGGCTAAACTGAAAGGCACCACAGACAGGACGTGAATTAAAAAGGCACAAGACCAGGCACTGAGAGCTTCTCTCCCAGCTACAAGCAGATCAAAGGCTTTGCTGCTCTCGCCCTCCCTCTCTCTGTCTCAGGCAGTAAGGGGGACCTGGAGCCACGACACCTAAGGGAACTTTTGCAGCAGCAGTAACTGGCCAGTTTTTGCTGCTTCCTGTTATAAGGTGTAATTTGCTGGAGTGTCTTAATTTGTCAGGAAGTGGGGCTTTTCCCATGGGGTTGAAGGAAAGGTTCTGGAGCGACATTAGAAACTTTGCAACACTTTTTTAGCCTAGTCCATTTCACCTCACTGCTTTGCCTGCTCTTCTTAACCACTTTGCTTAATTCTTGTACTTGGCTGAGGAAAATCGGTTCAGAAGTATGTATTTGTTCCCATCTAGCTGGGTGGCTTATAGCTAAACTGATTTTGTGTTGCGGTCTTCACAGATTTTTCATTAGGGGCAGGATGCCCAGGAAAAAAGTCTGGGAAGGCACCTGCCACAAAACAGCTATCCTTGCCTCCTGCAAAGGTCGCAAAGATCATGGGGTGTGGATTAGTAACCAAACCAAAGAGGACCCCATCCAGGGCCGGCCTTAGAATTTAGGGCAAGTTCTCTCAAGGGAAGGGAGGGGTGGCCAGAACAAGGTGGGGGGTCATTGTGGACAAGGCTAGATGGGGCAGTTAAGAGTTGCCTCAAAGTCATCAAAAAACAGACCCCATAGAACCACCCTTGAGCTGCCAGGGCCCCACCACTACTGCTGTAAACCTCAGAAGTGGCTGAGGTGGACCCTGGGAGTCTCAGGAGCTGTAACAGAAGCAGTTGTCTAGCCCTTGCTCCAGAAAACATCTCTGCACATTGACTCCTCAACCATTTATCACCCGGAGACCGCTTTTAGACGACCTGCGCGGGATTGCACATCGTCATAGCGCATATTTTGAAACGTCCGCATGATCTAATTAGACGAGACGGAAGTGGGTTATTATGTGCATATTACGGCGGTGATGTATTTTTAAAGTCTGCGAATTAAATAGCTCACAATCGAGCTATTTAATTCGCGGACTTTAAAAATGTGCCACTGCCGTAATATGCGCATAATAACCCACTTCCGTCTCGTCTAATTAGATCATGCGGACGTTTAAAAATATGCGCCATGGTGATGCTCAATCCCGCGCCGCTCATCTAAAAGCGGCCTGTCTCTAGCCTCCCCTTTTTTAGATAAGATAATTGAATGGGTGGTTGCCTGGCAGCTTCAAACTCACCTTGATGCATTGTTGTCAGATTCCCTTGGACCCATTCCAGTCTGGCTTTCATCTTGGGGATACTATAGTACAGAAAACTGCACTTGTAGCTTTGGTCAAACATAACAACTTGCCCTGACAGGATATATACTACAATATTTTATCCATATGCTTCCAAGAAACCAGTAATACATTCAAAGGTCCTGATATTTTTAGCTGGGTAACCCCCAAAACGTAGAGGATTCAGCTTCTCCAAATCAAGAAGTAATGTATCTCCATAGACCTGGGACTGCAAGAAACAAATTAATTTGACTTATTCAGAAATTTACATTATGCAAATTCTACTTAAGTAGGTTCCACTGTATTTGTATCTCCCCAGGGCTGCATGGGGATGAAAGTCTGCCACTGCCCCAGGGACAGCCTCAGCATTGGGGGGAGCAGGGAACCTTGTCATTGCAGAAGAAGCCTGCCCATCCCCCAGCCACATACCAGAAGAGGTTCCTCTGGAACGATGAAGAGACCTGGGCCTTCATAGGCCTCTGGGGGGACGACCAGGTGCAATGTGATCTGCATCTAACACACTGGAATGAGTGGGTGTTTCCATGGCTCGCCATACGGATGGCAGAGCTGGACTACTACCAGGACATAAGTCAGTGACGGCAGCAGACCAAAGACCTGTAGAGGGGCTGCAAGGAGGTCCACAATAACAAGCTTAAGAACAGGCATGGGTGCCAACCCCAGTGCTACATTGACCTTCTTGAGGAGTTCTTCTTCTCCGTGGACTGATCAATCGTGGCCCCATGGATTGCCAGTACCAGGTTCACCCCGGGCTGCTGCCAGGTGGACACCTCTCCACTGCTACCAGTCCCTGAAACATCCACTCATTCTGGAGGTGTCCACACACACACACACACACACCCATCCGAGGAGGGGGCTGTCCCCTCAGGCACACAGGCCACTATGTCCAGTCAGAGAATGCCAGAAGGAGGAGCGGGGGGATAAGTGACCCACCCATAGAATGGAGCAGCGAGGTAATGTCAGTCACCAACAGGGCTCTCATTCTCCGCTTTGCTCACAGGTGGCCCGAAGCGGAAGGTAGACACAGCAAGTGGGTGGAAGGGTCAACAGTGGGCTGTGGGAGAGGGCTCGCATGCTGGACAGATGGGCGTGGAGGGCAGGGAACACAGTGGGTGCCCAGGCAACAGGCATGTGGGATGGAGCAAAACACCTGGTTGAGAAGCTCAGAGTTGGGCAGCCCCAACGGAGCCTCTTCTTTCCATCCTGCTTTAGGCCCACCAGTGGAAGTGGTCCCTGCACTGGCAGGACCATCACGGGGGGGTGAAGCAGACCTGGACCTGTGGTCATGGACCCAGCAGCGAAGGGAGGACATGTCACAACAGCTGCTGGATAAGACCACTTGCCAGGCAGACAAGATCTGGGATGCCATCCAGGGACTATCAGAGGAGCACTGACATCCCCTGTGGCAGTTCTCCACCCAGCACAGGGACCACTGGATGGAGAGGCAGCAATGGGACTGCCGCTTGCAGCAGATGCAAGACTTCCAGGGGTCTAACGAAAGGGAGGGCCATGGTCTGAGGAATATCATGGAGCAGTCCCTTGGAATTAGTGCTATTCTGAATAATAATAATTACTAATTAATTAATAAAATGTGAGTATTCTCCGAGGTTCCAAGTGGTGAACCCGAGTGTTCAGGCCAGCACTAGGAACCTTGGTAAATGCTCATGAATTCGGAGGGGCAGTGGGCAGGGAGGGGGCAGAGGAAGGGAAGTAGGCAGCAGTGGCAGGGGAATGGAGACAGGGAAGTGGGCTAATGAGGTTGGGGGAGAGGAGGCACTCACCAAAAGCCATGGGGAGCTGGGCATATTGCTCTCTCTGGACTCTGCTGCCATGCATTTAATTTCTGAGGGAGGGAGGTTTGTCTTCTAAGCATGCTCCTAAAGCTGCCTGAGAGCATGCTGGGAATGTAGTCCAGCTTGTTCCCAGACTGCATTAGACCTAATGCTGTCTGGGGACAAACTGGACTACATTTTCCAGCATGCTCCAAGACAGCTATAGGAGCATGCTCAGAAGACAACCCTCCCTCCCTCAGAGGTTAAATGCACAGTGGCAGAATCCAGAGAGAGCAACGTGCCTGGCTCCCTGTGGCTTTTGGTGAGTGACCCCCCCCTTCCCTGGCCCCATTAACACTCTTCCTTGCCCCCTATTCTCCTGCCACCACTGTCTACTTTCCTTACCCGGCCCTCTGCTGCCTGCTTCCCTTCACCCTCTGCCCACCCACCCCCTTCCTACACTCAGCCGAGGTTTTGCTGAGTTCTAAGTTTCAGGAATCTGCCTCGGAACTTCGCAAACCAAGACTGAATGCACTGGTTCTTGGTAAATTCCGAAGAAAACTGAGGACCTACAGCCGTATTTGGAATGTACACGTCCTCCTACAATATGTGTCTCCTGCAAATGCTGTTATCACTGCCGCACTGCCGACCTCTCCCTGAAGCTCTCGCCAATGCTCCCTCTCCCCCAATCTCAAATGCCTGATCAGATCTCACTGCCAGCAAGCCCCTCTGACACAAGCCATGAGGTCCCAGCTCCCTATCCCATCCAGGACCAGCCAGACCTGAAGGCCCAACCCACCACCATCCACTCAAGCACCCTGCCACCTGCTGCAGTGAGCCCTTCTGCTACCACAGAGTTGGGGCCAGGAGGGGAAGGGGGGGGGCAGACCTTAAAACAAATATTTTTTTTCTGTTAAAACCTTTTCAAAGTGAATAAATTGTTTTCTGCTATATGGCAACCATGGTGTCTGTTCATTTTACTGGCCAGGTGGCTGCAGACAACAGAAGCCCAGATCCCACTAATCTGGCAGTGGGAGCCCCAAGGCATGAGATGCCATCATATGGGAGCACATTGTGGCACACAATGGGCATGCATGCATGCATGGATACAATGGCTCCGACCATCAGGGGGACCATCTCCACCCTGAAGTCAATCCTCTCTGTGATGGACCACCAGCATTGTTTCAGCATCCCAAAAACCCATTCCACCATGCACCTGGAGACACTCAGCTGCCTGTTTATTTATTTATTTATTTTATAAACTTTTGACCCGCCCCTCCTGCCATGCAGCTCAGGGCGGCTTCCAACAATTTTTAAAATACAATAAAAACAATTAAAAATAAACCATAAATATTATAAAAATAATTAATTAACAATAATTAATTAACAGAGCTAGACAAACATTCTAAAAACCAAAAATAGGTGGGGGAGTTAAAACCCCCCACCCTACTCACCCTCCCTCCCAAAGACCTGGGCGAACAGCCAGGTCTTACAGTTTTGCCGGAATGTTAGCAGGCTAGGGGCCAGGCGAGCTTCCTCCGGAAGGGAGTTCCACAGCCGCGGTCCCACTACCGAGAATGCCCTCTCCATCGTGGCCCCCCGCTTAACACGGGGGACCTCCAGGAAGGCACCCCCGGC
>QEPC01000531.1:2198680-2231465 GCA_003113815.1 Sphenodon punctatus
CCCCCCCCCCCCCTTTTTTTCCTTTTTTTAAATTTCCACCTGAGCTGGCTGGGGGCCCTTCCAGCTGCTGCATGGACCCCCTCCCTGCCTGTGGTTGCAACATTGTATCTGACACAATGGGTGATTTCAGACGTTACGGGGCCCTTTTGCCCCGTACCGAAATCACCCTATTAATTCCCCGCCGGGGTGACCCCCTCACGCCATATCAGACGTGCCGGGGGATCCCGTCGGGGAATCTGGGAGGGGGCAGGGCCGCACGGCACAACGTGCGGCCGCATGGCCCCACCCCCTCCCCGCTGCCCGCCCTCTGGGGAGACGGGCGGGCGGTGGGGCCAATGTGGCCACCGCGTCAGGCCGGATTCACCACGGCCTGGGGTCCCGCTGGTGATCCCGGGCCATGGCGCCCGACCAGACGAGACGCCGGGGTTCACCCCGGCATGGGATTGCATTCGACACGTGGCGGCCTCCGGTCCCGCCGCTTCAGCCACTCACGTGTTGAATGCAATCCCATGCCGTGGTAACATCTGGGGGGAAACATCAGTTTCCCCCACCAGACGTTACACGATCACAGCCACCACGCGGAATCGAGCGTGGTTGACTGTGATCTCGTAACGTCTGAAATCACCCAATGTTGCAACTGCAGGTAGGGAGGGGGAGGGGCCTCATGCAGCAGTCTGTGTCAGGTAGGATGGCTATACCTCCCCTTTAAAAGAGGACGCTTATGAAAAATACATGGTGCAGGGCTGCACTGGAAGCAATGCAGTCCTGCAACATGTATCTTTCATAAGCGTCCTCTTTTAAAGGGGAGGTATGGCCACGCTAGCATTAGGTCAGGTCACACTCACAAGCCTTGCATCTCGGCTTGCCCCCTTGGTGCTGCGTCGCGAAGGAGGAGTCCTCCTCACCAGTCCAGAGCCAGTCCGGGCAGGGCTGGCTCAAGGGAGGCCCAGCCTGAGTGGGAAGGTGCCCAGCGGCGTCTCCACTCAGTAAGGGAACCGTCGCCGGGCACCTTCCTGCTCCGGCGCTCCCCGTATTGTGCAGGACCAGCCCGACCAGCCTTCGGCCTCCAGGACTGGTCGGGTGGGCCGGGGCAGCAATGGCACTGCTGCTGCTGCTGGCCGCGCTTGGCCCCAGCAATAGATGGGCCCAGGCCACCAGCAGTACGCCACAGACTACAGAGAGCAAGTAAGTCCCGAGCATCAGCAGCCCAGTGTCCCTAGGCCTGTCGACAGCTTCAACACCAGCAGGAAAAAAGAGGGGAGGGGCCCACGGACATTTCTTGTCCCAGGGCCCATCCCAAGCTAGCCACGTCCCTGGCTGTGATCCACAATCCACTTACTATGGAGTCATCCCATTAAAACCCTTAATGAGACTACTTCAGAGTGAGTGGATTGTGGATCACAGCAAATGTCTTTATACTCCAGATTTCTTCCATATGTGATCTTTTAAAGGTCCTACCTCTATAGGTAGGCAGTATCCATTCAGATTCCTGTATCACCAGTGGAGAGCATAATGAGATATCATACCAAATACAAGAGTTCAGTAGCACCTTTTGTTACTCTGAGCCTTAAAGAAAAAATGCCAAATGTCCCTCTTATCCTTGAAACACCACACAATTCTATTTAAAATACATCTACAATTCATCTTCTGTTGATTCTATTCTTTCCAGATTTCACTTTTTATCTAAAAATTGTTACACTGAACATTTGTTTGGGAAACGTGATTAGACAAAAAGTTTGAACAAACTGTACAACATATGTTAGAAGGCAGATAGTTTTCATTTGCTGAATGGAGGGAAACCTTTGAGTTGACAGTTCAATACCTACTCCTGTAGAACTGTGTTACTAATTCCTTTTGTAACCTTTCTCTGCTGAATAAAAGCACAGAAATGTTTTTGTCAAGGAACTGACCAAATCAGTGCATGTATACTCTTTAAATATAGAGCACTTAAGCCCTGCTTCTATAAATGGATGTCCATGAGATCCAACAGGCACTAGGGATATGGCTCTGATAAAAGGATACAGGTTTAATATTCTTATGCAGGCAGGAGATGACAACTTTCCACCATTAAATTCAATGGGAGTTCTGCCACTGTGAGCAATCCAATGCCTTGCAGACTGTGGGCGTGTGTGCACGCATGCATGCGGTTTCCGCAGGGCACAATGTGCCTGTACAGCAGCTCTGCATCCTTTGCGTGCAGTTTGTGCGTGACTTCATGCATGCGCACACGGTCTGCAGGGCATTGGATTGCTCTCACCGACGTCATTCGGTGGAGAATTGCACCACCATTCACACTCCATCTAGCCCAGTTCCCGGTCCTCCATTATTCAGCTCTGGCTTCTGGCAGTTCAAGGTTGCATCCCTTGACCAACTTGATTAATAGCCATTGATGAACCCATCTATCATGAACTTATTCTTTTAATCTAGTGAAACTATTGATATATTATTCACAGCATCCTATAGCAGTGAGTTCCACAGGTTGATTTTGTGTCAAGTGAACAAGTACATCTGTTTCTAGTTTTTAAACCTACTGCCTGTTAATACAAGAATTAAGAAGCACCTGATGAAATTATGAGAAATGGGTAAAAAAATACTGTCGTTTACTATCAATTTTCTCTATACCATGCATGAATTTTCAGATGTCTTATCATATTTTATATATCTCCATCAATTGCTCTTTCCATTTTGTAAGCAAAGGAGCCCTAATCTTTTTAACCTCTCCTGACATGCTATTCCATACCTCTGGACATCTCTGTTGACTCTGTCAGTGCCTTTTCCAGTTCTTGCTCCAGTTCACTTTTGGATACTGACATAATATTTTCTCTCCTGAAGTGCTATGCACATTTATGCCTATACCCTGGGCCAGCCTTAGAATTTGCAGGGTCCAGGATGAAGGTAAAATGCAGAGCCCCTGCTGCTGGCTTTGGCGGTCTGCGCCAAATCCTAAAGGTGATTGTGTTTCAGGCCCCACTAGGAGGGAGTGTGGCCCCACATCCTGCCCGGTGAAAACAGGGTCTTCTGCGGGGCCCCTGAAGAGAGTGTGGCCCAGAGTGGTCGTCCCAGGTTGCCCTGTGGTAAGGCCAGACCTGCTTCTACCTAATAAAGTAATAGCAATTATAGTCAAACTCTTCAGCCAATTAAACTAGTTGATCAAATTCTTGGGAAACTTACTGGGAAACTGTGGTGTCATTCTATCAGCAGTAATATACACAGCATCATCTTAGATACAAGCTCAATTTCATTTTTTATTCCACACTTTGAGTCCCCCATACACACACACTGTAAAAACCATTGCTCATTATATGAATGACAACATGTTTTGCTTTCTTCAACCACGCAGTTAGAAGAGGAAAAAAGAGCACATGCCTGGCAATCTCAGTATGTGCAATAAAACCCTTTGAACTCAGTTACAATGAGTAATAGTGAAAAGTTATGATAAGGTATAGTACCTGTATGTTTTCCTCCAGGGACAGAGAATATTCAAATTTCCCACCTTTAGAGCAGCAGACATGTTGTTGGAGAAATCTACTTTAGGAAACTAGGACTATTATAATAAGGTATAGTATAATACTATACCTTATGCCATAATATTAATGGCATTACTTCCTTTGATAGATTTTAGAGACTGCTGAACTTCTATGGGAGATTTAGATAAGGGGTATGTAGGTTCTCTTCAAAACCTCTCTTTTCTTCATAAGCTAGTATGGAGGTATTATAGAGGGGCCCAGCCAACTGCTTGATTCAAGTAGACATTCTAGAAACCTGTGCTTAGCTTTTCCTTTTGAATTGTTGGATTGGAAGAAGGTACACTTTTCCCCTGTGCAGGCCTGGTCTTCGACCAAGCAAGGGGAGGCCATGGCTCCAGGCCCTGGAAAAAGTCCTGGTCCCATTTGGGGCTGGTGAAAGTTCCAGTGTCGGCATGGAAAGAGTTGGGCACAGGTTGCAGTGGTGCATCCTCCCTCCTCTGAAAAGCCCCTCCTCTCCCCGACAGTGGTCCTCCAGCAGGAGTGGCATGCGATGACAGGGGTGGCATAGGGGTGGCATGCAGTGACAGGACTTGTTGGGGAGGGAGGAGGCTGCTGAGGAAGTGCCTCTTGGAGGCAGAGATGAGAGCTGCCCTCAGTAACAGGGACGGCGCCACTTCGCCCCTGCCAGAGCAGAGCATATTGATTCTATGGCTCCTGTCAAGGCCAACACTTGTAGGGGGGCACTCCTGGGAGAAGGGGCACCGTGCCACTGCTGCTAGCTGCTTTCAGTGCTAGTGCAGGCACCGAGGAAGACACTCCCAGAGAAGGTTTGGCTTCTGGTTGGTGCAGTTCAGCAGCTTGGCTTCTCTGTGACAGAGGGCTATAAATCGTTCCTTTATTTATTTATTTTTATTTATATCAAAAAATTCATCCTGCCCCCTCCTGTCAGGACAGCTAACAGAATACAATAAAAACAAGTACAAAATTATAAAATACAGTTTAAAATATCAAATAATAGTCTCAAAGCACGAGGTCCATAAATACCTCCCACCCGTCCCCCTCACCAAATACCTGGCGAAGCAGCCAGGTTTTGCACTGTCTACGGAAGGAAGGAAGATCCGGAGAGATGCAAACCTCCATTGAGAGAGAGTTCCACAGCCGTGGTGTGGTCACCGAGAACACCCTCTCAAATATTGTCACCTGGGAGCCCCGGGGGATCTCTAAGAGCATGCTCCCGGCCAACTGCAGGGGCCGATCCAGGACAAGTTCCACAAGTAGGCAGGGTCCAGGCCATATAGGGCTTTAAAGGTAATACCAACATCTTGACTTGGGCCTGGAAGACTATAGGCAGCCAGTGCAGAGAACGGAGCACTGGTGTTACGTGCTCATGATGACCCATCCCTCTCAGGAGATGGGCTGCCGCATTCTGCATCAGCTGCAGTCTCCAAGTCATCACCATGGGCAGCCCCACATAGAATGCGTTCCAGTAGTCCAGTGTTGAGGTGATGAATGCATGGATGATGGTGGGAAGATCGGAGCCGGAGATATAAGGCTGAAGATGGTAAACTAGATGTAATTTACAAAACACACTCCTTGTCACAGCCGCCACCTGCATATCCAGGCGGAGATGTGAGTCGAGGAGTACACCCAGACCAAGGAGGGACGTACCCCATCAATGATGGGGGCCTCCACCCCCTTCCCCCTCCCACCAACATCACCTCCGCCTTAACAGGATTCAGCTTCAGATGACTCGTTCTCATCCAGTCTCCCACCACAGGCAGACACCAAATAAACACTGAGACTGCGGGGCCTGGGTCAGATGAAAATGAGAGGTAATACTGGGTGTCATCAGCATATTGATGACACCACACTCCAAACCCTCTCACAATCTCACCCAAAGCCTGCATGTACACATTGAACAGGACAGGGGACAGAATAGATCCCTGTGGGACTCTACGTGTGAGATCATGGGGGACAAAAAAAAGTCCCCCAGTACCACACCCTGTGTTCTTCCAGCCAGGAAAGAGCGGAACCATTCAAGTACAATTCCATCCACTCCAGCACAGTCCCGCAGGTGGGTCACCAACCTCTCATGTCAAACGTGTCAAATGCTGCTGATAGAACTAATAAAATCAAAAAAGTGGACCTGCCTTGGTCCAACTCACGGCGAAGATCATCGACCAAGGCCACAAGCACAGTCTCAGTGCCATAACCTGGACAAAATCTGGACTGCGAGGGATTGAGGAATCTAATGCAGTCCGGATGCCCCTGGAGCTGCTGGGTGACCACCCATTCAATAACCTTCCCATTAGAGACTGGCCGATAACAGGTAAGGGAGTCAACGTCAAGAGATGTCTTCTTGAGCAAAGGTCGAACTACAGCCTCCTTAAGGTAACTTGAGACCTTGCCCTCCCCAAGGGAGGCACTGAAAACCCCGTCCAGCAATGGCCCCAATGTCTCCTGGCTGGCCTTAACCAACCAGAACCAGCATGGGTCAAGTTCGCAAGTTGTGACCCTCACAGCTCCATGCACCTCGACCGCATCCGCAGACAACACCAGCTGAAACTTCTCCCACCAAAAAGGACAAGCCAGGGCATCCATAACCCCAGGTACACCTACCGCATCAAAATCGTGGTGGATATGAGCAATTTTATCTGCAAAATAGTCAATAAACTATTTTTAGCTATTTTAAACTATTTTTTAACAATAGTTAAAAAAACTGAAGTTATCAAAATAGTTTAGTAACTGTAAATAGTTGAAATAATATTTTGTTATTAATTGGAGGCAGTTGCTCTCCCTGAAGAGAGGGGCTCCTTCTGTTGCTGCCAACCATCAGTTGGCAAGTGTCAGTTATTACAAAATGGCTGTTGCGGACTGTCCATTGGCCTGAGGGGAATGAAAAACAAGCCTCTGAAGCAAAGAGGCTAAGGACTGGCTCTGAGGAAGAGAGACCCTTGTACATTGCAGGTGGTAACTTAACCACCTCAAGAGTCTTGATTGGTGAGGGCTAAAACTCCACCACAATTTTGTACTTGTTCCATTTGTTAGAGAGAAAAATTATCAGGAGAAATCAGATAGGAATGTCAGGAACAACAAATGGGACATCAAAAATAAGATGTATCATCAAGATGTTTGGACATTCACTCCAGTAGGTTAATTCTCCCACATAAGTCAAGGCCAACCAGGAGACACTGGGGCCATTGCTAGTGGGTGGTCAATGCCTCCCTCCGGAAGGGCAGAGTGCCAGGATGCCTTAAGAAGGCTGTGGTATGGCCTCTGCTCAAGAAACCATCGCTTGACATTGAGGTCGTCAGGAAGTATGGGGTGAGATGTCATCAATAGAGCCACTAGTTGTGAATTAGATCCGTGCCCGTCCTGGTTGGTGAAAGCCTCCAGAGAGACTTTGGGGACAGTGCTGGCAAGGGTAGTCAACGCATCCCTTCGGCAGGGGAGGCTATCACCCAGTCTCAAGGTGGCTGTGGTGCGCCCCCTGCTGAAGAAGCCATCTTTGGATGTGGACGCACTCACCAGCTACCGACCCGTCTCTAATCTTCCCTTTTTAGGGAATGTTATTGAACGGGCAGTGGCACTGCAGCTCCAGGCGCATTTGGATAGCATCGGTTTCCTTGACCCTTTTCAGTCTGGTTTCCACCCTGGCTATGGCACTGAGACGGCGTTGGTGGCTTTGGTGGACGATCTCCACCGGGAGATGGACGCAGGATGTTAAACATTTCTGATCCTGCTAGATCTCTCGGCCGTGTTTGACACTGTGGGCCATGGGCTGCTGCTGAGACGACTGCGAGACCTGGGGGGTCTGGACGGGACTGTCTTAGGGTGGTTCCATTCATTCCTCTCGGGGAGAAGCCAGCGGGTGGTGCTGGGGGCTGAAACATCAAGCCCCCGGGCCTTATCCTATGGCATTCCGCAGGGTTCGATCTTGTCTCCGTTGTTATTGAATGTGTATATGCAGCCCCTGGGGGAGATCGTGAGAGGGTTTGGGGTGCGATGTCACCAATATGCTGATGATACTCAGCTGTACCTCTCATTTTCAACTGACCCAGGTCCTGCTGTCTCATTACTTTCGCAATGTTTGGAGGCCGTGGCAGATTGGATGTGGCAGAGCAGACAGAAGTTTAATCCTGATAAGATGGAGGTGATTGTGGTGGGAAGGGCGAGGGAGATTCTGGCTCCCCTTGTGTGTGGGGGGGGTCCGTCCTCCTGTAGTCCAGCAGGTTCGGAGTCTGGGGGTGGTGTTGGACTCAGGTCTCCGTCTGGATCAGCAGGTGGAGATGGTGGCTAAGGCCGCCTTCCGCCAGCTGTATCTGGTACGGAGGCTGTGTCCATACATTTCCAGGCCCAACCTGGCCACTCTCATCCATGCCTTCATCACCTTGAGGCTAGACTACTGCAATGCGCTTTATGTGGGGCTTCCCTTGTTTCTGGTTCAGAGGCTGCAGCTGGTGCAGAATGCGGCGGCCTATCTCCTTACGGGAACTGGGTGATGGGAGTACATAACACCTGTGCTCCGTGCTCTGCACTGCCTGCCTATAGCATACCGAGCCAGATTCAAGGTGTTAGTGTTGATTTATAAAGCCCTGCACGGTCTGGGCCCCTCATACCTCGGGAACCGCCTCGTCCTCCGCGCCTCGGAGCGATCCCTTCGGTCCACTGGGGGCGCCTTTTTGGAGGTCCCCCGTGTGAAACGGAGGGGCACAATGGAGAGGGCGTTCTCGGTGGCTGGGCCGCGGCTCTGGAACTCCCTCCCGGAGGATCGGCAGATGGAGATGGTGCCCAGGCCCCAGGTCTGCTGGCATTTCGTCGAGCCTGCAAGACCTGGCTGTTCGCCCAGGCCTTCGGAAGGGAGAATGGGAGGGTGGGGTAGTTTTTGGAGGGGGGATGGGATGATATTTTTAAATGTATCAATGAAGTTGTATTTTTAATATTGATTTTATGGAACTTTATTGTGTTGTTGGTTGTTGTAAGCCACCCCGAGATGCCGTGGGCATGAGGGGGCAGCTAAAAAATGCTTATAATAAATAAATAAATATGCTGATGACACCCAGCTATATTTCTCATTTTCTTCCGAATCAGGCCCGGCCGTCTCGGTACTTACCCAGTGTTTCTCAGCTGTGGGGAACTGGATGAGGGCGAGCCGCCTGAAATTGAATCCTGACACGACGGAGGTGATGATTGTGGGGAAGGCCGAGGGAGTGATGGCCCCCATCATTGACGGGGTCCGTCCTCCCTTGGTTTCTCAGGCTCGGAGTCTGGGGTGCTCCTGGACCCACAACGCCACCTGGATGCCCAGGTGATGGCTGTGGCGAAGGGGGCATTTCATCGATTACATCTGTTGCATCGGCTTAGGTCGTATGTCTCAGACTTGGATATGGCCACAGTCATCCATGCTTTTATTACCTTGAGACTGGATTACTGCAACGCGCTCTACGTGGGGCTACCCTTAGTGCTGGTTCGGAAACTGCAGCTAGTGCAGAATGCAGCGGCCTGTCTCTTGACTGGGACAGGCCGACACGAGCACATTACACCAGTGCTTCGCGCTCTGCACTGGCTGCCAATAATTAAATTAATTAATAAAAGCTTCGCTTAGAGGCTTAGGAATCAGGCTGATGATTCTTCAAATCCCTTAGAACTGCAAGTTCAAATCTCACCAGGGTTGAATTGGCCCTCCATATCTTTCCAACATAGGGAAAGTCAATATCATGTAGTTATTTGTCTAGTGGCTTTTCAAGCAAACCTTTAAAATACAAGTCCTGACCATTTTATATAGACAATTGAGACTTGATGGACATTTTTCTGAGAGCAAGCGTTTGAGCCAATATTCTCATTCCCCCCCACCCCTAGTCCCATTGTGCTATCACTTCAGTTTCTCTGGTTGGTGCCAGTTTTATAACTCTCCATTAGCAAAAATTCACAGATGCTATTGTGGAAGTTCTGTATATGGAGATCTGGCAGGACCAGGGCCTATAGAACTACAGTGCATTTTTAGACACGCCTCCTCTCTTCATAGATTTCACATTCCGCTCTCAGCAATCTTGCGGTGGGGGAGGGGCGGGAGTTTAGACGTGCCTTCCTGCACCGGAAGTCACCTAGCCACCACTGGAAACAGCAGTGCCAGACACCTCATGCATTCGTTTTATATCTGAATTTGAGGTTTGACCAATCTGGATGTAAAAAGAATGGATGAGCTGCCCAACATGGCTGTTTCCAATGGCAGCCAGGCGACTTCTGGTGCAGGGAGGCACATCTAAACTCCCCCCCCGCGAGATTGCTGAGAGCGGATTGAGAAATCCACATAGAGGGGAGGCACATCTAAAGACAGCCATAGGGGTGGAAGGGACTTGTAGGGTTATCTTGTCCAATCCCCTCCACAAAAGCAGGATTCACTGTATCCCAGACATCTCTGATAGGTTTTTATCCAGTCTTTTCTTTAAAAACCTCAAATGAAAATGATTCCAGAGCCTCCCTATGTAAACTTTCTCCAGTACCCAATTGTCCTTAAAGTTAGGATTTCTCCCCTAATAGTTAACTAAAATCTACCTTTTTGCAACTTAAACATATTGCTTCTTGTCCTATCCTCAGTGGCACTGGAGGACAACTGTTCTCCATCTTTTTATTGTGGCATTTTAAATATTTGGGAATATTTGCACTGATGGAAGTCCCATTCATTTCACTAAGATTTATGTTACCACAAAGATAGCACTGGTAACAAACAGCTTCAGCATCACACCTTGAATATTTTTTTCTCTAGACTAATCCTTCCCATTTCTTCAGCTTTTCTTCATGCATCTTGCACTCCAAACACATTAGCATCTTTATTCCTTTCCTCTAAATCTTCCCGTTTGTTTACATCCTTTGACAAATGTGTCCCAAACTGGACACAACTATGATTACAAAGTGCTTTGGAAAGAAATGTGCTAGATAGGTGTATTGCTTAAATTATGTAACACACACACACACAGAGGGTGTTTTCAAACGTAACAGGCCCACCACAGCCACGTGGCAGGACCCGTCATTCCAGGTCAGAGCCAGCTGGGCTGCCATAGAAGGGTGATGGGGGCCCAGGCCAGGGAGAGGGTGGGGTGATGCACAAACATGCGTCTACACGGCCTCACTCAATGCTGCCAGAAGCGGCCTTCCCCCCTCTCTGGTGACCTATGAGGCCGTCATGGCCACCTGGAGCCACCGCAGACTCTGACTGAGGTAAGTGCAAGTGGGCCGACAGATGTGATGGCTCGTTTTACCCTGTCTGGAGTCCTTTGCATGAACCGTACAGTGCTTAGGGGTGTTCCTTGGAGATGATCCCATGGAACAGTCTAGGCTAAACATTGCCATGGCCCATGCTACAGCCCGGGCCAACATCTGGTTGCCCTTTTAAACATGATGTTGGACATGGATTAATCCATGCTAAAGTGGATTAATCTGTGCCTAACATCATGTCTGAAAACACCCACCCACCCACTGTAGACAAATTAGCAATGCAACATAGTTACCTGGCATATACACATTAGCACACTCATGACTGATTCTGTATTTATTGGCTGTTCAAACCAGAGGCCTGCAACCCGACCCTGAGAGAAACAGACAGGTCTTGTTCAGCCTAGCAGTAGTTGATCACACTCTCTTCCCAAGTGCCTGAATCTGAGACTTGGCTGAGCTCCCTGGGTTCCCTTCTTTCTCCCCATGAAGAACTGTGATATCACAGTCATGGTCAGAAAGGACATGGTCACATTGGAAAGGGGCAGGGAATGCTTCCCCGCCACTTGTTTTCTGATGTAGTATCACCCCTCACAGAGCACTGTGACAACGTAATGCTCCATATGAGAATGAGAGAGAGGCAAGCGCCATCTGGACACATTGGGACAGGACTCGGAAGAGCCTAGCTGCATCGGACTGGTGCACAGCCTAATGTACTTGGGCCCAAGCAGGGCTCTAGTTCTTCAAACGCTCCTGGGATCTGCCCTGGGATCTGTTATCATAAAACAAAATAATGACCTATACTGGGAAAGACACAGCACAATATTTTAAAAAAATAAATAAAATCTTTGTTGTATCAAAATAAAAAGGTCAGTGTTCTTTGCTCCATAGCTCTGCCAATGCAAGTCCACTTCTCTATGATGATGCGTTGATGTTTGGGCTGTATATGTCCAAGACAGCAAGCACTAGGTGCTCTTTTGGTACTTAGCCTGCATTTTTCCTTTCCTGTATTCCTCTTTGACTTCCAGTTGCTTTCTTGTATTACTAAAACAAGATATTCTATAGTCAGCCTACTTTTATACATTCACCATCATTAACTTATATAAATGGATAATTTCTATATGCTAATATAAAACTCATTGATGATGTTTTTATTGCCCTTAAGCTCCCAGGAGATTTTCATGGGTACTTATAAAAGTCCTGCCTGATCCAGAGGTTCGACATGGAATCATGTGGAAGCAGCCATAAAGTAGCCCCCAAAATCCTCAGACTGCACATCACCTGCTTGAACTCCCCAGAAAAGTGTCCAAGCAGCTATTTGCCCCAGCCCAATTTTTTGAAGATGGTAGGTGTTCTCAGACGCAACATTGGACATGGATTAATCTGCTGTAACACGGATTAACCCTTGCCCAACGTTGCATTTGAAAGGGCCACCCGATGTTGGTCCGGGCTGTAGCACGAGCTGCGGCAGTGCTTAGCCCAGGCTGCTCCTCAGGACCATCCTGGAGGAACAGCCTGGGCTAAGCACTGCTATAGCCTTTGCTACTGCTGCCAGACCAGGGTAAAGCAGGCCATCGCATCTGATGGGTCACTCAGGCTTACCCCACTCTGGGTCCGTGATGCTTCTGGGCAGCCACAGCGGCCACTCATCAGGGAGGGCGTGGGCCATTCCGAGCAGCATGGGGATGGAGCCATGCAGACACATCCCCACACATCACTGCACCCTCTCCCCACCCCTGGCTGCCGTCACTCTTGTTTGGCAGCCCGGGTGAGAATATCACTCTGGGCAGGATCAAAGCGTGATGGCGCTGAGCCCTGCACTGATTAGACAAACATGACCTAGGACTGATTATCTACTTCTGGATTCTCCTCTAATACCTTGCCTTGTGTAACTACTCTCTCCTGACTGTTGTTTTCTGGCTCCTAGCTCCTATGACTGTGTCCTGGGCCTTCTTCGAGCCTCACCTGCCTTCCAGCCCCTGCTTTCTGATCCTGATATCCTCATTCTTGGTCCCTATTCTGACAATACTAATTGTGGTCCCGACCCTGACAGCTGTTCATTACCCAGCCCTGACAACAACCTGACATCCAGAATGAGAGCAGATGTTTCTGCATTCTGCTTTGAAAGCTCTTTTAAAAAAATTATTTATTTATTTTTATCCAGCTGCCGTGAGGCTGGATGGCGTGGGGGTATACATCATTAAATAAAAATTAATCATCATCATCATTTTTAATAATCTGAAACCCAAAACTGTCTGGTCACCTTTTCTGCAGATCACCTGCATTCAACTTGCCAAATGCTTTAAAACTGGGATAAGAATCCCTGGTTTTCCTGAGATAAAGTCCTGTGATCAAACACCACTACTTCACACCTCTACCTACCTACCTACCTACCTACCTACCACTGGTTTGGATTACCTGGGAATAAAATAACTTTCAGGTTTGTTTAACATGACTTTCAAAGCTATTGTACCAAATTTCAATAATGTTACCCATATGTGCAGTGTCCGCAGGCTTATTGGCACATATTAAGAGCCAGGCTAGGAAGAGCATTTAGTTACATTTACCTCTTACAGGCTCACTATTTTTTCTTGGGCTGGCTGCCATCCAGTGAGATACTCAACCCGGAACTGTGCAGAGGCAGCCCAGCAGCCACCATGGAAACCCAGCAGAGGCCTGATCAAACACAGAGGGAAGAAGTCACTTTAGTCTTATTTTCTTGTTGACCTTTTGAGTGGACTACATGTTTTCTTCAGCATTCAATTTCATATCATACTAGAAGTATCCTTCACCTGATCAAAGTGAACCTTCAAATAATTAAAACGTAGACAACAGTAACACTGAACTTCAAGGGTTAATTGCTGACTAAGGCCTTTTTTACACGGACAGCGCACCAGCGCCGATGGGTGGAGATGGGTGTGGATGGGTGAGCACACCCAGCAAACACCCGGCGGCACTGAGCAGGGAGACATTTACATGGGGGGTAGCGGGAAGGAAAGGGGAGGGGCCCAGAAACACCCAGCGGCCAAACACCCATCCCGGGAAACACCCGGCAAACACCCGTGCAAGTACACGGACGGACGGACGGAACTGGTGGGGAAGCCCCGCCAGCCACAGCGACGGCACAACATGGCCGACCAAGGGCAAACGAAGCCGCGCAATGCGGTCCCGCCCCCCAGCTGCCAGGACCTGCGCGGGTGGGGTGGGAGGGAGATGGGATGACAGCCGCAACAATGTAGCCATCTCCACATAGCCCCGGCACAGAGCCCAGACTGCCCGACGCCAGGCCTCCCCTCCCCTACACACACCCACAGCAGAACCGCACACACACAGAAGGCAGCAGAAGCACACCGGGACGGGCACACGCCACACGGGGGACAAAGAAAGGGGGGGGAAGGTACCCACACAACACAGGCAACAGCCCCACACACCCCACAGAGGCACCCGCACAACAGGAGAGGTCACAGTAAAGCACAACACAGAAACACCAGGAAAGGAACACAAAAGTCTTTATTAATATGGGGAACCAGCAACAGGGGGCAACAACAACAGGGCAGGAAGGGGGATGGGGCAACAGAAGGGGGGGAACAGCATCTGCAGAGGCAGACCCAGGACAGAACCCCGATCAATACAGCCAGCGACCCTGCGCCCGGCACCAGCGCTCGGCCTGCACGCGGTCCAGACGGTGCAGCTGCCCAGGACAAGCAGGAGGAGCTCCATCAACTCCCCCTGCTCCCGGGTCCACTCCGCGATCATGGCTTGCACTGAAGGGGACAGAGGGAGTGAAGACAGCCATCAGATCGGGCCACGGGCACCAAGGAACAGAACCCCCCACGGAGGGACACAGGCACAGGGCCCAGCAAAGCGTCAGCACACTCATGGATGCCACTGAACAGCAGTCCCACCGCCCGCATGTCCCATGCCACCCGCTCCAGCTGCATGACCATAGCCCCCAGGCGCAGGATCACCAGCAGCATGACAACAGTAGCTGTGTCAGGGGGAGGTGGGGGTGCGGGGCTCCCGCCCCTCGACAGACACCCCAGGCCTGCCTCCAGCAGTCCCGAAATCCGCCTGACCTGCTCATCCCAGAGACAGAGCAGGAAACGCCCTCACAGCCGATGATGGCACCAGCAGCGGAGCCGCAGGCTACAGCCACACCCCCAGCAGGGAACAGCCACGTTGGGATTCCCCCGCCCCAGCGGCGCCGCTCAGAGCAGCTGCGGGCACGCACAGGGGGTGGGGCTTAGGGAATAAGAACCAGCACCGCCGAAGGAACGGCACTGGTGATTGTGGAAACAGGCCCACCCTGTGTGTATCGTGAATGTGGAGCGAGCTAGATGGTGACTGTGGATATTGCCCGTGTGTGTGGACCTTCTTCCCTGGAGACCTTGTTTATGTATACTTGAAAGAGTGAATCAGAGAGTACAACGCGACTGGTGAGTGAGTGCCCTCCCTTCCCCCCTGCCTGGGAACCTTGTTACTCGGAGGTGAGTGTCCTGTGTTTTTCCCCACCCCTGTGGGCCCTTGCGCACTCCCAGGGTGAAATCCCCACTCCCTGTCCCCCTTGTGTCGTGCTGAATGTAGCGAGCAAGTTTGGGGCAGCCTTCGGTTCTTGGTCAGCAGCGCCCTATGATGATAGGGTCTTGTTCTCTTTAATTAGAGGTAAAAGCCCAAACACGATCCTGACGGGCATTCTGTCACCACCAGTTCCTTGCTCTGACCGAGTTAACCCTAGGCAGTGCGTGTGTGTCCCCCTTTGCCCCACCCCGGTAACAAATCAGCTTCCCTTGGCCCCGGTACGGGCTTGGGTAACTATGGACATTTCTAAAGAAATTACGCAGCTTGTACATGTGGTGCAGGACCTCCAGGCCAAGCTGGGCCGGCTGCGGGGATGGGGGGCTCCCCACCACCACCTCCACCCGTGGCAGCAGCACCCCCCCTGGGACCCTGTGAACCAAAGGGTCCCAACGTGGAAACATTTCTTGGGAATAGACAGGCCTTTCAAGGGTTCCTGGCCTTGTGCCGGCTCACGTTTAGGGTACAACCAGCCACCTACGTGACTGATGAACAAAAAGTGGCCTTTATTATTGGTAATTTGGGAGGCACAGCCTTAGAATGGGCCACTACCCTCCTAAAAGGGGATAGCCCCTTGTTGAACAATTATATGGACTTTATAAAGGAATTTACGTTCTTGTTCGATCACCCCCATCGAACTCGAGACACCGAGGCCCTGATTATGACGCTTCGGCAGTCCAAAGGGGGACTGTTGGAATACCTTACGCAATTCTAGCAGCTAGCATTAGAACTCCAGTGGTCCAATGGGGTGTTAAAGGTCATGTTTAAAAGAGGCTTGGGGGACGAGATCAAAGACCAACTGGCCCTGGTAGAGACCCCGAGCACCTGGGAGGCCCTGGCCAATTTAGCCTTGCAAATAGAGGAACGATTGAACGAACGTAAGCGGGAGAAATGACAAGAGGTGTGCCTTGGCTGGGTCCGACCTCTCTCCCTTCCAGGGCCCTCGAAACTTCTGGAGCCAGAACCGATGCAGCTCGGGGCATCCTGAGGGCCATTGTCAAGGGAAGAGCGGGAGCGACGCCAAGTCTCCCGCTCCTGCTTTTACTGTGGAGAACCATCCCATTTTATCGGGTAATGTCCAGCCCTGCCTCCCCACCGACGCGAGGCGGGAAATGGTTGAGGCTGAGGCGGACAGGGGTCGCCTCTGTCGTAAAGGTGTCCAAAGCCCCAATACCTTCCCGAGGCCAGAGCCCACACCTCCGAATTCCAGTAACCCTCACCCTTTCCCCGCAGGTCTCCTTAGTTATATGGGCCCTCGTGGACTCTGGGGCCTCAGGGAATTTTATCAGTAATCATCTTGTTGCCCAATGGTCCATTCCGACCCAACCAAAAGTCCCTCCAGAGTCCGTACACTCCATTGATGGTTCCCCCTTAGTCTCCGGACCAGTAACCATGTGCACACACCGCTTGGGGTGTGCTATCGGGAATCATTACGAACAACTCCCCTTCGATGTTGTGTGCACGCCCCTATTTCAGTTAGTGCTGGGGGCTCCTTGGCTACAAACCCATGACCCTTGTATTGTTTGGTCAACTTAACAACTTCAATTTCAAGCCCCTTGATGTGCCACCAGTTGTCTTCGCCCCAAGCCACGGGCGATCCTCGGGGCCACAATGGAGTCCAGGCCTGCTTCACAAGATGAAGTATTACCTGTGGTGTACCAGGACTATGCCGACGTCTTTAGCAAGACCCAAGCCACAGAGCTTCCCCCCCCCGCACCGTCCCTACGATTGCCCCATTGATCTACTCCCCGGTACAGAACCTCCCTTTGGGCGAATCTACACTTTAGCCGCACCAGAGCGTCAAGCGCTTCGCACCTATCTCAATGGGAGCCTCTGACAGGGGTTTATTCGCCACTCTACTTCCCCCGCGGGGGCCCCCATCTTCTTTGTGGCAAAAAAGGATGGGAGCCTGCGGCCGTGTATCGACTAGCGAGGACTAAATAAAATTACCTTCAAGAACAGGTACCCGCTCCCGCTTATCCCCGAATTACTAGATCGCCTCCAAGGCGCACGGCTCTTCACGAAATTGGATCTTCGTGGAGCATACAACTTATTATGAGTACAGCCGGGGGACGAATGGAAAACTGCATTTCGTACCCGATATGGATGGTTTGAGTATTCTGTGATGCCGTTTGGTCTTGCTAACGCCCCGGCCACCTTTCAACATCTTATTAATGAGGTTTTCCAAGACATATTGGACATCTACGTTATCGCCTATCTGGACAACATCCTCATTTATTCCCTGACCTTAGAAGAACATATTCTGCATGTGCGAGAGGTGCTACAATGGTTGCGACGTCACAAACTATATTGCAAAAGAGAAAAGTGCTCGTTCCACCTTACCACCGTAAGTTTCCTAGGCTTCATGATTAGCCCCGCGGGGGTGAGGATGAACTCGTTAAAGGTGGAAGCACTCCGAGACTGGCCCCCGCCCAAGGCGGTAAAACCTCTGCAACGCTTCCTGGGAAGCGCGAACTACTACTGCCAATACATCCCCAATTACACAGAGATCACCGCCTCCCTCACGCAGCTGTTGAAAAAGAACCAACCACATCATTGGGGACCGGAGCAACAATATAGTTTTAACTTCCTCAAACAAGCTTTCACGACCGCTCCCTTGTTACAACATCCTGACTTTGAGAAACCTTTCTGTGTAGAAGCAGATGCATCTGAGAAGGCCATTAGAGCGGTCCTTTTACAACCCACACAAGACCCAGAGATGCTTCTCCCTTGCACCTATTACTCTCACCAACTTACCCCCGCCGAGTGGAATTATTCCATTCTGGACTGCGAGCTCCTCGCAATCAAGGCGGCCTTTGAAACATGGCGGCATTATCTGGAAGGGGCCCAACACCCCATTATAGTGGTTACAGATTATAAAAACCTGACGTTTCTCCAAACCGCCCACATTGCAAATGCACGGCACACACGGTGGGCGCTCTTTTTCGCCCGCTTTGACTTTCGCATTCGATATCGGCCTGGCAAACTGCATATTCTTGTGGATGCCCTTTCCCACTAACATGACGATCAACCGAACACCCCATCACCGTCCGAACCCATCTTAGAGACTAAGACCTTTTTTGCGACGTATTTGTCCCTTGAAGCACTTCACGATGCTACACGCCAGGAGTTAAACTCGCTGGGAAATTCCATGATGGATCTCCTAGATGGGCTCCAGCACCACCAAGGGCACATTGTCGTACCCCCTTCTTGCCAAGCTCAGGTTCTCTGGGCACACCATGAGGCCCCTATGGCGGGACACCCCGGAATAGAGAGAACCCAACAGATGATCCAACGCTCCTTTTGGTGGCCGACCCTGCATCAAGACATGCAACAACACGTATCTAGTTGCGCCACGTGTGCTCGAACCAAGATCCCCCAATGCGCACCATCGGGGCTCCTGCAGATCCTCCCCTTGCCCCCCGGGCCTTGGCAGCGCATTGGGCTGGACTTTGTTGTAGACTTACCGCCCTCACGATAGTATACCATGGTCTTGGTCGTAGTAGACCACTTTACAAAACTGGCGCACTTCATTGCGTGCAAAGGCTTGCCCTCGGCCAACAGTGCTGCTCTGTATTCGCCATGTTTTTAAGCTCCATGGGTGGCCCTGTGAAATGTTCAGCAACCGAGGAACTCAGTTTACCTCAAGATTCTGGAGAGCCCTTTTCCAGTCCCTTCAAGTCACCCTGAAACCCACGACCACCTATCATCCGCAGGCAAACAGCCAGGTGGAGCACGTGAACCAGAATATGGAACAATACCTACGCTGTTATGTGAACTATCTCCAGGACGACTGGTACACGTGGCTCCTCCGGGCCAAATTCACCTACAACAACGCACTGAATGCCTCCCTGGGAACATCACCCTTTTTTGTAACCTATGGGTTTCACCTTCAGCTAGGAACCTGTGACTTCCCCGTATCCATGGTTCCGGCCGCAGGAGCCCTCGTTCGCCAAATCCACGACGCCCAAATGATAGCCCGCCGGGTCTTACAAGAAGCCCGGCAATGTTATAAAAACCAGGGGGATAAACACCGACGAGAAGAACATCCATTGTGTCCAGGAGATTTGGTCTGGATTGACCGATGTCATTACCCCTCCGTCCGTCCGTCGGCCAAACTGGATGCTCACTACATCGGACCGTTCCCGGTGACCCAGCAAGTAAATGAGGTAACCTACAAGGTGCAATTACCGCCCCATGTGTGAATTCATCCCACTTTTCATGTGTCTATGTTAAAGAAAGCACTCCCCACCCAAGTACAAACAACGGTCGCTCCTCCGGGCCCCATGGAACATTCGGCCGCCAGCCCCAAATTCAAGGTCTGAGCGATCCTCGATGCCAAGCTACTTCAGGGATGCCTGCATTATTTGGTGGACTGGGTCGGATATGGCCTCAATGACCGTTCTTGGGAACCAGCCTCCCACATATCGCCCACCCCAACTTCTTCAAGCGTTCCATGTACAGCACCCCCAGAAGCCGGGTCCCCAGCTTTTCAGGGCCCGACGACCTGGAGGGGGGGTACTGTCAGGGGGAGGCAGGGGCGCGAGGCTCCCACCCCTTGACAGACACCCCGGGCCCACCTCCAGCAGCCCCGAAATCCGCCTGACCTGCTCAATGCAGAGACAGAGCAGGAAACGCCCCCACAGCCGACGCCGGCACCAGTGGTGGAGCCATGGGCTACAGCCACACCCCCAGCAGGGAACAGCCACGTTGGGATTCCCCCGCCCCCAGGGCACCGCTCAGAGCGGCTGCGGCCACGCACAGGGGGTGGGGTTTAGGGAATAAGAACCAGCGCCGCCGAAGGAACGGTGCTGGTGATTGTGGAAACCAGCCCCCCCCCCCCGTGTGTATTGTGAATGTGGAGTGAGCTAGATCGTGACTGTGGATATTGCCCATGTGCATGGACCTTCTTCCCTGGATACCTTGTTTATGTATACTTGAAAGAGTGAGTCAGAGAGTACAACGTGACTGGTGAGTGAATGCCCTCCCTTCCCCCCTGCCTGGGAACCTTGTTACTCGGAGGTGAGTGTCCTGTGTTTTTCCCCACCCCTGTGGGCCCTTGCGCACTCCCAGGGTGAAACCCCCACTCCCTGTCCCCCTTGTGTCGTGCTGAGTGTAGCAAGCGAGTTTGGGGCAGCCTTCGGTTCTTGGTCCCTATGATGATAGGGACTTGTTCTCTTTATTTAGAGGTAAAAGCCCAAACACTATCCTGACGGGCATTCTGTCGCCACCAGTTCCTTGCTCTGACCGAGTTAAACCTAGGCAGTGCGTGTGTGTCCCCCTTTGCCCCACCCTGGTAACAAGCTGCAGGAGAGAAGGGACAGGGCAATGGGGAGCGCCCGCACCAACAGGCCCTGGGGGGGCCTGGGGCAGCAACACCACCGGGGTACACCTCACACACACAGAGCCACCACCTGGAAGACTACCCTGACCCCTGCACCAAGGGGGATTGGAGGGGCCAAAGTCCAGAGACAGCACAACCCCTACTCACACTCAGCCACCCAGTGCCCATGATCCCACTGCCCATCCATCGCCACCACCACTGATGGGCCGCACCAACAGGGGGCGACAGCAGAGGGGAGCGGAGGGGAGGGGCAGGATCACACCAACACACAGGCTAGCCAGAGGGTGCCCGGCCAACCGCCCACCGCCCATAACTCCCCCAGAGCGAGCACAGGCACCTGCGCCCAGCAGGGAAGCCACCAGGGGAACACAAACCACACACCTGGCACACACCAAACAGGCCCGGAGCTCTCCAGTACACACCAAGCACCCCCCCCAGCACACAACCACACAGATGGGGGCAGGAGGGCCGCCTAGGGGAAGGGGCACCCAGCCGCCACAGCAGGAACAGAAGCAAGGCAGGACAGACCATCACAGTACAGCAGTTTATTGGTGCTGGGCAAACAGGGGCCCCCAAGCACTGAGAGGTTGAGCATGGGGGCACAGGTAGATCCACAGCCGGGCAAGAGATGCACAACAGGAGGGCAGAGGAGTGCCCGCACAGAGCAGGCGAGGGTACTGAGGCAGCCCCAGCAGTAGGGAGCAGCAGTCACACAGAGTGGTTGACGGGGTCCTGGGAACTAGGTGACAGCCAGCCGCGATGCAGACGGGCAATGCACCGGCCAGGGCACCGGGGTGGCCACGAGCGGCTAGCGGCGAGCGGCGAGGGGCCACTCTTGGACTGTCCGGTGAGCGCTTCCAGGGAGGCAACCCCAGTGCGAGACCCTCCCATGCGAACAGGCCCCATCGGAAGCCACGGGAGTGCATATGAGCATTCACCAGGAAGTGGGGCAGGAGGAGGTCCCCTCCGGCGGCTGCAGCCCGCACAGATGGAAGGTCCCGCACTGATTGAAGGGCGGTGAGCTCCTCACCAGAGGGGTCTCCAGTCCGGAGCGGTCCTCTGACATCAGGGGACAGCAAGCCCAGGTCCCACAGTAGGCCCCACATGTTCGAGGGCGTGCTCGGGATGCCGCGCGTCTGCAGGAGGCTGCCAGTGTACAGGGCAGCAACAGGGGGACCCCCGGACAGCAGGCTGAGACCGAAACCAGGTAGCTCTGTAAGCAGGCGAGCCGCCATTACCTCCACATCAGTCCATGGCATGACAATGGCGGGCGGGGGCCCCCGCGAAGGCAGGCACAAGGGGGTGAAGCTGAGCTCGATGGACCGGACCTGGCATGCTGGGGCCCCGACCTGGTGACCCATCTTCCACATGTACCACAACAGGAGCTAGAAGCCATCCCCCTCCGACGGGGTTGCCCACCAACAGCTGCACGTTGTGGCTCAGCCAGAGGGCCCCCAACAGTATGTCCGCACAGGGCGACCACCCCTCCCCTACACCCCGGCTGAGGGACACGCAGAACGACCAGCCATGGCAGGAGTGGGGCCTGCTCCGGTGAAGCAGCAGGTGGGAGACGGAGGGATGCAGTGACCAGGCCGAGCATGGAACGCATGGCTACCCTCGCCCACAGATGGCCTTGCATGCCGGAGATAGCCCAGCCCTCCGGGGACTGGATGCCGCAGCCCAAACACAGGGCAGAAGGGATGCAGCACAGGTGCTGAGAGATGAAGGAGGCCATGGCCGGGTACTGCGCCAGCCCAAGAAGCCGAGCAAGGCATTGTATCCACACCGCGCACAGCTGCAGCAGGCAAAGGCCGGCCCTGACTGGGGGGGACTGTAGCGTGGTTGGGGGGGCAGAGGTACCCTGAAGTGCACATGACCCCATCTCCCCATGGTGGGCAGGCGGCCTGCGCACTCGCGAGGATGCGCAGCCAGACCCGGCACCCAATCGCTGCCCCAGCACACCCCCAGTGCATCACCTATTGGTGCCCTGCCCACACTGCCCTACACAGTACATAAGGGACCCGCTACAGGCGGGAGGGCGTGGGGCAGAGGGTCTGTAGCATGGGAGCGAGCAGCACACAGAGTACGGTGACCCCGGGCTGGGTGGACACAGAGGAGCTCCTGCACCACCAGGGGAGAGCGGGATGTGGGCACGGTCCATAGAGCAGAGTGCGCTGTGGCCCTGGCATGTGCCAGCGGAGGTAGGCTCGGTGTGGGGAGCTGCAGAACCATGCTGCCAGGGGACAAGGACCCACAGCCCAGGGATGGGCTGCTGCACCTCCTGGGCGCGGCCCTCCTGCTGCTGCGCATGCTGCTACAGCAGATAGCCCTGCTATGGCTGCATGGTCAAAGGGGCGTCCTCCAGGGGGCACGGAGGCAGAGGGCTGCTAATCTCCAGAAGGCGGCAATCGTGCGATGGGTGAGGCGGGCAGCCATCTGACACTGTGTCCTGTTGGGCTCTGCGGTGTCCCAGCAAGGTCAGCTCGTCCTGGCCTGAAGGACCCTCAACATCTATGCCCGCCGCGTGACCCTACTGACCCTGCGACGGCACTGGCTGCACTCCCGCTCCAACGACTGGTGGGAGAACATGTTGGCCACCTGGATGGACGGGGAATGGTTGGACCACTTCTGGATGCCCCGCTCTCTCCTGACCCACCTGGGGAACCTCCTCAACCCCCACCTCCGGAGGCGGGAGAAGAACATGCGATTCCTGCTGCCACCAGAGATGTGCATAGCCATGGCGGTGTGATGACTGGCCACCCCCAATTCCTGTAGGAGCATGGGGGAGCAGTTTGGGGTGGGCACTGTCACCGTGAACAGGGCCCTGCATGATGTGTGTGACCTGCTCGTGGAGCTCCTCTTGGAGTGGGTCATCCAGCTCTGTGACCCTGAGGCGGTGATGCGTGGGTTAGAGGAAATGGGGTTCCCTCATTGCATCGGGGCCATTTACAGCACCCACATTCCCATTATATGCCCCCCTCATGCAAAGATCGACTACATGAACCGGAAACAGGCCTTCTCCATCAATCTGCAGGCCATAGTGGATCATAGGGGCCTGTTCACAGATGTGCACACAGGCCAGTCGGGGCAGAACCACAATGCTCGTATCTTGCGTGCCTCCCCCTTCTATGCACACATGTTCGATGGGGAGATCGCTCCCAACCTGTACCGCTTGATAGAGGGGGTTCCCATGGCCCCTGTTGTGATAGGGGACCCCGCCTACCTGCTCAGCCCGTGACTCATGCGGGTCTATCCAGTGGTGCGCAACCTGGACCACCACCTGTTCAATGAGCGGTGGTGTTGGAGAGTGGACTGGTGTTGATTGGGAGCCGCTGCCTACCAGTTTCTGCTTGCTGAGTGTGCGGAGAGGGGACACCTGTGGACAGACCCAGTGGCCGTGAAAAGGAGGCGGCTTGCCGAGCGGAGCTGTGGTGTTGGAGAGCAGGCTAATGTTGATTGAGAGCCGCTGCCTACCAGTTTCTGCTTGCTGAGTGTGTGGAGAGGGGACACCTGTGGACGTGAAAAGGAGGCAGCTTGCCTACGGCTCGTGCTGTAGGCATGCGTCAGCGGTCGCGCACCTAAGGGCCACGTGCGCAAGGGCATGCCCTTGTGCGCGCGGCCTTAGGCGCGGACCAAGTGCGCCAGGTCTCGCTCCAGAGGATACGTGCTTGTCGTGCAGGTATGAAGAAATCCAAGTGATCTAGGGCAGAGGCAGCTATCTCCTCTCCCCCTCCGGACAAGATGTTAAAACAAAGACGAATGGAGAGCTTTTTGATTGACAATTGTGCCGGCCAGATGTTGGGTGGCTTGTGTGTTCATCCAGATCTTCCAGTAAAAAACCGCTTTGCGGCACTGTCTTCCTCCTCCATGCTGGTGGTGGAATGCCCCCAGGATCTGCTGTCCTCTCGTGTTCCACTGGGAAGTTCCGCTGGTACGGAGTTATGGACACCTGCTGATGGACATTGTCTAGGGGGCAATGAGGAGGCTGGTTTAACTGACTTTCTTTCAAATCACGTTGCATTACAACTGAGACTCTAAAGTTTATGTTTTTACAGCTAAACCAATTGAATGATAAGCTGGAGGTTTTGAATTTATTTTTTTGCCAGGGGAAGGACTTTAAGCTCTCGGGCGGTAATCAGAAGGGAGTTAATAATTCCTGTATCAGACCGTCTACTGACCCAGGGAAAGAGACGGGGCAACCCTGTCTTAGCCTAGGGCATTCTATGCCGAGATCTGTTAACCTTAACCCCGTTGAGTCATTGAGAGCTAGGAGACACTCTGTTCAACTGGAGCAGTCTGGCTCAGTCCATCTAGAGAGGATCACCCCGTACAAGGTGTCTCCTAGTAACTTAGTTTTCACAATATGCCCGCTCACAGATGGCTATTTGCCTCCTTGGAGTACAGCGCTGGATGTTGCAGAACATTTGCGTCTGCTGCTCCATAAGCCCATTACTAGACATAATATTGTTGACATTGTTATTATCTCTAGTCAAAAGAACCGTCAGGTGTTTAAAATTCTTTTTGATTTCCCGTCATGAGTCTCCTTAATCTTAGGGAAACTGGACTTTTTGAGGGGGAAAGCAGTTTATATCTCCAGAGTGGCGCAGGTTGATACAGAGCGTTTCTATGTGATAAATGCTGATCGTCATTCCCAGGGGAAGGAGTCTGATCCACCGGCGCTCCTAATGCCAGATTTGGCTGAAGCAATTCCCCCCATTTTGGGAAATCCCCTTCTAAGTCTTCCCCCTGTTCCGAGGGGCAGTAGTGGCCCCATAGGATGCGATCTAGTCAGAAATTCTCAAGTAGCAGCCTTAGCCCCGCCTAGGGCCCAGCTTTTGTTGGACACATCTCTATGCCCCACCCTCCTAAGGATAGTGCAAGTATAGCCCCCTTGCTAGCCCCGGCGTTCCGTGGCGGTTCGGGGGGTGGGAGTATGGAAGTTGATCATCCGTTCCCTGGCCTGTCTAATGTAGCGAACACAAAATCTGTGGTTTCTTGTTCTGCCCCTGTACAGGATGCTCTATGGATGGGCCAGAAAGACTTCTTAGATAAATTTGGGATGCTCACCAAAAGACTTGAGGACTTCAAATCTTGTAGGATGTCATCGTGCTCCTCACATGGGCAGGGTAGGGCTCGGGGATCAAAAATGAGAATTAAGAAACTTGTCTCTCCCTTTCGACCTCCAACGTCTTCCTCTCTAATTGAATTGACTGGAGGTGTTAAGACTGGAGGTAGTTCAGTTATTTTTGATGCAGGCCATGGCTGCGAGGCCGTTCTATCTACGGACTCATGCTCCTCTCAGGTGCTATCCCCTGCCCTGATGGATTTGGAGGTAGGGGGGATGGATAGGGAGGGGTTGGAGGATGCGAGGCTGTCTTTGCCTGACAGGGCTTCTCCTGTTGTTGCCCTTCCATCGGCACGCCTCCAGGTTTCTGGAGGGAGTTCCCATGTAGGGGTTCAGGTTTCCCTTGCCCAAGATATTAGAGGGAATTGTCCTTCCCAGTTGTCTGAGGCACAATCCTTCTCGGTTAAATTAAAAGCTGCTAAGGTCTCCCCCACTTTAAAAATCCTTAGTTGCAATATTGCTGGGTGGAGATCTCGCTTGTTGGATGTTGATTTTCTTCCCTTTTTGTCTGGGTATAATGTTGTTTTGCTCCAGGAAACCTGGGCCTTAGCGGACCTGGCTTGTATTGGATTCTCTGTGTTTAGTCTGGCTGCCACTTCAGTTGCTAGCTTTGGGAGACTGAGCGGGGGTCTAGCCCTCTTGATTGCCTCGGACCTTCAAGTACAAATTAAGGTATGTGTTTCCCTGGGATCCTATTTTGCCTTATATTATTGTTTGTTTCCTTCTGGATTAGAGATTTTGTTAGGCAATTGCTATCTTCCCCCATCTTCTTCTTTCTTTTTCCCTGATTTTTGGTCTGAAGTTAGCCGGGAATTACATGGATTCTGTAGTTTATACCCTGGGGCTATCCTATTGGTTGGGGGCAATTTTAATATCAGACTAGGCAATCCAGCCTTGTCTGTGGAGCCAACTAGGCTCGATGATTCAGAATGTTTCCCAAGTATTCGTTCTTCAAGGGATTGTGCTGTTAGTTCAGGGGCTAAGCCCCTGAAGGAGTTTCTGGCTGACTTTGGGCTTATGGTGTTGAATGGCTGTTCTTGGGGAGATTTTGAAGGGGACTTTACCTACCACTCAGCCCAAGGCTCAAGTGTTATTGATTATTTCCTACTCAGAAATTTTTTTCTTAAATGTCCTTGAGTTGCAAGTTCTCCCCAGGTTTGAGACAAACCATTTCCCGCTTTCTCTTCTATTGTTGGATCCTTTTAAAGAGCTAAGAAGTGTTTGTTCAACTAAGGATTTAGGGATAGGACTGGTGTGAGCCAAATGGACTGAGGAATTAAAAGTAGCATTCGTAGGGTTTACGCAACTGCTGGAAGTGAGGGAGTTAGTAGGTAGGATTATAGTTTTGGGAAAGGATCACTTAGAGGATTTCGAAAGTTTGATGGCTCTTTTATCTCCTCTCTTGGTGGCCGAGAGGCCGGTGAGCCCCCGGCAATTGATGCTTCTCCCCCTGGTTTAATAGGGACTGCAGATTTATGAGAAGCAAATTGAGACGATTGGCAAACAAACTAAGGAAAAATCCCTCTGTCCTTAGGCAAGAACTGCAAGCCATCTGGAGGGAGTATCGCCATCTGATCGCATCCAAAAGACTAGATTATCAGAAGCAGAGGTGGACCCAGCTGCTGAAGGCAGCCCTACAAAATGAACAAAAACTTTTTTGGGATCTTGTTTGCCCTGGCAGGCGCAGGGGCAGGGAGCAGCTAATTTCTGGTGACCTATGGGTGGAGTTCTATGCCGGGTTTTTCTCTACCTCTTTGGAAGGCATTACCCCACTACCTGCAAGGGATAGTCTCCCTGAGTGGGCCCGTCTCCAAGGAGGAAATAGTAGCCTTTTTTCTAAGTTGAAGGCTGGGAAAGCTCCTGAGGAGGACTTTGTCCCCCCCAAGTTGTTGAAATCTGACCCCGAGTGGTGGGCCAGTTTTTTGGCCCCCATTTTTTCTTCCATCAATTCCTCGGGGACAATCCCTAAAGCATGGCTAAACGGTAAAGTGGTCCCAATATTTAAGAAAGGTGACCCTTCCCTCCCTGGGAATTATCGCCCCATTTGCCTTTTGAGCATTATCGGGAAGCTATATACCCGATTCTTGCTGGAAAAGCTGAGATTTTGGTTAAATGAAAACAATCTAATAGAGCCTAAGCTCTGGGTTCCAGAGTGGGAAATCCACTCTGGATCAGATTGTTGTCCTTTCCCTTTTCTCTGATAAGTATGTCACTAGCCAAGGGAAATTTTATCTATGTTTTATAGATCTATCTATGGCCTTCGATTCCATAGATAGAGAAAGACTCTGGCTTAAACTGAGTGGCACTTCCATTGATCGCTGTTTGCTCTTTTTACTTATTAAGATCCATAGCAACAATAACATTTGTATACGCCCAGCAATAGCTCAAAGGCTCTCAAAGAAAGCTGATGTGAATAGAGGTGTTAGGCAAGGGTGCCTATTGGCCCCTGCATTATTCAATTTCTTCTTGAATGATGCAGTCTCCTTCTTGAGAGATTTAGATACCCACGCTCCCCATATTGGTACAAGGAGAGTCCCGGCCCTCCTGTATGCCGATGACATGGTTCTGATTTCCCAAACCCTGGTGGGGCTTAGACGAACAATGCAGAGGTTTGGGGAATACTGTGATAAGGAAGGGCTTAAAATCAACTTCACTAAGACCAAGGTCATGGTTAAGGGGGGGCAGGGGACAAGTAAAATACATCGCTGGGTAATTGGAAGCAATACTATTGAGCAAGTGAGTACGTTTAAGTACCTGGGAGTGATCGTCTCTTCCTCCCAGAGTTGGAAGCCACATTTTAAGGCAGTGGTGACACAAGGAAGGAGCGCTGCGGCAGCCATTCTTAGCTTTTTCCATACTCGGGGGGGCGATTGGTGTTACCAGCCCTGCGGCTCTTTAGGGCTAAAGTTATCACCCAATGTTTGTACGCAATCCCAGTTTGGGGTCTCCCCTTTCTATCTATCCTGGAATTAATACAGAACCAGGTTCTGCGGTCCATCTTGGGGGTCCCAAGGGGTACTCCTCTGGTAATTGTGAGACAGGAAACCGCAAGTCTTACTATTAGAACTCGGGCCTTGCAAGTACTCCTGAGTTTTTGGTTGAAGGTGGTTCTTCCCCCACCCCCCCAGGATAATTCCCTCTTGGCGCAGGCCGTGAGGGCTGGGCTTCATAGCTCATGGGCATGTCGGGTGGAGGCTGAAGTAAAGTCCCTGGGGTTTTCCAGA
Organism: Sphenodon punctatus; assembly: GCA_003113815.1. Taxonomy (NCBI): domain Eukaryota; kingdom Metazoa; phylum Chordata; class Lepidosauria; order Sphenodontia; family Sphenodontidae; genus Sphenodon; species Sphenodon punctatus. The sequence continues at coordinate 2,227,628 of QEPC01000531.1, forward strand.
GAATTTCTAGGGTATTTGGGATATAAGGGAGTTCTGTCCCTTAGAAGATTGACCATGAACTTCAGAATGAATCAGCTCTGTTATGAAGCCAGAGAGTTGCTCCGGATTACCCTCTAGCTAGCCACTTGGACCGGGAGCCCTGCTGCCGCCCTCCTTTATGGGTTCGTGGCCGGACATCCGCTTCCCCCCCCCAGCCCTGTGGGCATGTCTGCATGGCGGCATGTGTGTGCCCCGTGGCGCTGGCGCAATGGGGCTCCACTGGTCTGGTCTGCGTGGGTGTGGGTGTTTTCGCTTTTACACAGACGCTCGGGTGTTGAACACCCATCTCCACCCACGGAGGGTGCTGGCTCCCTCGTGGCTGCTCCGTGGGTGTTGGCGGGTGTCGGTGGGTGGGTCGTGCATGCGCCTCCACCTACTCGTGGACTTTTACACGGACGGTCTCCCACCCATCCAATAGGTGTTTCTGGGTGTTCGTGGGTGGGTGGTGTCCGTGTAAAAGTGGCCTAAGTCACTATTCTTCCCTGCTTCATTCAAATATTTGTTTCAGCTTTCCAGATTGATTTTTTTGGATTTATTGTTTTTTGTTTGTGTTTTGGTTGTGTTTTTTTTCTTTTCTTCTTCTTCTTGTTATTTTGTTTCAGATGTTTGACTAAATAACTGAATATCCAAACCAAAATGGTTGAAAACACCAGAAAAAAATGGAGTATCCTAAATAAAATGTCTGAATATACAGATACACAAATATAGTTTCGGGTGCAGATATTTATTTGGATAGTTAGGTCTTTTAAAATTGTGAATATTTATTCACATTTTTGGATAACCATCTATTTGTTTCAGCTCATAAACCATTATGTGCCCTCACTCTGATCCCTGTCCAATACTCAGTGGGCACAACCCCAACCCCTGCATGTGTGTGTGCACTGCCAGATGGTTTGTGCACATGTTGTGGATCCCTGTGCCCAGAGTGCATGTGGCTTGCATGAGCGTACGTGTGTGTGTGTGTGCTGCATGCTGATTTGCGGGACTTGGGATCAGCCCCAGTGAAAGGAAATCCCTGCAGTAATCCCAAACATTTAGCCAATCCAGGCTTTGGTGGGCAGACATTGGAAAATCCCCCCAGATTTTGGGTGCCCTCACAGCACATTCTTCTCATCTGTATCTGGGCCAGCTGAACAGCTATCAGATAGATCCTTCATGCTAGAATTGGGGTCCATCAGCAGATTGGAGGATGCACAATCCTCACCAATGTGGAGTAGAATCCCTTCTCCCACCATAGAGGATCCAGCATGAGCTGCACAGGGAGCTTATGTACAAGCAGTGGGTCCTGTCAACACACGTCAACCCAGATGCAGGACCCATTGCAGAGGGGCAGCCACTACCTTCTCTGAATACCCTGGATGGTTCTTGTGTCAGAGAGTTGGGCTTCAAAAGGGCCCACTGTAGCTCCATTGCCTGAGCCCTAAAAATACCTGGCACCATGCGTGTCCTGTATGAGGAAACTTCAGCATAAGCACCCTTGTAGCTTTAATAAGAACAGGTGGTGCAGCTGCACTAGGGCTCACAAGTCCTAGGGGCCAACAAGCATGGGGCGGGGCATGCTCCCAAGTGCAGTCATGCCCCTGTCACTGTGAAGGTTGGCTGGAGGCCCCCATTCCATCTTCTCCACCAAGGCTCACTCCAACCTAGCTATATCACAAAGGGAGTGATGCAGATTTATACCAGGCTTTGACCTGGGCCCTGGAAATTATGGAGAAATTAATTCTTGTTCCTCCCCACCGTCCCTTACATTTCCTATGTGTATCAGATGGAGATGAAGAAGTTCAGATGATATCTTTCATTGGACCAACTTCTGTTGGTGAGAATATGCAAGCTTTTAGACCACACAGGGCGTTTCTCAAGTATGTAGCAAGTCAGAAATACAGACTGAGCAAATTCAGGGCAGGTAGGTATGAGGACAGAACGGCAGTGACATGGGTGGGAGAGGATTGGACAAAAAAAATATTCTCACCAACAACAGTTGGTTCAATAAAAGGCAGCATTTGAACTACTTTGTCTCCATCTCTTACATTTGGGACCAACACAGCAACCACACTCTTTCCTTGTATCACACATACATACAGCTCACTCCCCAGCCATCCTGTCTATTCCAATATATTATTTTATACCTTGAAAAGATGCTTCACTGGCTTCCTTTAAATCACTTGAGAAGTGTTACTTTACATCTACAGGAATATTGCAAAGGAACTAGCTAATTTACATAGAGTCACCCAGAGGTTAATTAGTATATGGAGGTAAATTTCCAAAAGAGTGGGGAGGGGGGGAGAAGCAGCAGCTAAAAGCAAATCTCTTCCTAATTGGTTTTATACAAAAACTTCAGCAAGTATTTTACCAATGTTCTTGGTTATTCACGTCTTCATTTTCAAACAAGACAACCTGCAGGATAGAAAAAAAGTCTGTCATCCTGTTTTCCTGAGCAGATATGTGTTGTTGGCCTTTGGGCATGGCATAGAGTGCTGGAGACATTGTGACAGTAGCACCACGGTGGGCTTGGTAATGCTAGGAACTGAGTCATGCAGATGATGTGCTATGCTACAATGCAACAACAAAAAAGTGTTCTTCCAGCATGATTAAATGTTACCAGCATTTTGATAGCAGCACAGTCACCAATCTGATGTTTTTTCTTCCTCCATGAGGATAATTCAGTTTCCTTACTGTTCCCAACCTTCACGGTAAAATTGTGAGTTAATATCTGGGCAAAACAGAACTCTCAGATGAAAGAGGAAAACACTTTGGTGAAATGCAGGCTTGGACTTGGGGCAAGGCTGATTATGCCTGGGACTAGGGGTGGCACTGTTTGGTGGGGTGGGTGGGTCCTGGCGGTGGCAGAATCAGGGTCCCATGGTCCCATTTTGTGCTAGCACTACCCCACCTGATTGGTTGCTTTCAGCTTGCCTGCACTCCTTGAATGCGCCACCCCCACCTGCCCAGCAGCAGAGACTTGCGTAGCGTACTGCATGCAGCACAGCAGGTTCGTGGTGGCAGCACTACAGTATACCCAATTGTGGAACAGAGTTGAGTAATTGGAGCCGGTCACTGGAGGAGGAGCAGGGACAGACGGAGGCTGAGGCAGCAAGCGAGGATGGAGGCAAGGCAGCAACCAGCATCATCACTGCCTGTGGACCAGCGGCAGCGCTCCCAAGAGTCTCCGATCCCACTGCTGCTCACTCTCCATGCATGCCCCCACTGGCCTGACACTCCCAGGCCCACGCATTCTGCTCCTGAGTGCCCTGTCCATTTCCTCACTGTGAGCCTCCTTCCCACTGCTGCACTGGCTGCTGCGTGACTAGGGATGCGCGAACGCGGTTTGGCAGTTCGGAGTTCGGCCTGAACTCGAACACGAATGCGAACATACCGAACAAAGCGAACGGCGAAATGGCCGAACAGTTCGGTCAGTTCGGATCGCGTTCGGATGAGTTCGGGTGGCAAAAAAAGGTTCACTGGAAGGTCAAACGTGACAGGGAGGTATCAGTCACTGAGGAGCAGACTTCCAGGCACCGGGGGTGGAGAGGCTTGCAAGAAACGAAACTAATTATCTGCCTCCCCCCTTCCCAACACCTTCTGAGCTAGTCACTGTTCCTGAACAGCAGATGCTGAGTAGGATTTTTAGATTGCTTTAAGTTTCATTTCACGTTTGTAATGAAATGAAACTTAAACCATAAACTGAAACCTTGTGTTATGCACTGTACAGACTCATTGAGTATGTAATGTATGTATTTCACTACAGATTCCTCTTCTGTTTGTGATTCCCCCCCCATCCCATATATATATATATATATAT
>QEPC01000531.1:2267749-2280994 GCA_003113815.1 Sphenodon punctatus
GAGTGATTTGGGGAGCCAGAGCACTGAAATGAGGGCCAGTACCCACCCAGTGGCAGTCTCCCCCCTGCCATCCCCCCATAACCTCCCGCTCACCCCTGCCAGGCTGCTGAGGATCTGAGTCTGGGGACTCAGCTCCGATAGGCCCCAAATCTGGTACACTCTGCCTGCCCCAAGCCACGCCCCCTTGGCTTCGCCACTGGCACAGGGCCACTAACACTATATTTTCCCGGGTCACTTTGATTTCCCAATCCGCCCCTGTCCCTACTGGACAAGCCCCCTATTAAGCTTGCAGGGTTTGCAATGGGCTTTTACTTGTGACTGTTGCACAATCCAATACACAGCCTTTTTAGGGTGGTTCCCTCGCAAACTTTGGACATGTTGGCAAAGCATTGATTCACAGTGCTCTTTTCACAGGAGGGCAGAAAGACAGCAAAGCAGAGTGCCAATTGGGATTGCAATGTATAACCCTGGTCTGTCAACGTCTAAACCAGGAACAACAGAAAGGAAATATAAAACAGAACAGAAGCAAAGGAAAAACTGACACACATGTATTCAATGGGACTACTCTGGAGTAAGTGGTTTGAGGATTGTGGCAACAGGGTGGGAAGATGCATAACATCAGACATTTCAATGGGAAAAAGTGCAGTCCTGACCCTATTTATGGGCCTTTTTAATGGGCCATGGCTGGGGGGGTGAGGGGTCATGAGTGTTCATGAGTGTGCTGCTGCAGGAGGCAGTGCGTGTGGGGCGGCTGCACACGGGCGCACACCCATTCCCCCCGCAACCGCATGCATGCCTCCACACTGAGCAACCTATGTTTTCACCTGTTGCTTCATGCAGGGGCAATGGGTGGAGGTGCATGTTATGCGGGAGCACACACGCACGTATGCCCACCCACGGGATGCACTCACTCATGTCCTCTGCGTGGACATGAGTGGATGCCTCTCTTGTAAAAAGTGCCTCAGTCTATGAGACTTTCCCCACTGACCTCAATGAGGATAAGTTGCACCCTAAACTAATGAGTTAAAAAATTAAATTAAATTAAAATCAGAAATCGGAGACATCTGCACAATATCGATGAAAAATGAGACTCATGAAATATTGGATGCTAAAGGGAAGTTGTGTAATAACACATTTAAATTCAGACTTCTTTACAACAAATTGGATAAATCAGAAGAAATTGTAATGATCACACACTTAAAGGTTGTCTTCTTCATTCCTTTAGCCAGAATTATCTCAGAGAAATAACAGTTTTAAGAGTGTAGTGCTGTTTAAATGTTTAGATCAAATGCCACTACTGTTGATATTTGAGAGATGAGAACATTCTTACTACAAATGGGGCTTCTGTTGTAAATAAGGGAAGAATTAAAATAGTGTTTTTCATTTCATTGGTGTTTTTTAAAAAACTTTTTCTATCTGATTACTGCAAGCTAGACTCTGTTAAAGTATATTCTGCTTTCCAATAACTGCATTGGAAGTACCTGCACTCCCTTAGAAACCAAGTTAATATTCCACTCCAGTCCACTGATGTCAGTGTAGCCTAGTAGATAAGGTGTTGGCTTGGCAGACCAGGGTTCAAATTTTAGCTTAGACATGAACTCACTGGGTGGCCTTGGTATGGCCACTTTCACACGTTACCAGGGAGGCAGGGAAACTTCCATGAATGCAATTGTGGCTCAATTCTCATGGGAATTAGTTCATGTGGGAATGTGCTATTCTGCTTTTATCCCGTGAGAACACAGGTCATTGCAAAATCTACACTGGAAGACCTGGTCATGTGCGAGTGTTCACGCAGGATAGAAGCAGAATAGCACATTCCCACGTGTGCCAATTCCCTTGAGAAAAGAACTGCGCAGGGGTGTAGCTACCATTGGATAAACAGGGACATTCATCCCGGGGTCCATACTGGCTGGGGACCCAATATCCAAGGTAGCTAAGTCACCCTATCCTCCCCCCCTTTTTTAAAAAAATTGCCACCTGAGCTGGCCGGGGGCCCTTCCAGCTGCTGCTTGGGCCCCCTCCCTGCCTGCGGTTGCAACATGGTGTCAGACAATGTTGCAACCGTGGGAAGGGGAGGGGGCCCATGCAGCAGTCTGCATCAGGCCAGGTCACACTCACAAGCCTCGCAGCTCGGATGGCCCCCCCCCTGGTGCCGCGTTGCAGAGGAGGAGTCCTCCCTACCAGTCCAGACCTGGTCTGAGCAGGGTTCGTTCGAGGGAGGCCCAGTCTGAGCAGGAAGGTGCCTGGCGGTGGCTCCACTCAGTAACTGAGTGGAACTGCTGCCGGGCACCTTCCCGCTCTGGCACTTCCCGCATCGAGCTGGCCCGCCTGCTCAGCTCCGAGCCTCCAGGGCTGGTTGGGTGGGCTGGGGCAGCAGTGGCACTGCTGCTGCTGGCCGTGTTCAGTCCCAGCATGCAAGCAGTGAGCTACAAGGGACAGAGTGCACCATGGGACCAGCTTGCTGCCGGCCCAGAAGATGGATGGGCCCTGTAGCAGGCCACCAGCAGCACACTGCAGACTGTATAGAGAGCAAGCAAGTCCCGAGCACCAGCAGCCCAGCGACCCTAGGCTGGCCGAGCTGGGAGGCGCCCCTAGGCCGGCTGGCGGTTTCACCACCAGCAGGAAAAAAAGGGGTCGGGGGCACAGATATTTCTTGTCCCTGGGCCCATCCTAAGCTAGCTATGCCCCTGGAGCTGCGATTGCATTCACGGAAGTTTCCCTGCCTCTCTGGTAACATGTGAAAGTGGCCTATGCCTCAGCCACAGTTCCTCATCTGTTAAATGGGAATAACATCAACAACTTACCATACAAGGTTGTTGTGAGGGAGAATTAGATAGGGATTGGAAAGCACTTTAAACTCTGAAAGAGCTACATACATAACATGCCGCTCTTGCTATCTCCAACTCATGTGTCCTGTATATCTATCACACTAAAGGAGATACCAAACAGAATTAAATCCGTTTAATTTAAAAATGATAATAAACTGACCTTGGTGTTGTCATTCTGTAACTAAGGAGCTCTTGTGTATATTATATCTTCCAGTCAAACCAGTTTAAATCAAATATATTCAGTTTGATTTCTAAAATGTGGAAAATAAATTGAAACCCCTTCACTTTGATAGGGATATAGCAGTTCAGCACCCAGAGGATCCAAGCCAAAGCTTTTAAATGTTATGTCTCTAATAGTCACGATCCACAAACCACTTACTCTGGAGTAGCTCCTTTGAAGCCTATGGACTTCATTGAGGCTACTCCAGAGTGAGTGGTTTGTGGGTCAGTCAAGGCCAACTTTCTTATATTCAAATATATGCCATAATATAAAAATATTATGGCATATATTTGACAAATATTATAACAATATTTGAAAGAGAACCACTCCTGTATGCAGTGTCTTATAAATATAAGTCCCAATATGGAAATTAGACCTGCATATGCAGACTCTCCTAGCCCGACACAAAGCAGCTAAAATGCATTGAACCTTGTTATATTGAACCAGCTTCTGTTGGCAAGCCTGTAAAAGATTTGAAAGAAGAGCTTTTCTTGAGCAGGCTAGTGCTGCACCAGAACTAAATACAAAGGGTCCGTCTAGGCTTGATTAGTAGAGTGGTCAATTAGCACTTTCAGCAGCTGTAAGACAGAGGGAAAACAGACATGGTGCTGGAGGTCATTGAAATGAGTTATGATGCCAGTGCCTCTACTAAATCATTTGGTTTCAGTATCCAGCAAAATTATGAATTTGAATTTTCAGATTTTTTGCTCAAAGCCAGATGTACAGACTTGTAAAAAATGCCCATCTTCAGGCTAAGTGTGTGAAGGACCATGGCCACTACACCGCTCACCCAGCATTCAAAATGACACTGCAACTCAAAGTCTTTCACTCAGTGTCTTTATTTACAGTGCAATTCAAAAGAAAGGCACTCTTGCCCCCTGACATCATGCCTTGCTGGCAGTTCTTAGGATTGGCTGTGCCTGTTTTGCAGTTGTTTCCAGGGGAGAAGTGTTAGACTCCCCACCCTGTACTCTTATTTCTGTCTCTACAGTTATTTATTCCTGCCTTTATAGGGCTGGATATTGCCACTAATTACCCATTAATTCTCTAATTAGGGTCCAGGTGCTGGTGACTAGGGTGCTGCCCGGCTATGGGACTGCTCTTGCAACAACTTATCAACAGTACCCACCACCTGGCCCCATGCTAAGCCATATTCATCCTCCCCTTCCACCCAAGCCTACAATATTACCTGCTGTACATCAGTACAGCACAGCAGCTGAGCCACCTGATACCAGCGCCACACTTCCCACTTGCTACCTTCACTACATCCTCCACACTGAGAAATTTTCTGCAACCCTACCCTGACTCTGACAGACAGTGTTAACTGATGTAACAACAATGCTGTGCAAAACCACTGTGTGCTGAAACTGATGATGTTATAAAGTGTGCATGGCTGGTTTTATTTATTTAAACATTTTGCTACCCCGCTCCTCCTGCCACAGGCAGCTTGGGGCGGCTTAAAACATCAGAGTTAAAAACAATACATAAAGAGATTACCAACAAAGTTGCCAAATTAGCATTGAAAATGGAAATTGAGAGGAAAAAGAGAGTAGAAGGGAATCTTCAAATAGGTATGAATTAGGGCTGGTTATAACTTTTACTTATAATAATAAATGACCACTTCAGCCACTTGCATGAAAATAGTAAAATGGTATGTTTTATTTAGTGTGTTTTATGATATCCAACATAAGATCCAGTACTGATAATTTTGTTGTAATGTTTTATCTTTATTTTATTATTTCTGATGGTTTTTTATTGTTGTTTGTTACAATTTAAGGCTGAGATTTTATCTTGCTGGTTTTAAATGTGTTGTTATGACCTACGGTCAAGACAAATAAAATACTTTGATTGAAAAACAATACATTGAAGGAGGAAAAGTAACTACCCACACCCCCCCATACCCAACCCTCCGCCCCCCCATTACCCATCTCCCCCGCCAAATGGGGGGAACAGCCGGGTCTTACAACTTTTCCGAAAGGAGGGGAGATCCGGGGCCAACTGGGCCCCAACCGGAAGGGAGTTCCACAGTTGCGGTGTGGCCACCGAGAATGCCCTCCCCTGCATGCCCCCCCCAAAAAAACTCAGGGAACCTCAAGCAGGACACCCCCGGATGACTGCAGGGGCTGATCCAGGACCCGGGGAGTGAGGTGATCTTGCAGTTAGTTTATGCCAACGTTTATGCTGCTGTGTATTCTCAGAGCTACCCAGTTTTCCCTATAGCCCCCTCCCACTGACTGCTGGCCAGACCATCACCATGTTTGTCAAGATCACAAAGCATGTGGACAAAAAGATGCTTGCAAAAACAGATGGAACATATGCATGTGTGCTTAATGCACGAACAATGGCTACCTGTTACATCCAGTAACATCCAGAGTGTGCGTGGGGAGGAACCAGTCAATGTCAGGACAAGGAGGGCTGGAAGGAGCAAGGCTTGGAAAGGGCAAGTGTTCCACGGACAATCACGGGGGTGCTCAACCCTGGAGCAAGTCTGGGGGTGCACACCTGTATCTGCCTATGTGCAGCCAAGCCCGGGTCCATTTTAAATAGAGCTGACATTGCTGCAGCCCACCATCTGCCTGCGTAGCTCCCCCTCCCCCACACCATAGAGCTGCGGGTGGAAAGGCGTTGCTCAGGGCAACCTCTAGCTGGGAGCGGAGCTGCAGCAGCTATCTGCTGAGTAGACAGACCGCTGCTCTGCCTCCAGCCGGTGCCCTATGTTTGCGCAGCCTGCTCTGCTGGCGGTGATCCACTTCTGCTCCACCTGTTCATCTGGTGGGCTGCCTTTAAATTGATGGCCTGCCCAGGTGTGAGGCAGAGCAGAGGTGTGGGTGCGATCTGTGTAAATTAAAAGCATGCACTGTTGTAACCTGTACAGACAAATCAATGAGACTCTGTGCCTGATTAAAGAATGAGGGCATTTTCCCTGACCCAATGACTTTCAACTCTAAAAGAGGCACTATGCCCATGCACAGAACCTCTATTGACTTAAACAGAAGAACTGTAAATGAAACAAAAATGTAGGATCAGACTCACAGATAACAGGTGAAATGCTGGCCCCACTGAAATCAATGGGGGATTTGCCATTTACTTCAGTGGGATCAAAATTTCACCCCGTGTCTGTCTGGGTGCAGCCACACAAGCAGCAGGAGCCTGATCCCCGTGCAGTCCCATGGTGGGCAATAGCTGTTCCCACACTGCAGGGCAAGTGCAGTGAGCCAGCTAGATGGTGGCATGGAAACCAATCAGGCGGGCCCCAGTCGGAGCCACTGCCATGGCTGGAGGCTGGAGGCTCTGACTCCTGCTGAGGTGTGGGATAGGACCCACTACAGATAGGCAGCTGTTGGGGGGGGTGTGGGCATGCGCTCCTCCTTCCCACCTGACAGCAGCCACATCACACTGGGGAAAGGGAACCCAGGGGGGGGGGGCCTGGAAAGAGCACCCACCCTCTTTCCAGGCCCCGTTCCCTCCCCTCAGCTGTCAGATGGGTGGATTGTGGGAAAGGGGAGCCTGGGAAGAGTGCCACTCTCTTCCCAGGATTCCCTCCCCTGATCAGTTGTCAGTCAGGATGATCGGTGGGAGTGGAGCCTGTGCCCATCCCATCCCTACCTCCCCCCCTAGCCAGATTAAGCCAGATAATTCTTAAGCCAGATAATTGAAGTCTTAAGAACGCGCCGCTCCAAAGGCCTGTGTCTCCAGCCGCCGCCGCCGCTGGCAACGGGGAGAACGTCACTTCCGGCGGCTTTCCTTTAATGCGGCATTGAGGAGGCGCTTTAGCGCTCCTCGTTTAAAAGCAGCCTGAGACTCGGCCCCCGGCTGTGACGTGGTCATACACGACAGGCACTAGCACCTGTAAGTCATGGTCCTGCAGCATTGCACCAAGTATAGCGGGGTAAGCACACCTGGTCACATGAGCTGTCCCGGCTTGGGCAGCCTTACCACATTTGGGTAATGTTTGGACTCCGCACCCCGAGGACGCGAAGCGTAGCAGTCAGCATCTGGCAGCCGCCGAACACACTATGTATTGCATCATGTGGCCTGGCTGTCTAGAGTGGGGTAAGACTACCTAAAGAGTGGTAGCCTCCCCACTCTGTCTCGTGTGACTACATCCTGCTCAAGAAACCATCACTTGACATTGACTCTCTTGCCAGCTATCGGCCAGTCTCTAACCTTCCCTTTTTAGGGAAGGTTATTGAATGGGTGGTGGCCCAGCAGTTGCAGGAGCATCTGGACCGTGTCGGTTTTCTAGATCCCTCTCAGTCTGAATTTTGCCCAAGTTATGGTACTGAGACTGCGCCCGTGGCGTTGGTTGACAACCTTCGCTGGGAGTTAGATCAGGGCCATTTGGCCCTGCTAATTCTTTTAGATCCGTTGGTTGCATTTGATACCGTTGACCATGAGTTGTTGGTGACACACCTGCAGGACCGTGTGGGGGTTGGCGGAATGGTTCTTGACCGGTTCCGCTCTTTCCTCACTGGAAGAACTCAACGAGTGGTGCTGCGGGATTATTTTTCATCATACCAAGACCTCTTGTGTGGAGTCCCACAGGGTTCTGTTTTGTCCCTCTCCTGTTCAACATGTATATGCAGCCGCTTGGCGAGGCCGTTAGGAGTTTTGGTGTGTGGTGTCATCAATATGCTGATGACACCCAGCTTTACCTCTCTTTTTCATCAGACCCAGGCCTGGCAGTCTCGGTGCTTACTGGGTGTCTGGGAGCTGTGGAGGATTGGATGAGGGCAAACCGACTGAGGCTGAATCCTGACAAGATGGAGGTGATGCTGGTGGGTAAGGCTGTGGGGGTGACAGCACTCATCATTGATGGGGTCTGCCTTCTGCTGGTTCCCCAGGTACAGAGTTTGGGGGTGCTCCTTGAACCACAGCTCCACTTGGATGCGCAGGTGGCAGCTGTGGCAAGGAGTGCCTTTCACCAATTACATCTGGTGCATCAACTTCAGTCATACGTTTCAGACTCCGACCTGGCCACTTTCATCCATGCCTTCATCATCTCCAGGCTAGACTACTGTAATGCACTCTATGTGGGGCTACCCATGGTCATGGTTCGGAGACTGCAGCTGGTGCAAAATGCAGCGGCCCGTCTCCTGGTGGGACTGGGCCACCAGGAACATATTACTTCAGTTCAGCTGCACTGGCTGCCTATAGTCTTTCGGGCCCGATTCAATGTGTTGGTGCTTGCCTATAAAGCCCTAAATGGTCTAGGCCCGACCTATCTGCAGGACCACCTCATCCCTTGAGTCCTGGATTGGCCCCTGCGGTCATTGGGACGTGCTCGATGTGCCCAAAGTTGCTCGGGGGGCCACAATGGGGAAGGCATTCTCGGTGGCTGCTCCACAGCTGTGGAACTCCCTGCCACTAGAGGCACGTTTGGCCCCGGATCTCCCCTCTTTTCGATGTAAGTGTAAGACCTGACTGTTCTGCCTGGCCTTTGGTGGAAAGGATGGGTAGGGTGGGGTTGTCAGGGGGTTGGGTTTAGGATCTGTTTTTATCCCCCCTAGTACTCTGTTTTTGTGTTTTTAAATATTTTATGGTTGTACACTGCCCCGAGCCGCTGTGCAGGAGGGGCAGGGTAGTAAATTTTGTTAAAATAAATAAAATCTTGTCTCAAACTAGGGTCTGAAGTCCAATGACAGTGAGGTGTACACAGTGTAGTGCCAATGAAGTGAGACAGCAACAAAAACAGAAGGTTTACCATCCTCAAGAGAAATCAGATCATCCATGATAAGGATTATTTTAATATCTGTGCAGCTTCTGAAAAAAAAAATCACTGTATAAAACACCAGGGTATAAATCAAAGAGAGAGACGCAGGGGAAAAGGCCAAGGAAAAGAAAGTCATTAGTTTCATTGGCAATGAAAGATTACTCAAAATCCATAACTGTATTTACGCAGCTCAGCTCTTGATCCACGTCCACTGTGTGTAAAGAGTCATGCAAAGGCTTGTGTTTAAACAAACCAAGTAAAACATACACACCACTTTTTAAATGTACCAGTGTCTGCCTTTTGCCACCTGCATCTATGCTACTGTATTCCTCTCATCTTCAAATGTGGACTTGGTTTTGGTAAACTTTTTGCCTAAAGCTTAGAAGGATACAGGGCAAAGGCAAAGTAAATCAATAACTGATGACCATAAAGCTTGATGCTTGAGATTTTCTGATTTAGCGTTCTTGTGTTATTGCTCCGCATGCCGTAATTTACAGTGCAACCCTGGAAATTCAGTGCAAGGCTCTCGGTTACAGTAAGTCCTGTTCTCACTTGTTCAGTGTAAGCTCCCTACTTCCTTCTTAAAGTTGTTATTTTCCAAACGATCTGCTTGCGTAATTCTGCAACAGCAAACTCTTATAGTCTCAATCCCCAAGAATGTTTTCAATGACCTCTTCCTGCCTAGTTTTTCCATGAGAGAATCGTTTGGAATGATGGTGGCACGTGGGGGAGGGGGTGAGGAGCTGGCAGCTTTACCAGAGAACAAACGAGTACGCAGACACACAACAGAGAGTACAGTTTTATAAGGAGAGATCCTGCTGCTTTTCCCCCTGGTGCTGCAACAACTTTTCTTTCTCTTCCCCCTCTTCTTTCTTTGATAAAGTGATTTTTAAAATTATTATTATTTAAAAGCTATTTCTAGACAAGAGCCCTTTTCACTCAAGATGAAGTGTGTCTCCTCACCTCCTTCCATTGACCCTCTCTTCTCCTTTGCATCCAGCACAAACTCCTAGTCCTCACATTCAAGACTCTTCATGGTCTTGCTCTTCCCTAACTTTTGCCCTCGTCTCCTGCTACACTCCCACCGAGGATGCTATTGCCCTGTCCCATCTCAGAGTCTCCTGCTCTCTAAATCATCTTTGCATCTTATCTCATATTGCCTGTTATGCTTGGAACTTTTGGCGAGGGTAGGGGTGGGGTGGGGTGGGGTGTTTCCCCACATACTGTATTTTTAAATTGTTTTTAAAACATTTATATTGTTTTTATTGTTCGCCACCCTGGGCTGCCCTGAGGACAGGAGGGGCGGGATATAAATGTTAAATACATAAATAAAATAAAAATAACTATCTCCCCCATGCATATACACTCAACTCCTTCCTGACCTTCAAACCCTCCTAAAAACGTCTCTTTCATCATGCTTTCCCCAACTCCTCACCATTACAGATTGCTCACTGATGCTTCTCCTTACACGGTCTTATCCTTCAGAATCCCCCTTGTCCCCTTTAACTAAGCTAAGCACATGCACCTGCTGCAAATTTGGGAACGTTCCCCTCGCCTTTTTCCATCCTTCGAGCAGGGACATGCCTCTGAGTATGACTCTTCCATGCCAGGCACCTTCCTGGTGCTATACAGGGTGGCCAGATATGAAACTTTTAGAAGACACTTATGGAGCCAATGCAGCCCTGTATTTGCAACCTGTATTTCTCACAAGTGTCCTCTAAATTTTACATATCTGGTCACCCTACCCTGGTAACCCAGAGAATTTGGGGCCTCTCAGAGCAGCCACATCCAAAATGGGACAGGACCAGAGATGGATTTAGGATTTAGTGCAGCCCTAGGCACTCCTAAGGCTGCTTTCCCTTGAAGCCACGCCCCTCAACCACAAACCCCAGGCCACGCCCCCCAAACATGCCCACCTCCGCCAGAGGGTAGACAGATATGCACATTTTAGAGGACACATGAGAAAGTGTCAATGCAGGTGACACTTATGGAGAAAGGAGTCAATGCAGCCCTGCAACCTGTATTTCTCATAAGTGTCCTTGACAATTTGCATATCCGGCTACCCTAGTGTTATATGAATAAATAATAATGTGTGTGCCCCAAGCAAAATATGTTTCAAGAAGCGAGACTGTTAGAATAGAGATATTGCAGCAATGTTCCTGCAAAACATTTATTTTTGCATCAAAACTGAATGTGTAAGAATCCTTGTGGTATAGTCTGGCAGCGACAATATGAATCAGCATCGCTGTTTGCACTGTTAGTGAGTGCAAACAAAGCAGGAGAGCAGTAAACTCCCAAAGGTGGGAGAGCAGTAAACTAAAGTGGGTTGAAGCAAAGTGTCACTTTCTAAATGGATTTGAGTTTACAAAGGCAAACACAGCCACTGACCACAACCGTCTCAATTGGTTAACGTACAGCATTAATGGCAGATACAGGGAAAATTTGAAAACCTTAAAGGCCAAATGACCTTGAGAAGTCCTTGTTACTATTAGTACCCCCTGACAGACTCCATTCATCACCTTGGAAAACAGTATATTCATTATAGTTTTGGGCACAAGAGCAAACCTAGTTCTACCATGATAGATTATGGGGTACTTTGGAAGTTTAGAAATGTGAGCTTCAGCCCTGAGTATTTGCATTGGCTTATGGTTGGGGATGGAGAAAAGGAGATTTAACTGCCCCAGAGTATTTTGAATTTTTTTCCACTACAACCAATTTAGAGAGGGGCATGGGTCAGTTGGCCCCAAATCAATTTCCTTAATAATCAAAGGATTTATCATCACTAGTGGCAGACAATAATCATAGCTATAGTTCTGATAATTTTATTTTTATTGCCCCTTCAGAGCTGACCCTGAATTTCACCAGATGGAATATTCTGCAGTATTGCCAAATATGGCAGGCTTCATATAGGTTAAAATCATAGCACTCTTTGGCAATGAAGCATAGAAATAATAAAAATACTGAAAGCTACCTAAGTGAATCAGACACTGTGAATCACCTGTGAATCACCGTACTTAAGTAGGTGAAAATGCAAACTAGCAGCCCAAGACAACAAGGCCGCTAATTTCTGATTTAGAAACTAAATGCATCATTTGCATAGATTATTGATCATTTACTTGTTTTTGCATTCAAGGTGCTTTACAACCCTTGTCTAGTTTACTCTCACAATAACCTTGTAAAGTAGGTCATTATTATTCTAATTTTACAGGTGGGGAACTGAGGCCCAAGAGATAGTGACTTGCCCAAAGTCACCCAGTGAGTTCATGACCAAGCTATGGTTTGAACCATGCTCTCCCAGATCCAAGTCCAACACCTTATCTACACTAGCTATGCTAGCTCCATTTATAACAAATGGCTCATTGCCTGTTCATTAGGAGGACAGAAAAACTGGAGGCCTGGTGTCCTGACCAATTCCAGTTCATAGTGCCAAGAGAAAGCCATGCGCAATCTGGACCAAGACTGGAAGTTCTTTTTCAGGCAAAACTCTCATCAGGAAATAGTTGCAAGTTTTGTCCTCACGGTATTGAAGGAGCAATAAAGCAGCATTTCAGAAATCCTCCAAGAAGCCAGAGGTTCCGCTGTGTTTTTTCCTTAGCCCCAATAAACAGCTAAGTCCAGAATATTGCATTTGTTGCATTTTACTTTGATGGCAATCCAACCCCAAAAAATATGCTTTTAAAATTCCCCCAAAGTAGGTTCTGCCACTTTAAATAAAGGACAGATTGGAGCATGCTGTCTGGTTCTCAGAAAGCTGAAGGTGGACGCTTGCCAGGGATTTGTGCAGCTTCCTGGCTTTGCTGATAAAAAAGGGCCACTGCGAGGTAAACCTCTGTTCCCTTCTCAGCTACATTTCCTCTGTGACTAGCCTGAAATGCATGACCTAGGAAGACAAGAAGAAAAGAAAAAAAAGGGGGGGGGAACCATGGAGACCACAGCACTGTGTCAGAAAAAGCCAAGTAAGTTTGCAGAAATAGTTCAGCTGTGGCGGAGAACTTGACGGCGCATCGGAATGAGACAAGGACAACCGTATTGGATTTAAACGTCCGCACTCTTTATTCAAATTGGAATGTATGAATCAGCCTAGTGGGGGTAATTGCCCTTATGGCAATTCAGGTTCAGTGCCGGTACTATAACTAACTAGCTTAAACATAATGGACACTAGGATATGGCCTGGAGGTGCACCCCAATGCCATCTTAACTCCTCCCTTCCCGTTCCCCCGTGTGTCGGCTATTTGCCGAGGCACGAGAGGGTAGGAGGGAAGCCGCGTCCTTGGAAATCTAGGTAAGGAATTGGTGCCGCCAGTTGGGGGACCGTGCCTGCCCCTGCCACCTGTGTGCTAAGCACCCTTCCCCCGGGAGGTTAGCCTGGTGCTGGCCGTGCCATGCCTGTGCACCTGCTCCTTCCTCCCCATCTCTTAAAGAGATGACTTCTATACCCAATTTATTCTTAACCCAACTCTATGTACCGCACTGGACCCCTGCAA
>QEPC01000531.1:2299203-2313171 GCA_003113815.1 Sphenodon punctatus
GTTTTTGAATGATTATAATCTCGTCGCACTCTTGCAGGGGTCCAGTATGGTTAATAGGATTATTTGGTAGGTAGGGGTAGGTTAGATAAAAGAGTCATCTCCATAAGAGATGGAGGGCTGATACCTGATGATAAGCAGGGCATGGCTACAGCAAGATCATCCCTCTGGGAGTGGTGTCAAAGAAGGGTAAGGGCAAGCATGGCCCTCAATTCTAATGACACCATCATCCTTACTCGTGCCCGAACGGGCATAATTTTCCCCTTCGGCCTTGGCCAGGGAGCTGTTCGAAGGGGATGTTTAATGTTCAATTTGGTGATGGCACAGGAGGGCATATCCAGGCCATACACCTGTTTGTTAATATGCTTCACGTTTTAGGTTTAAAATACTGGACCCAAAATTGCTTAGAAGCAATTCCACCAACTTCCATGATTTATTGAATAAAGAGTGCGGCCAATTTAAAATCCATTTATGTCTCTGTGTCTCATTTCCTGAGGGGGGGGGTGCGTCGGCAAGTGTTTGGCAGGCAGGGATAGAAGTATGGGGGGGTGGGGTATATGTTTTTATGTATCCTTTATTTCTGTATATTCTTATTATGTTATCAATCCCGAGCCTTAGAAGAAGGGCAGGATATACATTTAAATAAATTAAATGAATAGTGCTCCTGAAAACAAACCCTTGGTCATGTTGCTCTGTAGAGGTCAGTTATTTTAAGTCTGGTTTCACTTTCAATCTATTCACTTGTAATCAGGCATGCACACAAAATCAAACATGTTATGGGTTGTATAGTCCAGCCTTGCATGGAAGATAGGAAATTTCAGTCAAGCTAGGCTGATTCATAAACCAGGTTGGTTCATAAGAACTGCTGTATTGAGTCAGACCAATGTTCCGTGTTTCCCAGTATCTGTTTCGAAGGCCCTTTTCACATAGGCACCCCCCCTCGCACCCGTGGGGGGGGCGCCCATGTGAATACCATGGTGGGTGTGGGGGGATGGGTGAGCACCCGTGGGAACACCACGGGCAGTGGGTGGGGGTGCGCGCAGAGCAATGGGCGCCAATGCCTGATGCTCCGTGCGTGGAGGTGGGTGGAGGTCTGTGGAAACACACACCCACGCACCACACACCCACCCATCCCCCCTCGTCCCGTGTGAAAAGGGCCTAACACTGGACAGCTCTGGAAGCTTCAGAAGAAATGTACTTAAACAGAACATTCATGGAATAATCCATTCCTTGTCATTTACTCCAGGTTCTGGCAATCAGACGTTGCATCCTCTCCGACCATCATGCCTAATAGTCATTTGGAGGTCAGTAGGGTAATGGGACTCTACTGAAGCGAAGTAGGGCCAACCACCCAATACACAGATTATTTATTGCAAAGGGAAAGACCAGGGTGGGGAGTGTATTCTTATAGCAGAAAAAAAATGTTATGCCTATTTAAAAAATGCCACATCCAGCATAAAAAGCCCCAGCAAAATCAAAAGAGGAAGATTATGTTGTTTGAATGAACTTACACTGTTCAAAGGTCGGGCACATGCTGGTCTTTTCTTGCTTCTCGATAATGAAACAGTAAGCTTTCTTCCTGCTAACAATAATAACCAGTGTACCAAATTCAATCCAGCACTTTCCACATGGCTGTACTGACAGCTGACTGTGCTTGCGTCGGATTACAAATCCTCTGTCATCAAAGTGCACTAAAAACTCAAGGCTGCTGTAAAAATTAATCTGACCATGAAAACTGACCTGTACATTTTTTTTATTTCCGACCTTTATTATGCTGATACATCAAAGTCATCATGCATTATTTTGTGAGGGCATTGTATCTACAGCAAGGTTAGCTAGAAGAAATACATGCTCACATTTGTTATTAAAAATATTCACAAACAGGTCTTTCACTTCTCTATGTCATTAAAGTCACCCACATCTTTAGCAGAATATTTTGATGAAAAATATTAGGCTAGTAGATTAGTGATGTGATACAGGCAGGTCTATTGAGAGAAATCTGGGCCTCTGGTACATCCTGGTAGTTTGGGTCCCTCTGTCTCATCCCCTCCCCCAATCATTATAGGTTTTGAAATCAATTTCTGGAGACCATATTGTTATTTTATTTACACATATGTTACTTGCAATTATTATTTTACTCACTCATATTTTAAGAAATAAAATTCTTGTAGTTTTTGGGGGCTGGGGGTGGGGTGGGGGTCCCCTGAGATTGGGGGCCTGATAAAATTGTACCCTGTGTCCTCCCAACTTCCTTTCTCCCTGCAACCCAGTCTCTGTTAAGAAGCAATTCATACGTTGCCTGAAGATGAGATTTCATGCAAGGAGCCGATAGACATGTGAACAAGGCTGCCTATAATCTACCCATGCCATGCCTTGGTATATAACCAAGCTGCTGCAAATGTATTATCTGCCTGTATGGAACACACATATATTACTTGTCCCCCATCAAAATGTTCTGGCCACATCTTCTACCAGAATAGAAGAGGTCTATGGAGTGGGAATATGGAAGACACCAATACTTCATGATCAGAATTCACCTGTTTAATAAAGCATAAAAGTATTATACATATTAGATCTACCTGAAACTCAAATTCATGGTTGGATGGGAATAGTCCAGGCAGTATTTGTTTTGTTTTGTTGGGGGTTTTTTGTTCACATTTAAGATGGAACCTCTTGCAAATATAATCAGTGTATCAAGTTACTATGATACAGGAGGCGTTCTTAGTGACTGGTCCACAGTGATAGGACTATCTTCCTCTGGAGCCTTAAGAACATAAGTGCCATACTCAGGGCACTTTTAGATGTGCCTCCAAACTTCGTAGACCTCAAAGTCTGTTTTCAACAACCTCGTGTGAGTGGAGTTTAGACATGCCTCCCTGCATCAAAAGTCATCCGGCCGCCATTGGAAATAGCGGCGCAGGACAGCTCACACATTCTTTTGAGAACCAGACTTGTCAAACCCTGATACTGAGGTTTGACAAGTTCAGCTTTCAAAAGAATGTGCAAATTGCCCAGCGCTGCTGTTTCCAGTGGCATCCGGGCAACTTCCGGTGCGGGGAGACACATCTAAACTCCACCCGCACAAGGTTGTTGAAAGTGGACTTTGAAGTCTGCGAAGATTGGAGGCACGTCTAAAAGTGCCTTCAAATTGACCAATGGTCCCTCAAGTCCAGCACCCTTTCTCCAGCAGTGGCCACTTTCAGTCACTGTGGAAAGTACCTAACAGGTCATAATGGAGTGATCCATTTTCTCCTGTCTCCTGGAAGTCAGTGGGTTATGTCCCCTCCTGAACCTACTTGGTAATATCCATTAATGGACCTATCCTCCAAGATTTTATCCAATCCTTTTTTAAGTCCAGCTGTGCTACTGACTGTGACCACCTCCTCTGGCAACAAGTTCCGCAAGTTGAGTGTGTGTGTGTGGGGGTATACTTCCTTTTAGTTTAAATCTGTTGCCAGTTAGTTTCATGAAGCGTTCCCTAGTTGTAGTACTATTCAACAGGGTACATACCAACTGCCGATTTAATAGTTTCATGTCACTCATGATTTTATAAACTTCTATCATATCCCCTCTCAGGCTGCTTTTAGACGAGCGGCGCGTGATTGCGCATTGCGATTGCGCATAATTTGAAACGTCCGCATGTTGTAATTACACGAGACGGAAGTGGGGTATTATGCGCATATTATAGCAGTTGCGCATTTATAAAGTCAGCGAATTAAATACTTCGATTGTGAGCTATTTAATTCGCGGACTTAAAAAATACGCAACCACCATAATATGCACATAATACCCCACTTCCGCCTCGTGTAATTACAACATGCAGACGTTTCAAATTATGCACAATCGCGGTGCGCAATCGTGCGCCGCTCGTCTAAAAGCGGCCTCAGTCGTCTCTGTCCAAGCTGAAGAGCCCTAAGCCTGTCAAAGCCTGGGCCTGAGCATCTTTATTATTATTATTATTAGCAAACATTTCTATAGCGCCAGCAGTGTACCTGGCACTTTACAAAGTAATAAAATAGACACGGTCCCTGCCCCTAGGGCTTACAATCTGAGAGACAGGAGCTGGGGGAGAGACTTAGGAAGGGGAACAGAGGGAGAGACAAGGGGTCTAACATTCATGAAGATGCGAGGTCTCAAGTGCACGTACTTGGCTTGGTTACGATGAGAATGACAGCAGGCAGGTCCATGTTGCAAGGATAAGGGTAAACCGATCGTAGGTATAGGAATAGTGGCTCAGCAGGATAAAGAGTCAGACAGAGCAGAGCGAAAGAGGTGAGTTTTAAGGAGAGATTTGAAGGTATGAAGGGAGGGGGCAAGGCGGATGTGGACAGGGAGGGAGTTCCAGGCATGGGGGGCAGCAAGTGAGAAGGGACGAAGGCGCTTAGGGGAGCAGGGAAGGCGTGGAAGGGTGAGAGAAGGGACAGAGGAGGAGCGAAGTGCACGGGCTGGAGTATGGAGGGCGATAAGTGCAGAGAGGTAGGGGGGAGCAAGGTTGTGAAGAGCTTTATAGGTGAAGACTAGGAGCTTGTGCAGGATTCGTTCAGGAAGGGGAAGCCAGTGAAGCGAAGAGAGGAGGGGCTGCACATGGTCGAAGCGACTGGCGAGGTAGATGACCCTGGCAGCAGAGTTTTGGACAGAGATGAGGGGAGAAAGGTGAGACCGGGGAAGGCCAGTGAGAAGGAGGTTACAGTAATTGAGGCGAGAGATGACCAGAGCATGAACAAGAGTTTTGGCAGACGAGACAGAGAGAAAAGGGCGAATCTTAGCAATGTTATGGAGGGAGAAGCGACAGGATTTAGCAACAGAGTCAATGTAGGGTTTAAAAGAAAGGGCTGAGTCAAAGATGAAGCCTAGGCTACGGGCTTGGGGGACAGGCAGGATGGTGACTCCATCAATAGTTATTGACAGTGAGGAAGGAGAGGAAGGATGAGGGGGGAAGATAAGGAGTTCAGTTTTAGCCATGTTGAGTTTGAGTTGACGTTGAGACATCCAGGTAGAGATGTCAGAGAGACAGTTGATGAGACGAGCTTGAACAGAGGGAGAGAGAGAGGGAGTAGAGAGATAGAGTTGAGTGTCATCAGCATAGAGGTGGTATTGGAAGCCATGGGAGGCAATGAGTTTGCCTAAGGATGAGGTATAGATCGAGAAGAGGAGAGGGCCAAGAACAGAGCCTTGAGGAACACCAACTGAGAGGGGGAAGGAGGAGGAGGTGGAGTTGGAGAGAGACACATTAAAGGAGCGGTCAGAGAGGTAGGAGGAGAACCAGTTATGGACAGAGCCACAAAAGCCAAGGGAGTGAAGGGAATCCAGCAAGAGTGAGTGGTCAACAGTATCGAAGGCAGCAGAGAGATCAAGGAGGACAAGAATGGAATAGAGACGTTTAGATTTAGCCACCAGAAGATCGTTGGTGATCTTAGCGAGAGCAGTTTCAGTAGAATGAAGGGGGCGGAAGCCAGATTGGAGGGGGTCAAGGGAGGAGTTGGAGGATAGGAAGTCAAGGCAGCGGGAGTAGACAACACGTTCAAGCAGCTTGGAAGCAAAAGGAAGGAGTGAGACAGGACGATAGCTAGAAGGGTCAGAGGGGTCAAGAGTGGACTTTTTGAGAATAGGAGAGACTGTGGCATGTTTGAAGGCAGAAGGGAAAGAGCCAGTAGAGAGGGAGAGGTTGATGATGTGCAGGAAGGAAGGGGCGACAGTGGGAGTAATGGAGGTGAGGAGGCGGGAAGGAATGGGATCAAGGGGGCAAGTGGAAGGGTTGGAGGAGGAGAGCAGAGAGGAGATTTCCTTAAGGGAGGCAGGGGAGAAGGAGGACATGAGAGAAGGAGGGGGAGGAGGGAGAGGGGTGGGAGTGGGAAGAGAGGAGTGGGAAGCGATGTCGAGGCGGATCTTGTCTATCTTGGAGGTGAAGAAGGAGGCAAGATCCTGAGCAGAAAGGGAAGAAGGAGGGGGAGGACAGGGAGGCTTGAGGAGGGAGTCAAAGGTAGAGAACAGGCGGCGAGGGTCCCGAGAACAGGACTCAATGCGGGAGGCATAGTAGTGTTGTCTAGCAAGGGAGATAGCAGAAGTAAGGGTGGAGAGACAGAATTTGAAGTGAAGGAAGTCAGCGTGAGAATGGGATTTGCGCCAGAGTCGTTCAGCAGCACGAGTGCAAGAACGGAGGTGGCGGATACTAGGGGTGAGCCAAGGACGGGGGTTGTGGGAGAAGGCAGGGCGGGAAGAGAGAGGGGCATGGGAGTCAAGTGTGGAGGAGAGAGAGGCGTTGAGAGCAGAGACAGCGGAGTCAGGGGAGGAGGAAGAGAAGACTGTAGGAAGAAGGGGAGAGAGAGAGGAGGCAAAGTCCAGGGGATCAATAGCTTGAAGGTCACGGAAGGGGCGTAGAGAAGGGGAAGAGGAGGGGGGACAGTGGGAAATGTTGAAAGAGGCAAGGAAGTGGTCTGATATAGGATGAGGATTGAAGAAGGAGACGCAAGCCCTTTTTATTTGACAAGGGATTGGGCAGATAGTTCTAGCTGGGGAGATTTATTAATTTATTTTAGTTGGGGAGATTTATTAAAAAAAATGTTTTTGGTATACATATGTTTGTTTTCAAAAAATCTGTTTCTACTTGATCTGACCCTTGACGATAAGGCAGGATTTAAACATCACATCATGTAATTTGTGGGATAGAGCTAAACTGTTCCACCCCGGACACTGAGTGCAGAATGAGAATCAGTTGGATTTAACTGCAGGAAAGACTATGTAGGAGGAACATTAAGAAAAGTTTTTGATAACACAAGAGTGGTTGGGCGAGTGAAAAAAATTACTGAGTGATGACATGGTGTCCGTCCCCCTACTTAGTCTTGCCCTAGATTCAAAGAACGTACGCTCTATGATTCGATTCCATAGCAAAAAAACCAAATTGTTATTCAACTGTATAAACTTAAAAACTCCATAGAAAAGATCATTCCTATTAAATTTGAGAGTATTTTCTATTGCATAATTGCCACTGAATTTTAGAGTATTTTCTATGGTACCTTGCAGATTTCAGCTCTATTAAATTCTACGTTATTTTCCATAAAATCCTTTCCAGACTTGCAGTGTTATGCTATACATCTTAACGTCATTTGTTTTCTTTTAAAATATTTTATTATGCCCCACATCTAATTTGCTATATTATGAGATGTGTATATATTCAAACTTTGGATCTGCTCATCAAATAGAGCTTTTTTACATTTTCTACAGATGCATTGTGGGTCGTATAAGCATGACTAGCAAAGGCTGAAATCTTAGCACCTTCCTTCTGGACAACAAACTCAAGATGAGTCAGCCAAGAAAGTGTTGATCAAATGTGCTTTAGGCATGAGATAGCCGAGAGATGCCCTATAATCCTCTAAGCCAGGGGTGGGGAACCTTTTTTGTCCTGGGGCTACGTTGAAAATTAGTACGAGCTCCGAGGGCCACATAGATGGGGACAGGGGTGCTTAACGGGTTTATTCAAGAAAAGGAAGGTCAAGATCATGGATCTGTGCTGTGTGCGTGCCCTCCTCTCTGCTCCATTATCCTGAACTCAGTTTTTCAGTGTTTGGGCGTAGAGACTGGATCCAGGAATCAGATCCAGGCACTGGAAAGGGGCCACATAAAAACTTGCTGAAAGCCGCATTTGGCCCCTGGGCCCAAGGTTTCTCACCCCTTCTCTAAAGCAGAAAGTGCCAACATTAACACTTAGCACTTCACTTCCACAAGTCGCATTCACTTCAATGACACTCTCATCCAGGGTGGGGGGACTGCCGCCCATGGGCAAAATATGGCCCATGACTGTTTTTTATTTGCCCCTTTTCAATGGGCACATACCAGTGGAGTACTATGAGGATCAAGCTGCCCATCTGAAAGCTAGAAGTTAGACGTGCAGGGTCACTGGAAAAAGTTGGGGAACAACTGCTATAGCACCGTCTTGGTATATGCTTGTAACCATGCATGGCATGCACAACCCAAAGCTATACCATGATTATGGATTAAGGTAGTTATTCATTAACCTTTTAGGAATCACCTGTAAACAGAACATTTATGCAGGTCTAATTATTTTGTAGCCATACAGACCTGCTTCTGCTATTTATAGTTTTAGGGTGCAATCCTCATTTGTCCAAAGTCACTCACACAAGCATGGAAATTCCTCCTCTATGCACAAGGAGATGAATAGTTTGTGGAAAGATCTCAACCCAGGGGAAAGATTCCACAGTTTCAGGGTGCTTTCAGACAGGATGCTAACCACAGTTTAAACACTTCTTGTGCATGTTGTAGGGCTGCATAAGGCACCAATACAGCCCTGCATCATGTATAAGAAATGTTTACATGTGGTTAAACTGCGGTTAGTGTCATGTCTGAAAACACCCTCAGATTGCCTAAGGGAGAATGGATGTACAAAAATCCTTGGCAGGCAGGGAAAGGGTATTTTTTTCAAAATGTGAAGCCTTGTGCTTGTTGAGTTAGCTATCATTCATGGGACCATGAGTAGCTATGACTGGCTGGGACAGGTGTAAAATACCCAGGGCTCCTGAATGGCAGATGACTGTGTACACACAAAACTTGTTTTGAAACAAACAGCTGTCATTTAGCTGCCTGCAAACTGGCTGTGCTGGGCCATTACTCCTTAGGCAGTGTGAGCCTAGTAAGGTATTGCCCTGTGTTGATATATTTTATTTATTTATTACAAATTGCTAATCTGAGCTCTGTGCTCATGAGAACATAAGAAGTGCCATACTGGGTCAGACCAATGGTCCATCTAGCCCAGCATCCTGTCTCCGACAGCGGCCAATCACGGTGGCTTGGGAGAAGCACCCAACAGGTTACAATGGGGGATCCATTCCCTGTTGTTTTCCCCCAGCTCCAGTCATGTTCCCTGATCCTGTCTGGCTAATAGCTGCCAATGGACCTATCTTCCAGAAACTTGTCCAAACCTCTTTTAAACTCAGCTATAGTACTGGCCCTTACCACAGCCTCTGGCAGTAGATTCCACAAGCCAATTATATGCTGAGTGAAAAATATTTTATTTGTTTTAACCTTGCCACCCATGAGTTTCATAGAATGTCCCCTAGTTCTAGTACTAGCTGAGAGGGTAAATAATGGCTCCTTGTTTATTAGTTCCACACCACTCATGATTTTATAGACCTCTATCATATCTCCTCTCAGTCGTCTCTTCTCCAAACTGAACAGCCCCAATCTACCAAGCCTCTCTTCATACGGGAGCCCGTCCATGCCCTTGATCATTTTTGTTGCCCTTCTCTGTACCTTTTCTAGTTCAGCTATGTCTTTTTTGAAATGGGGTGACCAGAACTGCACAGAATATTTGAGGTGTGGTCGCACCACTGATTTGTATAGAGGCATTATGACCTTCCCAGTTTTAGTCTCTATCCCCTTCCGAATAATTCCTAACGTTGTTTGCTTTTTTGACTGCTGCTGCACACTGCGCTGTGGATTTCATTGTATTGTCCACAACCACCCCCATCCTTTTCCTGGTAACTCCTAGCTTAGTACCCAGCATTGTGTACGCATAGTTTGGATTATTTTTCCCTACGTGCATCACTTTGCACTTGTCCACATTAAATCTCATTTGCCATTTAGATGCCCAGGCACCCAGTGTCGTAAGATCCCATTGCAGTTCCTCACAGTCTGCTCGTGTTTTAACTACCTTGAATAACTTGGTGTCATCTGCAAATCTGATCACCTCACTCTTAACCCCCTTTTCCAAATCATTAATGAATACATTAAACAGCACCGGTCCCAATACAGATCCCTGAGGCACACCACTTTTTACATCTCTCCATTGTGAAAACTGACCATTTAGTCCAACCCTTTGCTCTCTATCTCTTAACCAGTTTCTGATCCATAGTAAGACACTACCTCCTATCACATGGCTTCTTAATTTTCTCAAGAGTCTCTCATGAGGGACCTATCACATGTCTACCATTGGTCAAATGTGGCGTGAACCCTTAGTTCCTATCTTTTAAAATACCATCCAATAATACAGATGAAAGAATAGCTAAAAATATTTTTTTCTGGGAAATACATAAAATAGGTTTCCTTCCTCCCCCCCCCCAGCCCAGATACAATAAAAGGGCAGATTTCCAAGAACTATGAGGTTGTATTTTACCATTCTATTGGGAATCTACCAACATTTCATATTGCACAAGTGCATTAACATTATTATTAATTATACATCAATGTATTTGACACTGAACGAACATTAATTTGAAACAGGCCTCTTCCCCCTGGGCCTTGCAATCTAGGATAGACAAGGGAGAGGGGAACACAGGGAGAGACAGGGAATCACATATGAAACTGAAAGGTTGCAGCTGTACATGCTTGGCTTAGTTACAGGGGAGATACCGAAGGGGACTCTGAATGATGGGACAGTAGAGGGAGCATCAGTGCAGTCTGTGGGGTCAGGGGAAGCCTGATGGAAGAGAGGTTTTTAGGAAGGACTGGGAGGGAGGGAAGGAGTGGAGCAAATGTATTGAGGGACGGGGTTCCAAGCATAGGGGACGCCTGCGCTCTATGTGAACATTTTGAAGGGCTAAATACTAGTATTTAAAATTTGAAACAGGTGCCTCTGCCATTTGCTGGTCTCTGTTTAGCTTTCCCCACTTATTAACTGTAGCCTGCCCAATTTCACCTGGGCTGTGGCAGTGCTACTGTTCTGCTCTTTCTCCCAACTCTGCTCTCCAGCCTGGGTTACTGCCGGCCCACCCTGGCCGGTCTCAGGTCAGCCAACCATCCCGCAGCTGCCTCGTCTCACCTGCGATGCATCCTGAAATCAACGTTGCTTTCTGCTTCTCCCCAACGGTAGATGATGAGGGTTGCTGGGGACAAACAGAAAGCAAAGTTGATCTCAGGACAGAGCGCAGGTGAAACGAGGTGGCTGTGGGGTCGGGCAGGGGGAGACAGGGAGATGGGGGTTAGAGAGCCAGTTGCCATACAGAAGCAAAGCATCCTCCGCCCAGTGAAAGCCCTTGCCTTCCCCCCCCCAAACCCAGTGCTGCCCCCCAACCAGTGCCAGACAAGTACATTACACTTGTTTAGTAGACACTTTACTAGTTTTAGAAACCACATCAATCTTTTTCCATCGACTTCTATGGGAAAAGAAAACTAAACAGAATTGAAACAGAACAAATACTAAACAAAAATGAAACAGAAGTAAATAATAAAATGGACAAATACTTAAGTCCATTCCTATTGGTTGGTTGCTCTGAAGGGAAATCCATGCAAAGTAGCTTTCTGAGCTGTATTTCTGGCTTTACCAACTCAATCTGCAATACACTGCAGTGCCTTCAGCAACGGGGCCAATAAAAGTTTGGAACAGTCTCACTTGCACCGCCTGTTCATGCTGAATTGAATTAGCATGCAGCATCAGTACAGTGTATGGAGCTATGTGCTGGGAGCCTAAGCCAGCATTTGCTGCTGAGGTTCCCTTGTACAATTCTTACGCTCATCATTTTTAATCTTATTATTCTGTATCTTGGCTGTTACATCAGAGGCCACAAAGAGACCAACTCATGACAATGTTTCTTAACAGCTACCCAATAAACCCATCATC
Organism: Sphenodon punctatus; assembly: GCA_003113815.1. Taxonomy (NCBI): domain Eukaryota; kingdom Metazoa; phylum Chordata; class Lepidosauria; order Sphenodontia; family Sphenodontidae; genus Sphenodon; species Sphenodon punctatus. Next base: position 2,310,770 of record QEPC01000531.1, read on the forward strand.
TGGGCTGAATTTCCTGCTTAATTTTCAGGAAGGCCTATTTGCCACATATTGGTCAACCAGCTCTGCTGCTTGGCTAACCAAGCAGACTCCAAGGCTGAAACTAGAAGCTATCTGCGCTTGCACTGACGAGATGTGCAACCTGTACTGATAGCAGCACCATAAGCGACCATGAGCGCAAGGCTAAGACAATGAGGTGGCAAATTAAACAACTGACATCTGTCAGTGCTGTGTCTTCTAACACCGCAGCTAGCGAGGGAGCTGCTCTTGTCGTGAATTACAGATTCTTCTTCTGTCGGTTTAAATGCAGACAAAAGGCAGATTGCCTGCTCTCCCCCGCCCCTCCCTTTGCACTTTTCCTACTTGTTTGAAGTAACCAAGGAAGAGAATTGGGACCCACCCTTACAAATTCTTGTGCCTGTGTAACTGTAGGTATTGGGACTAGTGCCATTTAATACAATCAAATACACAACAAGCCTCCCCTTATGGCAAGCCTTCCCAGATGGAGCCCCTGGCATATTTCACCGCCCAGGTCATTTGAATTCAGCATGCTGTCTCTGCAGTGCCAGTTAGCCATTTTAACCACTTTTAGCATGGTGCAGCTGTTCCCTGGAAAAACTTCCATAAATCTTTGCAGACTCCATCTCAACTCATCACAGCTGGAGTTTCTCAGTCAGTACTCCTTTATTAACAATGTTCTATCACCAACAGCGTTCCCTGCCTAGTACCTTTTGTGGCAATCCCCTCACTGGGCTCCCAGCCAACTGTGCCAGCCTCTCCCTCAGCCACGTGACACCTGGTACCTCTTGGCTAGGCCTCAGAAGCTGGACATCTCTGGCTAGCCAACCCCAAGGCATCTCTGAGTGCAGCAGGGCCTGGGCTAGACTTCTAGCCCCTTTGCTTGAGGTCGTCTCAAACCCAGAAGCACCTCTCCCTGGTAGTCTTTTCCTGAGTGAGCTTCCCTTGCTCTTTATCTATCAGGTGACCAGCCTTCTGCTTCTGTTAGCAATCACAACTCTCACTTGGGCCAATAGCTATCTCTCAGCACTTTAATCCCATGCTGTCTGTGCCCTAAGTAATTTGTGGCTGGGTGTTGGTCAGCTATGGGGCAAGTCCCACAACGATTTACCTACACCAGCCCAACACACCACTGTTATTGCCACTAAATGTTTCTCAAAACTAGTTAAATTCTTCCCTATGACCGAGCTATGGGATGTGCAGTTACTGCTTCCAGAGACATGTAGGATTGTCACCTCTTGCAACTTTGACCCCGACACTCACATTTTGGCCTATAGGAGTATCAGGGTCAAAAATCATGAGAAGTGGCAGCTCTAGAAACATATTGGCTATTGTTTCTCACCAACCTGCTTCACTGTCATCACTAGGGTTGCCTCATCCCATGGTTTGACCCTGAGACTCCCGTATTGGCCTATGGAATTCTCACGGTCAGTCTATGAGAGATGGCAACCCAGGTCATCACAGGGTTTTGCTGTGGACTCACTGCGTTTGGTCTTCAGCAAACTACCATTTCTAAACTTCAGTTCCTCATCTGTAAGATGGGATAATAAAATACTGACCTCCCTCCTTTCCCCACAGGATGTTCTAAGGATTATCAAGATCATCACTGGTATGTAGGGCTGTGCATTCGGGTTTCAGTAAGACACAAACAAACACTAAAGCCTTTTTTTGGCTTCTGGATTTGAAACACAAATACTAGGTATCCAGGTTCTGAGTCAACCCAACATTTCCACAAAAACATATCTCTGGTCTCAAACTGGACCCTAGAAACTGCAAAACATATCCAGCTCAGAGCCAGGCTGCTCTCTGACTCTCAGCTTTAGCCACCTGCCTTGGGGAGCATGTAATAAGTCCTATGCATCTGTAGGGGCCTCTACCATTTCAGAACTGCAGTCTCCAGCACTGCAGCCAGGCCCAGCCCAGCGAGGGAGAAATGGTGAGTGCCCGCCAGTCTTATTTCTCTATTCTACAAGTCAGTGACCTCTCCCTCAAGTCAGTGACTTCTGGAGCATGACCCATGCCCCAAGTCAGCAACTCCCCCCGGGGGCGGCTGGTGGATTTTTAGTTTGGAGGGGCAGTAAGGCTGTCCGGCCTACCGGTGGCTTTGCTGCCAGTGGGCTGACGAGCCGGTGGGCGGAGCCAGGGCAACGGTAGGCAGAGCCAAGGCAACAGTAGGCCAGTGGCATGGCATAACCCAGCAGCAAGGAATTCCCAGGGTTAACATCGGATGGAAGAAAACACAGTCTACATGCACATCAAGCTTAAAATAAATAATGTATAAACCCCAAACACAGGGAAACACAGAAAACACTGGCAAAACACTGGCACAACACAGCAGCAAGGAGTTCCCAGGGTTAACATTGGATGGAAGAAAACACAGTCTACAT
>QEPC01000531.1:2313727-2330140 GCA_003113815.1 Sphenodon punctatus
CAGGGCGGGGGTGGGTGCGGGGTGGGGTGGGGGGACAGCCTATGGGGTGGGTGGGGGGAAAACAGGCTCATCCTAGGGGGGTGGATGCAGGGGGGGAGGGATTAGTCAGTGCTTACCTGCAGGCTGCTCTTCTCAGCTTCTGACTGCTCCTTCGGGAGGCAGCGGGAGCGGGAACTAGCACGCTGGTGCAGACTGAGACTCTCAGGGACTGAGACTCTCGGGGAACTTGCGCGCTTCCTCCCTTCCTCAGTTCCCCGAGTCAAGCTATCTTGCCAGGGCTGTCAGCGCGACCGCCCTGGCAAGATCTTCCATTATGCCCATTGAGCGCATGGAAAGGCTAGCCCCTCCCTCCACAGCACGTCCCATGCGTGCTGTGGACGGAGGAGTTCAGCCGCCCAAATTGCGTTTTCCATAGGAAAACGCTGTTTGGGCAGCTGAGCAGCTCAGCCTTTTTGTCCCTTCGGGAACCCACTCCCTCTCCCAGCGGAGTCGGTGGGTCCCCGAAGGGAGAACAAGTTCAGTGGCAGCTACAGCAGCCTCTGCAGCAGCTCAGAGGCTGCTGTAGCTGTCATAAGCGGCGGTGTGGTTTTTTTTTTTTTTTAAAAAAAACAGTTTAATGCTGCAACGGTGGCCCCTGCAGTGCTTTGGGGGGCACTGCCCCAAACGCCCTGCAGAAGGAGCCACCACTGACTCCCCCTGAGCCTGACCCATGTCCCTTTCCCAAATCCCCGAGCTAGCAGCAACCCCTTCATGAACCAGCCCCCATGTCCCATTCTCCTCCTTCCCCCATCAGTCATTTGTCTCACACACTCTGAAACCAACAACCCCCTGAGCCAGACCTCTGCCCCATATCACCCTCTCTAAGTCAGCTACCTACTCTGAGCCAGACCCATGCCTCATTCCACCCTTTCCAAGCTAACAACGTTCCTTCCAAACCCAGCTGTTTTCTTCACCCTCCCCCAAACCAGTGCCCCCCTTTAAATTGGTAACAGACTTAGCAGCAGTTTGCATTGCCTTTCCTTATAGGTCTGTCAAACTAGCAGAGGCTGGCTGAGTATCTGCACAAAAATAATCCATAAGCAGGGCTCCGTGTTCACTGTGTTTTCCACATTGGTGGTGATGGGGAAAATGCAGTCAGCATAGACAAAGGCACAAATACAAATAAACACAAATGCTAAACCACAAGTACAAATACTTGGTCCTGTGGACAGCCCTAATGATAAGAGTGTTGTCCACTTAATTGAAAGCTATATACAAGCTTTTCTTTTTTTTTAAATTAACATTTTTTATTTTTTCCATCAACATGTTAACCATTTTTTTGCTTTACATTTGTTTACAGGTTCTTTAACATGTTCCCTTATTTCTCCCCTTCTCCCCCCCCGGCCCCATCAACATTGGTGTTCTTTATCTTGTCTATCTAATAACTCATCCTTTTTCTTTTTTTTTCCAGATTCAACTCATGTCCATCCAGTCATAGCATAAATTCAAACAGGTAAGTATGCTGATCCTCTTCCATATTTGGTTTTTGCATCAGTTCTGAACATTGGAACCACTTGGCATTAAAGGCTTTTGTCTTGTCTCTTATGGTTGCCAAAGCTTTCTCCATGGAGAACAAGTACCACAGATTATTCATCCAAGTTTGGGTGCCTGGTGTTTTTTCCTCAATCCAAAATTGTAATATCGCCTTGAGAGCTGCTGCTATAAGTGTGGTGCAGATGGGTCTTTTATTTTTTAAGAGTGGTGTTGGAGGATATATTCCAATTAATGCTGTCTCTGGTCTAAATGGTATTGTCACTTTTGTTATCTTCTGCATATTATCCCAGACCACTGACCAGAATGCTTGTATCCTGAGGCAATCCCACCACACATGCACATAGGTCGCCTTTTGTCCACACCCCCGCAAACACTTATCCGTACCCTTACCCTTGATCCTATACAATCTGCTTGGATCCAGGTAACAGAACATTATAGTTTTGATCATGTGTTGTTTGATCTCCTGTTTTTGCCCCTCTTCCCAGTTTCCTCACAAACATTTTTCCCATTTATTTAAATATTCTGGTTCTTCCTTATACCATTCTTTCTGTAATGCCCTGTACAGTCTCGCCACCATCCCTTTATTCGTTCCTTTGGAAAGGAGTTCTAGTTCGATGGGTTTCTGGGGTCTGGTGTATTGCGCTATCAAGTTAGGCTGGTTAATCTCCCCCCTTAGCTGATAGTACTGCAAGGCGTTAACTGTCTGCTGTATTAACCCCTGTATATCCTCTTTAGTCATGAATTGGTCCCCCCAAAACAGCTGTGAAATTTTGGTAATCCCTTTTCCTTTTAGTTGTCTCCTTAACTAGACTGCTATTTCTTGTTTGGTCATACTTGCGTTGTCTGTCGGTGCCGACGGCACGGCTGTTCTGTGTATCCCTGCTCTCTGCCATACTGCTGTCCATGCTGCTAAGCCCCCACCCTGCAAAGGGGTGATTCTTCCACTCTGTATTATCCTTTCCCCCAATGTCTGTTATTATGTGCTCAAATTTATTAACTTTTAGTATTTCTCTTTTTCTGTAGATTTACCCAAAGCGTGTCTTTCTGTGGAGTGTACCAGTCTTTGATTGTTCTGAGGGAAGCTGCTTTAAAGTATAGTTTGATGTTTGGCATATTTACCCCTCCTTTTTCTTTTGGTCTTTGCAAAATCTCTTTTTTTATATACCAGTATTAAGGTCTTAATGTAGATAGCATGATTTCTGCTTGCTTCCACCCCTCTCCTCTTGGTTATTATCACTGTCTGTCTATGGCAGTGAGCGTGACATAGCATGGTTACTGTGGCCAAACTCTCAGTTGTGGGCTCCGTGAGGACAGGGATTACTTATGGTTGTTTTTAGATGGGATGCACCCATGGAGGTCTACCCATCCCCCATGGACCCGGGCACCGGTCTGAAGGTGGTGTGGGTTGAGGTGTGCTCCCACGACCCACACACTTCCCACCCATGACCCATTGACCCTGCAAAGAATAACACTAGTTTTCCCCCATTGCTCTGTGTAGGGGGCGTGGGTGCGCAGTGCATGGGTACGGGTGCACACTGACTGCATGCCCATCAGCCACCATGTGAAGCCCCCCCCCATGCACTGGAAATGCACAGCGGTGCACATGAAACTGCCCCCCCCGGCGGGTCCATGTAAAAATGCACTATGAAGGCAGTGCTGTTCCAGCTCCTAACCGTCCACCCCTCCCCCCACTGTCAGAAGAGTAGCAAGCTTGTCAGAAAAGAAGTTTTAATAGAGGCTGGGAGCTGAGATAGTATTCCCACAACTCTTGAAACTCCATTCTTAGTGGGGCCCTTTGGAAGCAGCCAGAGCATCACTGAGCAATTTACAGCGTCGGCAGGAGAAGAGAGCTGGTCCTGCTCCCATGCTCTGCCCACTCCAAAAGTTTCCCGGCAGTGCTCAGGCCATTTACAAAAGGCCCCCTCAGAGTGTGGGGCCTGGGCCCAGCTGAGTCCCTTCACTCTGTGACTATGCCCCTTATCCACAGGGCCTTTTTAGACAAGCGGGATTTTAAACCGGTGGCTCTTGGACACCTTCGCGGGGAGGCTTTAGATGCTCCTCCGTGAACCATAAGTTGCCTGAGCACCATTAGAAACAGCAGTGCCAGGCAACTCCTGGATATTTTGAGACACAGCATAGTAATACCTCGATAATCACCCTCTTTCTGCACCTGGGACCATCGCAGGCAAACTTCAGTGCTCCGGCCCCAGACATGCTCTTCCAATGGGGCACCCTATTGGAGCCGCAGTCCAGACACCTCACGTTTTTGGAGGAGGAAGGACCATCACTGAAATCCATGCACTCCGTGGTTCTGGGTGGGTTTAGGGGGCAAGATCAGCCATCCCAAACATCACTGCGAGATTTGCTAGCTCTGTTGTTTAGCCATCTCGGTGTCCCTGGCCCCCAAACCAAGGCACTTGCTATGCAGGATCAGATCAGAATGACCTTCAGCTTTCTCCCTTCCACAGGCCTTGCTCTCCTTCTCTCTCCACCATATCAGCTCTAAACATGGCTGACCAGTCACTCACACACCCCTGGAAGGTGCAGTTCCCTCTCTTTCCCCAGCATTGATAGGCTCTGTCAAGCATTACGTGCTGGGAGTTGTAGTCCCTAGTATTGAAGACTGTTTGCTTTTAAACAGTCTCTGCATTACACATAGAATGTTCGAAAGCACTCCACAGTCCACTCAGGATGGTCTCCATAGGCTAACACTGAATTTTCAAAGATGTCATAATTTTAAAACTACTAACCAGATTTACAAAAAGTAAACCATAAGGCACCCCTGGCAGCCTCCTTGAATTTTCTAAAAGGCTTACACCTCCTCCTGAACAACACAAAACCCCTTTACCCTGCCAAGATCAAGACAGTCTAACTTTTAAAAAACCAGGCTTTCAAAGTACAGTTTTCAAACTGTGATATCTCAGCTGTTACCCAGCCGATTCGGATGACCTTTGGACAGCATGAACCGCTTACGTCAGTGATACTTCACTACAAATTTCAAAATCCTAATTTTAATTGTGCCAGTTTTATAGCAAATAGAATGTTGGGGTTTTATAATGGAGGGTGTAACATACCTTAACTATTAGAGTGCTCCCATGCTCTAATAACAACTCTGAGTGCAGTCCTTACACATTAAAGTCAATGGGAGTAATTTTGCCATGGGCTTCAAGAGGTTCAGGATTGCAGCTGCTATAATATTACATATACAGACACATAGCCGCCCTGAACTGCTCTGTGAGCAGGAGGGTGCGAGGTAGAAATATCATGAAATAAATAAAAATATCCTCCAACATTTGAAAGAGAAAAATAGGTACAGTTAATGCCATCCCTGATCTGCATAAATTTGCATGTGCTTAGGAATATTTGTAATAGTCCATTGACTAACTTGGAGGCTGAGCTGGCAAAAAAAAGGATATCCGTGTGAGAGACTCTGTATACATATGTTTGTATGTTCAGGATTGCTAGTTCATGTTACAATTCAACCTATTAAGAAGTCAAAATTCTCAAATGTATGCACTGACTTTGGCGCTAAAGTTTTAGTTCTAAAGACACTCAGAGGATCACAGATGGAAATAGTGACAGTGTCTTTCAACACACTGAAGGATCATCTCTCACCCTTTCCTCCTACCTTATTTAGTTTCTGGGTGTCTTTAGAGATAACAAAGATTGGGTGTCAATCGTGTTAAGCACATGTTTGGCCTTTGTGTGTAAGTACCATAACAATCCCAGCACCAGTTTGGCCACCCATTGAACACGCGATGTGAACACCATTGCAGCACAAGGACAATTTGTGTGTTCTGTCTGAACACGTGGCCAACGCTGTGTCTAATGATATCATGTGGCGTGTTAGCAGGTACAACGCGGGGAACAAGGCAGCAGTGCTTACGTGCTGTGATCGGGTGGTGAGCAAAACACTGATTTGCCCCCAGATGGGCTGTGTGTCGAAGCAGTGACATGTGATGAACACAGGGCCAAACCGGTGTTCATATCAAGGTCAAAACACCCATTCAGACACCCATTGACGTTATGTCTAAAGACACCCTTTATCTTGATCCCAAGCACACAGCTCCCTCCCACCTGGGTGTATCTCTTCTTTTTGTTTGTTTGTTCTTTGATAACAGTGCTTATCCCAAGCTTGTTAAAGTGAGAAAAGGCACAAATTCTCCTCCCACACCCACCCCTCATTAATGACTAACCATAGCAGCAGCTGGGGCTGTTCACCTAGGCAGCAAGTCGCAGCTCTTTCTCTGCATGAATTAATGAGGTTCTAATTATCCTTTTTTTGCTTGAAAGCAGACATATCACTAACTCCACTTTAACATGTCTTATGCATGTTGTAGGGCTGCATAGGGCACCCATTCAGCCTTGCAACATGCAAAAGAAATGTTAAAGTGGAGTTCGTATTATGTCTGTTTTCACCCTTTGTCTGCTGAACCAGTTGCAACTTTACAGTGCTGGGAAGGCAGGACAAGATAAAGAAACCCATTGCTCTATTGGCCAAAAAGGTACTTTTTGAGAGTATGCATACAGGACAAATTCTGCTCTCTGTTACACTTGAAGAACTCCGCTGCTTAGTGCTTCCAGCAAAGCTACCCTTAGATTTAGATCTGTGAATAAAAGAGCAAGAATTTGGTCCACTAGATATTCCCTAGTGTATAAAACATGCAAACATGAGGAATTGTTATATGGCCTGGCAATGACCATCTCATTAGTTTTTCTGCTGTATTTGTTTTGTTTGCTTAAATTTATAGTGGAGATGTTTTGATATTATGTGTTGAAATTTTGTATTATGCTATGTATTGTATTAAAATTTAATGGGATGGGTTGATGATTTGTGGTATTGAAGGGCCTTGTCTCCTGGTGAGAGCAGGATGTCTGGGCGATAGGAAGGTTCCCTTTCCCCCACCCTTTCCCCTGGTGGCAGCAGGGGTGGGGGTTGGGAATTGGGGAAGGTAGATGTTGGTTTGGGGGATGTTATGATGGGAGGGGGAGGATATTATAATGATATATGGTATGTTACATTTTGTTATGATTAGTGATGTAATACTTAATAGTTGGGTTTTGGAATGGGATTGTATTGGTCTATTGTGGACCTATTGTGTTTATTTTGTTGTATTGATTGTTCTGAGCCACCTCCAGCCGCTTTTGCGGGAGAGTGCGGGATATAAATGGAAACTGAAACAAACAAAATGAAAAAATTAATGATTGGCTAATCAAAAGATTTTTAGTATAAAATGAGTCCAAACTTTGAGTGTCCAGTTTCTCACAATAAGAATTGCTCAAACCCTTTCTGCTTAATTTCATTCCTCTCAGCCAGCCCCATCAGACAAGAGCATAAGTCTCAGAGATTAGAAAATATTGCTTTGTACCACAGCTTCCTGACAAATTTTTTCACTCAAATTAACCTTTGCAAGCTTCATTACTTTTCTGTCAACTTCCCAGCTACTGTCATAATCAGATTTCTGAGGGCTCAATTTTGTCTTGAAGGCACATAAATGCAACAGGGCAAGGTAGAGTTGCAACACCTTTTCTGTGGGAGTCCAACTAGACCCTTCAGCAGCCATGCAGGTTGTGCGCAGCAAGACTGTTTAAAAGCAAACTCCTTCCTGTAGCCAGCATGCCAGCCAGCTCTTCTGACTTAGCTACTTTCACACCTTCCCCCTACCCCCACCCCGTGCATATTCTGGCTGCGGGAGGGAATGCGCAGCCAGGAAATGTACGAGGTTCAGCCAGTCTGCAAGCCCCAGTGCGGCTTTGCCTGAAAACACCTTTCCTGCTCCGTATCTCTGTGTGTGTTTGCCAGCAAAGCTGCGTGGGGGACTTTCAGGCCAGTGGCACCCTGCACATATTCTGACTGCGCGTTCCCTCCTGCAGTCAGAATATGCACGGGGGGTGGGGGGGTGGGAGGTCTGAAAGTGGCCTTAGAGGCTGTACCTTTTCTTGGGGTGGAGTTGTGTGGAATATCTAGCAGTTATAATAAAAGCCAGAAGCACTGCAAAAAATGCAGTTATGAATTGTGCTTTCTTGAGAGCCAGGTAGGGGAGAGCTTCTGGTATTCTGTCCCTAAACAATTAAGGGTTCATGTACTGGCAGGAATATTGGTGTAACTTTGGGCTAGATATGTGGGAAGGGTGCTGAATCTGCCTCTGACCCAGAGACGCCTCATCCTTAATCTGCAGATGCCCTGCCCCCTTACCCAGAAGCCTCCAACAATATTGAAAATGTTTGAAAACTCAGCTCCAAGATAAAAAAAACTTTATTGTTGTGGAAGGGTTTATTCTTCCAGTTTGCACGCTCTCTGTCTACTCCTTTTGCAGTTTCTCTCTCAGCAGATAGGTCTGTATGTGGTCTGTTTGTGAGAACTTCTCCTTGAACTTCTCACCTAATATCTTTTAACGCAGAAAATTAAACCAAATTAAAAGTGTCTCAGTACAATTAGCCCATTATCTATTTCCATGCATATACCTTCTTGAATTTTACATGAAGCAGAATAGGAATCGCTGGGAGTTATTTGGGACTCAGTCGTTGGGCAGAATATGGGCATTCATTTCTCCATTGCTTTTAAAGACAGATAGGATGTTTTCACTCTGGTTTTGCATGCCCATGCCTATCCCCACCCCTGCCTGTCTATAATTATACTATGAAGAATGGTTTTTCAAAGAAAACAATTTTTTCCCTTGGATTTACAGTGCTGTTGAGAAAATAAAGACTGTGGCCAAAGAGAGGTGTACTATAAACCTGGATTCAGTTTCACTCTCTGACTAGTTGGGTACCAAAACAGATGCAAGTTGCAATCCTGACCTCATTAATGTAACTAAATCAGTTTCTGTCAACTGTACTAGGCAAGTCCAGAATAGTCAGCAGTAGCTAGCTACTGCTGTGAGAGCTAACATGTACGTTTGCCCAAACCGAACATTGCCTTTTGTAAGATAAAAGCTTAGCATTTCTCCCCGTGTCTGTGTTTCTCTCATTGCCAGAATTTGAGTGGCCCTTAACGAGGAGATACTGGGTGTGTTGTCATTGTTGGGCCATTACCTTCTGAGGACCCAGATGATATCCCTACCCTCCTTTGCCCCCATTGGGGTGGTGGACAAGTTAGCATGGTCCACCCCTGGAGACTAATGGATCCAATAAGATTCCAGAACTCTTTGAAAGATTTACGCGCTGAACTTGACAACCTCCCTGTCAATATCGTGGTTGATCTGTGGGATGTTAAACTGACCCAGGCCATCAACACAGTGGCACCCAGGCATCTGCTTCCTCCATGGTGGGAGCACTGATCTCCCTGGTATATGATCTTACAACTGAGCTTACAGTTCAAATCTGTTGTTGGGGGTGTCATGAGGTGAGATTTCAAAACCCTATCAAGTTCTGAGTTAAAGTCCCAATTTGTCTCTAATCACCACCTCAGCAAGGTTGACCCCTGAAACAAAATGCACTCCTCAAAACTTAACTGAGAACCACAAGGCTATATTATAAGATGAATAAACTCATAACAATACAGCAATTACACACAAAACCAGAAATGGGCTCTCCTGGCTTTTGGCCCATGCCATCAATGCATGGAAGTTAGCAGATGATAAAAATTCTCCCTGACTGTCCCTAGTTCAGGTAGTATTAAAGGTAGGTGTGTAGGTATTTATGCAAGTATGTGTACATGTGTGTGATAGTTTGTGAATTGTGGATGTGTGAGTTAAGCATGTATTGTGAAAGTATGTGGATGGTGAGTTGTGTAAGGACCTTCTCTGGTTCAGGACAGACTACCTTTTCTATATATATTCAAGTGACTGAAAGAGAGCACCGACTGACTGGACCTTACCCAGTTTAGAACAGGTTGCCTCTTCTCCGTCTGAGTGTATGTGTGTGAGTGTAAGAGTGTCAGTAAGACCCCTCTGACTGGACCTTCCATAGTTCAGAACAGAGTGTGAGCACAGCGAGACACACCCCGAGAGCTCCCTCCTTCATCCTGGGTGTATATATACCCCTTGAGTTTTCCCACTCTTTTTTTTCTGGAGGTAATTCTAGCATGCTGTCTGCACAAGGGCCATGTGCAGTGTGGTCACCCCTAGACGACTTTGTAAAACTAAGCAGACGTACGTGACCTAGTGATGGGTCATTACAAGGTGTGTAAAACAGATGGATTTGGAGGCTGCCTGCCCAGAGCTGCTCTGGAGAGGCAGCCCTGCATCTGGCTGCTTGCAGCTCCATCAGGGCCCTGATGCGCCCCTTCTCCACACACGATGGAGTTGTGGACAGATCGCCTGCAACTCTATGATGTTGCTAAGGGCAACGGCTGGCTGGAAACAGAACTGCAGCGTTCCTCCGCTTAACAAATGGACAGCAGTTCTTCCTTGGACTGGTGGTCTGGGATGTTCCAGGGCACTGCAAACGGGGCTGGACCAGAGCCTGCTCTGCTTCCACATCTGACAGGTGCCTTTAGACAGACAGGCCATCCTGGGGTGAAGCAGGCAAAACTGGAGCTGCGGTCTGTCTAAAAGCACTCAAGGTCATCATCACTAGGCAGTGTAGGCACATTTGAAACATTATAACAACAATTAACATAAATTGTGAATCAGATGTTAACATACTCCATTTAAACAAATAATTGAATGGACTATAGGCAGTGGCACCCAAATGACCACTTTAAATTTTTATTTATTTATTTATTTTTATTTATTTCATGGCATTTTTATGCCACCCCTTCATGCCCACGGCATCTCAGGGCGGCAAAGAATACGATAAAACAATAAAACGATAAAATAAATAAAATTCAGCTGCAGCAATGGCTAGAACAAGAGTCATGGCAGGCTTCAGTGTGCATTCAAACCTCAGGAAAGAACCCAAACCAACAATTCCTGTTTTTTATTCCCAGCTTCTGATATCTAGTGTTTAATTATATTCACCAGGATTTACTACCACTTAATGGGTATCAGATGACTGTCGGCAGAGAGATGGTCACAAAGCCTTGCATGGGGTCAGTAATTACAGAGGAGCAAGAGCACCTCTATAGTTAAGGCGATCAGGACTTTGCACTTTAAGTGATGACCATTCTAATTTTGGGGATTAGCCATGCTTTGTTCCATTGTTGTAGCTTTTGGCATGGAGGATGCCTTGGGTAATAGGTTGAATCTGTTCATGTTTGGTGCAAATCGGTTGAAAAACAAAGAAGTTATAGCAGTTTGCTTGGGGGGTGGGTGGGGGGAAGAGTTCATTTTTTCACATTTTGGCGACTTTTATATTGGACAGGTTTCTGGTTTATTCTTGAGTTTGAACTGTCTGGAGACATGTTAGAAAATTCATCTCTGTGGTCATATGTCTGCTTTTGTTTATTTTAGATACATTTGGTGGTTGGTTTTTTGATGCGGGGGGCTGGTGAAATATACATTTTAGTCTGTGGAAGGTTGAGGAAGAAAAGTCTCCTGGTGTTCTATCCAGTTCCTCAGAAGCAGCCTTTGAAACTGACAAACAGCAGGAGCATGGTAGAGTCAGTTTTCAGTTGCCTCCAGAACATAAAACTAGGGAGCTATCACTCTGTATGAAACCAAAACAATACATTAAAAGAGAAGGCAAAAAAACAGAATAAAACCACACCCCTCCCAGCTCCCCCACCCTACACCCCATCTCCCTTGCCAAAAGCCAAGCGGAACAGCAAGTTTTACACATAGGATGGAAGGGAGGGAGACCTAGGGCCACCCAAGCCTCCGCCGGGAGTTCCACAACCTAGGTGAGGCCATCAAGAATGTCCTCTCCATAGCGCCCCCCAGGCCACATGGGGAACCTCAAGAAGGGCACTCCCAGCGGACTGCAGCGGTCGCTCCATAGTGCAGAGAGTGAGGCGATCCCACAGGTAAATCGGGCCAAGGCCGAATAGGGTTTTATAGGTCAAAACCAACACCTTGAATCTGGCCCGGAAAACTATAGGCAGCCAGTGCAGAGCCTGGAGCACTGGTGTAATATACTCACGGGGACCCCTCGCCATAAGGAGATGGGCTGGCATGTTCTGCACTAACTGCAGTCTGTGAACTGTTACCATGGGTAGCCCCAAGTAAAGCGTGTTGCAACAGTCCAATCTCGAGGTAATGAAAGCATGGATGATGTAGAAGAAAGGTCTGGTGGGGTTTAATCTTTAGACTGAGTTTGCGTGGGGCCCTGGTAGGTGCGGGGTGCTCCAGCAGGGAGAGGATTTTGCTGGGGTGGGGGCTTGATCCGCTCACTGTTCCCTACTGCGGCTCAGGGTCTGTTTCACTCTGGGGTCTATTTCACCTGAGCCCCAGCAGGAAACCGTGACCGGATCAAGCCCCCACCCCAGCAAAATGCCCCCATCACCTGGCAGCGGCAGTTGGGGAGCTTACAACCTCGCGCAGCTTACGTACGAGTTTATACTCTAATCTAAACAGAGTGTACACCCAGGGTTAAAAGGGAGTTCAAAGTGATAAGAAAGGGGATCAGCAGGGCATATCATTCCCGGGTGGAAGAGGGGGGCTTTCCCCAAGCAGTTGCCCTAGGAAAGTCATCCAACCCAACACTCGCTTGTATCTTGCCAGCTGGAGGTGATCCTGAAGATGATCTGGCCTGCTGCTGCTCACTCAGCAGGGAGCAATGGCAGAGCCAGGGCTTCCCCACTCATTCCCTCCTCTGATCCAGGCACTGTTCTTGAGTAGAACCGAGAGCTCCAAGGCTCCCCAGTTCCTCTGAGACCCTTGCAGCCATTGGATGCAACTAAATATTATTACATTGTCTTGGAAACCCCAGAGACTGTGTTACACTTGGGTGGATAGCAGGGGAAAGCAGGGACAGGTTGCTGGGGTCACTGGCATGCAAAAAAACCCCTCGTGCTCTCTCTCTGTACCAGCTCCCCAATTCACCTGCAAAACATGAAGGGAGCAAGCACTTTAAAAGAGTTACAAGCCTGATAGGGGCCATCAGGCCGTGGGAGGGAGGAGGACGTGTAGCCCCCAAAGTGATATCTAGACTGTGGCACCATGGATCTAAAGCAGCTGCTTAAGGAGCTCACCTCTCACAGCCTCAGTGAGCTGCATAGAGGAGACTTGGTATCAGGGGTGTAGCAAGGTTGAGAAGGGCCCGGGCTCAAGATTCAGTTGTGGGCCCCTCATGTGCGCACATGCAAAGCACGTGCGCGGTCTGAAAACCCAAAGTGGGTGGAGCTTAAGGGATGGGGTGGGGCTTAAGGGATGGGGCAGGGCTTGCTGACAGCTTCTAAATATACAAAATCCAGCGGCTAGGAGTTATAACTGTGGCCACAGACAAGCATGGCCTCCCAATGCTTCCCACCTCCCCAGCCGAGCATCTACCACCACTCCCCAGGAGTGGTTCCACTGCAGGGGCAGCTGGGCAGGCAGTGAGGCAGGCACAGGAGACTGACTGCGTCCACTGCCTTACTGGTGTGGGGGAGCTTAGCCAGTATGGCCTCCAGGGCCTGTTGCTTCTTGCCGCCTGTGCCTTGTGCACGCTTGCAGTGCGACCAGTCCAGAGGTGCTGCTATCAAACACATCAGACACCCAAAATGCAGCTAGCTTATTAAGTGCATTATGCCATGGAGACATTATATATATATATATATATATAACCAGTTCAGTTGTGCCTCATAATCAGTTCATTCTGCCCCCACCCAATAACCGGTTCATTTGTGCCCCTGCCCCCATATAATTAATTCACACTGATTCACCAGTTCAGTTGTGTCCCCATAATCAGTTCATGCTGCTCTCACCCATAACCATTTTAATTTCTGCCCCCAGGGCAGCATGAATTAATTATTTGGGGGGCACAAATGAACTGGTTATGGGGTGCAGATTTAAAGACAGTATTCCTGTTAGCAATAACTTCCTTAAGAAAAGTTAGTGAAATAGCAGCCATAATAATCTCAGAACCATAATTACAGATTTATTTTCCAAGATAGAATATATATTGCTTTACATCCTAAATTTCTACCTAAGATAGTATAAGTAAGACAGTTGTGAGAATGTGGCCCTTTTTACACAGCCTCTCCCACCCATGAACATGCAGATTTCTGTGTGTTCATGGGTGGGGGAGCCCCGTGTGCACGGACCCATGGTGTGTGTGGGTGCCTGCATGCCCGCCTAACACGCATCCCCACTCGTCCCCATGCACGGAGCAACCAGAGCAAATTTTTTCTTATATTTCTAGAAAGGGTTGGAAGGAACTGTCATTCTGAGGGGGAGAGTGCTTTTTATACTAAAGGAGCTCGAGACCATCATGTGACCTATTATTGGAATAGGGTGAGCATGCACAACCCAGTTGTGAGAATGTTAGGAGCCATCTCGAAGAACCTTCTTTACAAGGTATCAACCTTCTGATCAGCACATGGGTGGGAGCTGTTTGTAAACAGACAGCTTTATCTCCCTGATCTGTGTCGCTGTTGCTGCTGCTGCTGCAGTGCTACTAGGAGGCAGAGGCAGGTGAGGGATAGGAACTGGAGCCACCACCGCTGCTGCAGGTGAGGGGGCCGGCCCTGCCTACGCCTGCCCCCCTCCCAGAGCAGGGCCCCAGTATAGATACTAGCAGTGCTTCTATACTTCTAGGAATGCTAGTATACTTCTAGCAGTGCTAGTATACCAGCACAATGATATACTAAATCATCCTTTAATATTTTCTTGCACAGCTGTGGACACACACCCTCTTTGGGTGAAATTTGAATCATTGCCTTATGTTCAGCTTGCCCCAAAGGGTTACACTGCTCAACATTACAGTTCGGCAGCAGAACACACTCCCACCCACCCCGAAGATTGCGTTTTCTGAAGAGTACTACAATACCAGTAAAAACAGAAATCAAATTCGTTGCATGAGCAAAAAACAAAGGAAGTTTACAAACACAAAACCTCTGGTTTAAGTGAACAGTTAAGGCTCACACAATTGTGCAAATCTCCCTCCCCCCCCAATCATAATTACAACGTATGTTCCCGTCCAAAGCCACCTCCCAATCTAAACACAGGGGGTAAACATCAGTTTCCAAACCAAAAAAACCTCCAGAAAAACATAAAAGAACAATTGTACCAAAACTCCAAAAGCATGGAAATGGGAGATTAAGGCTCATCACACAACACAACTAGTACCCCATGACAACCACTGTGAGCTGAAAACACAACAGACAAACAAACAAACAATCAAATAAACAATCGCACATGAACCCATTCAAAACTCTCCTTAACGCCTTATACGCTGTGTTGTCATTGTGTTCTTTCCATGTTATTGTAAACCCCAAATAATTCATTTAATGAGCAGCACATTTAGGGCTTGGTGTTGGTTTGTGAATCATATTATGTTGTGAGCGGCAATCATTGTTATGTTATTTTAATGAGGTAGATATATTTGATTTTGTTTTTTCCTCCACCCCCATTACAAACTGACTTTACATGATAAGGGGATGGGAGTTAGACCTATTGTCTTTCGGGAAAGACTATTTTGTGCGGGACAAATCACAAAGCTATTGTTAGGGTGCCTCCTAATCTTCTTTTCTCTTGCTGTCTCTCAGGAGAGAATATACTCCAAATAATGCATTTGCTGAGCATCATGTTTAGGGGTTGGTGTTGGTTTGTGAATCATGTTATTACGTGGTGAGAAGCAATCGTTATGTTGTTTTAATGAGGTAGAAAAAAAATGATTTTGTTTTCCCCCCACCCCATTTACAAACTGGCTTTACACGATAAGGGGATGGCAGTTATACCTATTTGTCCAAAGCTATTGTTAGGGTGTCTCCTAATCTTCTTTTTTCTTGCTGTATGTCAGGAGAGAATATTGATGCACTTAATAGTGCCTAGATCAGAACGTATTTGTCAGGGAGGAGCACTAGTTAAGATAAGTTTTGAATGGGTTCATGTGGGATTGTTTGTTTGGCATTCATACTGTGTGTTGTGTTTCCAGCTCACAGTGGTTGTTATGGTGTAATAGTTGTGTGGTAAGCCTTAATCTCCCATTTCCATGCTTTTTGAGTTTGGTCCAATTGTTCTTTTATGTTTTTCTGGAGGTTTTTTTTAGTTTGGAGACTGATTATTTACCCCCTGTGTTTGGATTGGGAGGTGGTTTTGGATGGGAGTATACATTGTAATGGTGGTTTTGGGGGTTTGGAAATTTGTGCAAGCCTTAACTGTTCACTTAAACCACAGGTTTTGTGTTGGTAAGTATTATACAAGTCCTCAGTGGCACATGGCTCCTCCAACAGGTGACGATGGAGCAGATGAGGCATCATCTGCACTTCACTGCAGACACAATTCATATTCTGAACCTCAAGTTCAAAACAAACCCAAGGAGGCAGCATTCTCGTTGCAGGTCCTGCCAGAATATCTGCAATCCCTCCAACATCAACAACACTGGGTATTTTCAGACGTTATGGGCGGCCGGTTCACCACAGTGAACCACCAGGGGGGGTGAACAGCGCAACCACGGCCGGGGTTGGGAAAACGACCCAAACAGACGTGCCGGGAACGGGACCACGGGCCGGAACCGGGCCACACCATCGCGGGCCGCGGCAGCACAACAGACGTGCAGCCGAACCCCCGCCGGGCGCTAAACCCCCACAAGGCAACGGGCAGGGGCGGGACACAGACATGGCCGCCTGAGGGCAAACGAAGCCACAAGGCACACAAGGGAACGCCCACACAAGGGAAATGGGAAGGGAGGGGGGAAGAGCGAGAACAGGCTGACAGCCGGCACACACAGCGGACCCGCTGCGGGGCACAATGCACGACCACACGCCCGGGCACACACACACACACACACACACCAGGGAAAGGTCGGGAAAGGGGGGCAGGGGCGCCCGGAACACCCCACCAGGAACAACGGGAGGGACGAGGGGGGGGCACCACCAAGGGGCAAGGCACAGGCAGCAGCAACCCCCACCCCCAC
>QEPC01000531.1:2343018-2367439 GCA_003113815.1 Sphenodon punctatus
AGACTCACAAAAGTTCTTTTTCTTCCCCTGCAGGTCCAGCAAGGTGAGCGGCAGCAGCACAGGGACCCCCTCCTCGCTGGTAGCGATGTCAACGGCGCACAGCAGAGGGAGGCAGGTAAGTGAATGGGGATGCCCCTGGCACTGAATGAAAACAGTAAAAAGAGGTAAAACCACTGGCAAAAAACCTCATCCTCATTCCCCCCTCCCCCAAAAGTCTGGATGAACAGCCAGGTCTTACAGGCCTGACAAAAGGCCAACTGGCTGGGAACCAGGCAAGCTTCCTCTGGGAGGGAGTTCCACAGCCATGGTGCGCCACCGAGAACATCCTCTCCATTGTGGCCCCCCTTGGTTCACCTGGGGGACCTCCAGGAAGGTGCCCCTGGTAGAGCTTAGAGATTGCCCCACGAGCCGGGGAGTGACGCGGGGAGTTGCCTGCATGAATTGTTTTCAGGGCCAGTCCATGGTGGTGGGGATGTATGGAGACTACCTGTTTGGCCGTTGTGGCCATCCGTTAGAATCCTTCCCCAGTCGCTCCACATGTGTGGCTGCTCTGCAGCTGCCTTGCTCTTTTAAAAACACTAATATAGGATAGGGAGTCATCTGCTGTGTCCACTTAACTTTCCATTCCCATGGAACCATGATGTACTGGCTAGGGATCGGAGTTTAATGTCAAGTCACCTGGCACAGACGCACATAATAAGGGTTTGGGGAGAATAAGCCGTACCACATTCATTGCTCCATGTGCACTAGCTCTGCTACTGTCCTGCCAGCTTAAAAACCCCACTGCTGTTTCACCAGACCCCAATGCCATTGCTGCTATGCCAAGCCTCAGAGGGGCAATGGCAGGGCCTTGGCCATCAGACTATAAGCTGCTAGGCTTACCATACAGAATCCTGACTGGGCTTGTAGGATTACTTGGGCAGAGGATCCGGTTTCTCTCAAGAGATCCAATGAGGACAGGACTTGGTCCACTTATTATACAAATGAATGATGGTTAAAGCTAATGATTAAGTGGGTAGTAGGTTTATTATTCATGGGTGTTATCTGCATTTTAGGGTAAGCCCTTCATGTACCCAAACAATATTCATGTCTGAAATGGGTACTCTCGTATCCAATTTCTTAGGTATTCCATTTTGGGGTTTTTGGTTCATTTAATTTTTGAGTTCATTTTGGTTGTGCCATTTTTGGCAACTGAGTGTGCATAATAATGCAAATACTGCCAAAATGATGTAACCAAAATACTGAAATGACCAAATTATTGAAGCAACCAAATAAAAAAATAAAAAAAAAGTTAAAAAAACAACATCTGGACCCACCAAAACGGGTACCCAAGGGCGTGCAAATGGATATTGGTTACTACCTGAATTACCATTTTTCAGGGATGCAGACAGGGCGGTAGCTTGCATAGCAACTCCTCACTTAACTTTTTTTTGGAGGGGGGAGGTGAAAGATTTGGGTGAAGGGAATTCTCCCTCTCCCACCCAGAAGGGGGGGAATTTTCCTCGTTCTGATGAGCAATTAGGTCACCAGAATTGGAGGCTTGGGTGATTAGATTGGGGGGCGGAATTCAGTAATATGCAGGACAGTGAGGGCAACTCCTCAAATACTCTGTGTGGATCTGCACCCCTGCCATTTTTTATTTCAGGTAGTTTAGATTTGTCAAGTTAGCATGGGTTTTGTTGGTACCCATTTCAGCTCTAGTTAAAGTGACTTAGATGTTTTTTGTTAACGGCCGTTTTCACATGGACGGCCCCACCCACCGCTGGGTGTGTGGTGGTGGTGGTGGTGTGTCCGTGTAAACACCATGAATGGTGGGTGTTTATGCATGCACACTCCCAGTGTGCACCCATCTACACCCACCTACACCCATCCATCCACCTACACACTCTGGAAAATCGGAGAACTAGAAAACCCCGTGGGTGGAAGTGGGTGGGTGTCCTTTTCATACAGGCACTCTAAGGGCGCTTTTAAATGATACAAAAACCGCAGCTGATCCTTTAATCCGCCACCTTTCTTTGTAATCGTTTAAATGTTTTGCGCGGTTTGATGCTGGATCTTTCCTGCATCAAACCGGCTGAGGATTCCATCCCCCTCACTTGTGTTCCTGGGAACTGCCGTAATTGCGGCTTCCCTGGTTTGCAAGCACAGCGGGGAGGTGGGGGAAAGCCGGCAAACACTGCCTCCTCCAGGCAGCGCTGGCAAACCCCCTTCCCCCTATAAAGCCCCCAGCCAGTGATTATATTTAATCACTGGCTGGGGCAGAGAAGACGACTTCACCGCAGGAGCCGTCTTCTCCAAAACGCGCTTGGGAGAGTGCACATTTAAAAACGCCCTAACACTGATAAAATGGGTGTTACATTTTATTATGCATGTTGCAGGGCACCCCTAGGACACACCTGCAGTCCTGCAATCTTACAATATGTATAATAAAATGTAACACCCATTTTATCCATGTTAGTGTCTGTGTGAAAAGGGCCTTACATGGACACCCACCCACCTCTACCCACCACGCAAGCACACTCATCCGCCAACCTACCCCTGTCCATGTGAAAACGGACAATATGAGATTCTGCAACACGTTCTTCAGCACTTCGTTCACCTTATGCTGACCCTCCTCTTGTTGGTCTACAAACCTGTCATGGGACTAGACTGGGCCAAGTAGGGGCAATATGTCCCCACACCAGATTTTGAACCTGGGGGATGGAGCTGTTGCCCACCCCTCCTCATGTTGAACCATTATTACTCTATTGAGTGGAGCTGATGAAAATATAAATTTTCTATTTAGGACCCTTTTGGGGAAAACATAAGAGTTCTGTGCTTAAAATCAAAAGTATTTTCCATATCACCTGAACACTGAAAAATAATCATTTGGGTTTTTTTGGGTTTTTTTGGCAAGCAAGATCCTGGGGTTTGGTATCTTATAGTAGCCAAAGCAATAAACAGAGCCAAAAATTTAGAATTCCAGGGAAAGTACTTTTTATTTCTTCAAAACATTTAATCAGACAACTGCTTTTGCAAAAATATTTGGAAGAAATATTTTCTGATGGAAAGTATCAGGCCCCGCCCCATGCAAAGAGACAAGGGGAGAGGAGAGCACGGAAAACCCCAGAGGAACTCATCCGCAGCAGCGGGGCACCCCCCGCCCCTAGCATCACGGCGGCAAGCACAAGCGCCGCCGCCCCCCTCAGAGACACCGTCGGCGAACGTAGCTCCGCCCCCTCCCCCCTTGAGCACCACAGAGAGGTTTCCCCGCAGCAGGGGACGTCTTCAGGCACCGGCCCCGCCCCCCTCCGACGCAGCGCACGCATAGCGGCGCGAGGGGCGGAGCCAGGGGCGGGGCCTTCGGGCGAGGCCTAGTTGGGAGCCATAAAAACGCCGGCGGGGTAGCCATTCCCCGCCGGTAATCGAGAGAGAAGCTGGCCCCTTGATTCCTGCCTTCTACCTGAGCTACTGCCTTGAGCTAAGTGTTTACGTGTGTGATTAAGTTTGTGATTGTGTGTGTGAGGGTTCTGCTGTTCCTCCCTTTTCCTCCCTGCCTCAGCGATAGTGTGGTTGATTCGTGTGTCCCCCCACTCCCTGCAGCCCGTTCCCCTCCCCCCCCTGCCAGGGACAGTATACCTTCCTCCACCTGCGCCCCCCTCCTGTCTGGTTCATCCCCCTCCCCCTCCCCGAGTACCCTCGTCCTGCACACCCCCCCTCCCGTCTGCCTTCTTCCTGGACCCAAGGTTACACCCCCCCCTTGGCCCTGCCTTCCCTTCACCTGGAGCACTCCCCTCCTCACGAGGTCATCACCTGGGTAAGGAACCCCCTGAGTGACGTGACGTTCCTGTGTGCCAGGCTGCCTGTCCCTCTCCCTTCTCCTGTTGGCACAACCTCTCTCCCCCCCAATGATGATACGGGTTGCCTCGTAGATCTCGAGGAAAGCCCACCTACTAACCTGAGGGGAATACCGGGAGCCTATCATACGCCAGGGAGAGAGGCTGCCTACCCCCCAGTACCCTTGTCCCCGTGCCCAGGCCCCTTTGGGTTCTCTTCCCCCTCCTACCCTGACAGAAAGGATATTTGATCAGCTGTAACAAGCATCGTTGG
The DNA here is from genome assembly GCA_003113815.1 of Sphenodon punctatus. Lineage (NCBI taxonomy): Eukaryota > Metazoa > Chordata > Lepidosauria > Sphenodontia > Sphenodontidae > Sphenodon > Sphenodon punctatus. The sequence continues at coordinate 2,347,108 of QEPC01000531.1, forward strand.
CAGGAGTGCCTCAATTTTCTGGGAAAAGCTGCTTCAGGAGGTCCAGGATTTGGTCCTGCAAGGCTCTAAGTGCTTCCTGGGAGGTGCTCAGCACAAAAGTCCAAGTCTCTAGTGTTAGGACCTGCTGTTACTTCCTTTGAGGTACATATTAAATTCGAATTTACTTAATCCGTGCAGTATCATGTGTCTTACTGAGGACACTTTTAAAAGAGGTGCTTAGAAGCACCTCCCGAGCCCCGCGTTCAGAGGAAAGCCATGCGGGGAGTGTTTACATGCTCCTTGCACTACTGAAAGTGACGTGCTGCCCGTTCTCAGCAGTGGTGGCGACTAGAGAGGTGCGTTCTGAAAGCCTGCAAAGTGAGACTTTGGGGGGGTGGCCAAACGCGCCTCTTCAAAGCCCCGTGTTTCCAGCCACCACCGCTGCCAAGAATGGGCAGCACCTCACTTCCGGTAGTCCGGGGATCGTGTAAACACTCCCCACGCGGCTTTCCTCTGAACACGGCTCTCAGGAGGTGCTTCTAAGTGCCTTGTTTAAAAGTGGTCTCAGTGTCAGGATCCCAACTTCGGGTGTTTTTAAACGAGACAGAGATGTGTGTCCGTGATCAATGTGGGGGGAAGGTGCGTTGGTGCCGTGCATGGGAGAGTGGTTCAAATGAGCAGCCCCATCCCAACCATGCACAGGGCATTCCAGCTTTTCCTGGAGTGCCCCATGCATGCACTGGGTGGGCACTGCGCAGGTTATGGGAGTGCACACCCTCATGCCCTCATATTCAAACAAGACCTTCTCCACGTGGACGGTGAGTGTCCATGCATGGGGGCGTCTCATTTAAAAACACCTTTTGAGGTAGTGGTGACAAAGGGCTGATGCATCTCCTATGGGGTCCTGCAGTGTTCCATCTTGTCTTCCCTCCTGTTCAATGTATATCTCAAGCAGCTGGGCAAGATTGTGTATAGATTTGGGTGCATTGCCATCAATGTGCAGACGACAACCAGATCTATTTATCTGTTTCATCTGACCCAGGTAATGCAGTTTTGATGATGCTTACTCAGGGCCAGGCGGTCATTGGGCTGGATGCAGGAGAGCCAATTGAAACTGAATCCAGACTTGACTGAAGAGATGATGGTTGGACGTTCCTGCAACATAGTGGGAGAAGATGTAGGGACACCTATTTTTTATTGTGTACAGTGTTAGGACACGGACCCACTCCACGAGTGACTATTGGGAGCTGGTACCCCAATATCTAAACGACCTCTTAAATTTAGGGGGAATTAGCCAAATTTATTCAAAGGGTCTGCGTGTGTCCACTGGGATCAGTCAGAGGATGTGATGCACTGCCAGCTGGCTAGAATTTCCCTCCCACACCCAAACACAAAAAGGGGATACTCTGATACAAATGAGGGAGATTTATTGACAAAGAACTAAGTATAATACATAAACAGTTCACTGACGGGCCAATTAGGATGATACAAGTAATTTTCTATACCGTCTCACCAAGCACAGTCGAATTACACACACACTAATTTACAAAGCAAAACCCTCTGGTCTGGTTACCCTGGTGTAAGTGGACATTGCAAGAGAGAGAGAGGGGGGAAAGGGGAAAATAATCAATATTACCTATCCCGTCCTGTTGAAAAGGGACAGGTAACCCTGTAGATCCAGCGGCCTTCGGAGGGCAGGGGGAAGAAGCTTGGACAGACCAAAGGGGGGTAGTGGTCTGTGAGAAATCCTTGAGGCAAGCACGCACAAAGTAACCTGCTTGTGTCTGCGTTCAAGAATGACCCAATTTGCTCATGGGGGCAAGGGCAGTTATAGAGTTTCTGAGAGGCGGGGCAAGGGCACTTCTTGTACAAAAGGGGTCCCAAAGACGCTCAGGAATGCTAGGGCTGAAAAAGAAACCCTTGCATCATGTTTTGGGGGAAATAGAGCCTTGGAGGATTTCAATGGGAAGCATGGCAGGATGAACAAGAGGGCAAAAGGGAGTTTTTATAGACAGGGAAAGGAGGCTATTCTTAAACAGGCATGGCGCTATCAGCCTAATGATCCATCTATTGCTTGCTCGGAGTTTTAGATAGCTGTGAAGGGCTCATCTCAAAAGAGAGAGGCCACTAGGGATGTACGAACACCGGGGTGTTTGGCCCGTTTGGACTTCGCCCCCCAGAAACCATTTGGGTTCTGGCTAGTCAGGCTGAACCCATTCGGGGGGGAACCCGGTTTTCCCTCCCCCACCCTCCAGGCTGCACAGGTGGAAAGGGCACCAGGGCTCACCTTCCCCCCACCCAGCCCGGTAATTATTTTTTTTAACCCCACCCCAGGGATCAACCTACCTGGTGGTGCCGGAGCTCCGGCCCCGGGTCCGGTGGCAGCAGCAGCGGTGGGTCCGGCGGTCGTGGCGCTCCAGAGTGCTTCAGGCCTCTACTAGGCCTTATGGGTGACCTGGAAGGCCTAGCAGAGGCCTGAAGCGCTCCAGAGCACTACCGGAGCCGGACTTGCCACTGCAAGGTTGGGCAGGGGGGAGGTGAGCCCTGGCGCCCCTTCCACCCGCACAGCCTGGAGGGGGGAGGGGAAATTGGGTTCCCCCTGTCCCCCACCCCCCGCCTGAACGGGTTCGGAATCCAAACTTTGTTCGGCTGGTTCGGACGGAGAAAAGTTTGGATTCGGGGTGTTCGCAAACGAGCTGAACACCCCAAGTTCGGGCGGAACTCCGAACTCGGTTTGCACATCCCTCGAGGCCACCGGTTATTGATGGCTTCATTGTTTACCCAGGAGCCTCCCTTTTTCCATTCTCTTATTCCTTCCGACTAGACTGGTTTTGCATGGGGCTTTTTCTTTCTTTTTTGTTTTCTTTTTTCTTTTCCCCCTTCCATTCCATGGGACCCTTTGACCTGTATTTCATGAGGTGCTGCCAAAGGGGGGGGGGGAAATCTATGGTTTTGGGGGGGAAATGGTGTTGTTCCTAACAATTGCCTCCCCTGTTTACTCACATTCACAGCCTTGGGGTGCTATTGAATCCTGAGCTGCATCTGGAACATCAGGTTGCAGCCTGGCCAGGAGTGCCTTTTACCAACTCCATCTGGTGAGAAGGATGTGACCTTTTCTTTCAGATATGGACCTGGCCATGGTCATCCATGTCTTTATTACATCAAGGCTAGACTACTTCAGTGCGCTCTACACGAAGCTGCCCTTGAAGAGGGTTTGGGGACTGCAGCTGATACAGAACACAGTGGCCTACCTCTTGACAGGCGTGGGTTGCTGGGAGTACATTACACCTGTGCACTGCCCGGAAAAAGTATTCCAGGCACAATTCAAATTGCTGGTTTTGACCTATAAAGACCTAAATGACCTGGGCCCAAAGGACTGCCTCTCCAGTTATGTCCCTACATGATGGCATCTAAGGTCAGCCAAGAGCACTCTCTTGCAAATTTTATCGTTGGTCCAGGCCTATGCAGAGTCACAAAGCTGGAAGGGACCCCAAGGGTAATCTAGTCCAGACCCCTGTACCAATGCAGAATCTGCCACGCCCTGACTATTTGCAGAGAAAACAACCTGGGCATGCAGGAATGTGTACTTGGTAGCTGCTCCATGACTCCGGAACTTCTGGCTTGGTTTCTATTCCTTGGAAGTTCACCAAAGTTCTAGTCTGAGCATCTGGAGACACTGTAAAACCTATTTATTTGGACAGGCATTTAANATCTTCCATAGGCTGTGTAAGACTTATTTAACTAGGCATTTAACAGGCATGGTTAAGATTGGCCTGGTTGGTGGTGGTGGTGGGGGGGTGAGCGGGGGGGAAAGCTATTGGTATTTTATGTGGTTTTATCTTCTGTATTTTATATGCTTATTTTTATGATGTTGTTAGCCACCCGGAGCCTTCAGGGAAGGGTGGGATAAAAATGGAACTAAATAAATTAATAAGCAAATAGATAAATAAGTCAATAATTAAACCTAGCTCTGAAATGAGAATCCATTTGATTCTCATGGGAATCTTGCAAGAATCGAGGAACCCAAGTGAGTTCTCAAGATGATTTCGCCAAGGGTTTTGAGAATCGTGCTAAACTTTCCCCCCCACAAAATGGCCACTGGGGCCGTTCTGCACTTGCATGGCTCTTTTCCAAGATGGCGTGGGCAGCACTGGCACCATTTTGCAAAAATCCCTCTCCAAAATAGCACTGATGCTGTCCACCCAATCTTGAAAAAGGGCTGCACATGCGCAGAATGACCCTGGTGGCCATTTTGTGTATGTACATTAGTTTCTTTTTTATTAAGACAAAGATCTTGATGAGACATCGTCGAGATTTTTTAATTTTGTTGAATCTTGTTTTTATCTCTGTTCTTGTCGAGAAGCCTGATTCTCAGTGAGAATGGAGAAAATATTGAGATTGAGTTTCAGCCCTTCTCAGGAAAAATTTCTCCAGGTCAATGGTTCTTAAACATTATTATGTGTGCCCCCTAAAATGTAGAGATGGGGAGAATGTAGTTAGATGATATCTTTTAATGTACTAACTTCTGTTAGTGAGCGTATGCAAGGACAGGGATGGTCCTTTTACTGCCGGATGGGTCATTTTTGCATTGATTAAGCTTTAGGCTTCATGTTTCAGAAGGGGCCATGGTGTCTGTCTTTCTTTGGGCACTTTAAAATATTGAGAGGTGTGTCCTAGATCCACTTACGTCAACAGCAAATTTTTTAGAAGCACATGAAGTGACATAAGAGCTCTTAAAGTGCTTCTTAAAGTGCATTCTTAAAGTGTCTTAGGCATTTAGTCACAGTCAAATGTTCAATGGCATCTACGTATCTTTCTTTTTTATCCCGCTTGGGGTCTGCCTCAGCCTGGATCTCGTGGCCTTTCAGGGTAACTGCAAGACTTGGCTTTTCCACCAGGCATTCCATGGGGGGTGGGGTGTTTATACAGGTCTTTTATTTTTGAGACTGATGATTTTATTTTTGATTGTATGGAATTGAATTTTATACTGTTTACATTACTTATTGTATGCTGTAAGCTGCTCCGGGATGCCAGAGGTAAGCGGGGTGGGGTATTAAGTTGAATCAAATAAATAAATAAATAAAATAGCTTGATAATGATGGTTAGCAAAATCTAGTCCAATTCAGATGCTATATAAAATATTCAATAGCAAATACAAGCCACACAAAAGTGTCGGCTTTAGGATGCAAACAGCACACCATTAACATTCTGGTGTGTGTGTTTGGTAACAGAAACGGTCAGTGTCTGACTGATGCAGTCACCTTCCTGGCCGGGTGTAGAAATATGTCAATGGAGCTTTCTTTTCACAATAGCCTGAAGTAAATGGAAAGAATTTTTTCATAGCTCAGGTCTTTTACATAGATTGTCTCTTTCTCATGTTCTCCCAGGTATTACTAAATCGGACAGATTGTTGTGGTGGCCAGATGGGTCTCAGCAATGGGAAATATTCCTGCTCTTCCAGGACCACCCCCCGTTTGCAGGCTTATGCCTTCCTCAGTTCAGCTCCGCAATGATAAACACTGCAGCTTCTCAAAGTTCAGCTCAGCCAACCCTGGCAAGGTCAGTCAATTAAACAGGAGGAGGGTGGGGGTGGGGACTGCAGCATGACCACAGCCCTAGCCGTCTGTGGCTCAGTTTCTAATGGCAACCAACTCAAAACCTTCTCTGTGCACAGCTTCATAATTAAGTGTTAACTAAAAGTGCCGTTCTGTGAGGAGTGCCTACTCCCTTTACAAATCTTGAGTTAATATTCATCTTCCTCCCTGACAGCTTATTAGAGAATTCAATCTGAAGGTTCTGCACACTTAGGCAGGTAGCAGGAGATTAAAATACAGTCATGGTCCCCATACCTTTAAATCCTATGCTCCCCTGTGCCAACTATCTCCTGGTTGGAGCCGTTCCCCTTCTCGGTGTTGTACATTACTAAAAGTGTTCCAGAGGCACATGCAGATTCATTGCCAGGGTAGCCCAATTTCAGATCATCTCCTCATGAGTGGAATGTAGGAAAATTAAATGAATTCAGTCATATTAATACCTGACAGTTATGAGGTTTATGAACTGAAGAGAAAGGAGATAATAAGATGTAGGTGGAAAATCCAGACTTGCATAGTATTTCTCTCTATCCTAGGGATAAAATCCTTTGTCAAAGACACAATTGCTTACACATTTTGTTAGGTTTACTGCATAGCCCTTATTTTAAGGGAATGCCCCTCCTTTCAGAGCCCAAATTCACATTGAATATAATGGACACCTCTTACCAGGTGTCCCCATTATTCAAGATGCTGCAGCTCCATAGAACAAAATGGACATGCCTTATTTCAGAACCCTGTGGCTTCACAGTGTCCACTGCTTTTAATATTTTGACCTGGCAACTCCATCTGAAGCAAAATATGTCTGCTGTACAACTACAGCCAGAATATGAGATTGCCATGTTCACTATAGCTTTGCCACAGGGAAGATACCTTATTGAATGGATGAAATGTAAGGGTCCAGAACAAGTAAAAGCAACATTTCTATTTTCTTCCACAATTGTTTTAGGATCAGAAACAGTACAAACATATTCACTTCTTTTATAAAAACCAAGCAGAATGCTGATGCAACTATATCGGCAATGACATAATCCAGTTTTTGAACTCTTCCAGCCAGCAAACCATTATGTTGAGAAAGCTACAGAAGCAAGAAATACAGAGATGGGAGGAGCCAGGACCCAAAGCTCTCACTATCCAAAGTGACATCTGCATCATTTTCTAATTACCGCAGCGTGATTGGTCACAAACTTTACCAAAACCATTCTTTACATACATATCCAGTATGAGATGCTTGAGTGAATTGCTTGCTTATATTACCTTCAAGGAATGAATGCACTAACTTAGGTGCAACTCAGACAATGTTCATCACAAATGCTATTTACTGGGGGTGCGAATTCCTCAGAGAGCAGCTGCATCTGCCAAATAAATCTGCCAACTATCACTGGGCAAAATCTCTCTGGTACTTTTCAGTGCTTTCTACTTGCCTTTGTATTTCTCCTCTTTATTTTGTTGTTGACCTTATTATTTCTTCCATGGCTTCCGATAGCATGGAGGCTTTATCATACCTAAAATGCACAAATTTCACCTCAGGCTGGAGGGGAAAGGCAGTATTAATTAAGTAAGCTATATTTGCTATCTTTCCTTCACTTAGCAAGAGTCACTCACTAGAAGAGGCTAACTTCTAGTCGCTCAATAGAAAAATCCTTGTTTTTTTTTTTTAAAATTAAGCATTGTTAATACCCTCCCCCCGCCCCCTTTTTTTTTATAGCATGCATGCGAATTGTGTCCTTTAGGTCCAGAAGGCACGCAGTGCTCTACATTTTGGATGACACCTGCTGGCGAGGATACAACTCATTTGCTGCAGGCTTTCAACCAACAATGCAGAGCTAATGGCAATTATGCAAGATGTTGGTTCTCCCTCCTTCCCAGGGGTAAATGGCCTTCTCATTCCTAAGGCTGGTGACCTCTGTCAGCACAACTCACTGCTGCACTCTGCTGAATCAATTCCCAGCCTAACCGGGCACTAGGAAACAAAACAAGGACCTTCAAAGTTATTGGATTTCACTGCCTGAGCCACTTTGCTGCCTCTTTGTCTGAGAAAAGATGCTTATTGAGCCCTATGATTGATATAAATATGATTTATTATTGTATACATTTGTACATTACACACATGCCTATGTGAACATACTGGTTTTCATACTGCAGATTAATTGATGCAAACTTGAACTTCAGAGTGTTGGGTCTTCTGGGCATGTCGCTGCAATTCAGTGCTGGATTTCCCTTTTAACAGAACAAAGAGAAATAAAGACAGGGCAGCTGAATCCAGATTTATGTTTGCTAGCCCTCCTACTTTTGATAGGCTGTTAGAAAAACACAGTTGTGCTACCAAACATTCAGTATTACCTCTTGCATCCCTTGCAGCCGGATTGCAAAATAGCTTATTGAAACAAACATCTGCATCTCTGGCCAGAGCAAGTTATGTGTAAAGTCCATGTTAGCAGATCAAGGATAGCTTTGTTTGCTCTTATTCCCTGCTCATCCAGCACTGCAGTAAGTGGTTTTGCATATTAACTAAGTGCACAGTAACCTTTCTTTACCTCCTCGGAGCCCCACCTCCTCCCACCCAGCCTCGGGAATCAACACTGTTGCTCAGTCTGAGATACTCTGAGGAAGCTGCCAGGAGGTTGCTATGGTAACTGTTCTGCTTTCAGCAGCTACTTTCCTGGGTTGGGGAGGGTGGGGGTGGAAGCAAGGAACCTGGGGAGAACTAGCCAGCCTCCGATCAGAGTTCAGATAAAGAGGGTCACAGCAATGTGCTGGCACTGGTTAAAAATAACCCAATAGCTGTGAGAGCTACAAAGCACAGGAAAAAATAGGTGAAGAAGTAGAAAGGCAATAATTAAATTATTTGCATTTGGTAATGTTCCTAAGTGGGAGCATTTCAAATTCGTATTATTGTAAACCACCTGGAATACCGTTTTATTAATCTTTTCATTTCCCTCCTAATTTAAACAGAAAGACCCAGGTTCTAGTTTCAAATATGCTCCACAGAAATGAAACAGAGGATTTGACTTCTGCAAATATTAATTTGCATATATGGATAGCTATTCAAACAGCATAGATGACCTAAATGGATATTCTCATATCGGATTATTCAGGTATTTCAGTTTAATGGCTTTGTTTATTTTGGTTGTGTCAGTCATTTCAGGATTTTGAGATTACTTTGTTTTGCCAACTGTGCAAAAACAAAGTAACCAAAAAGATCAAAATGACTGACCTGAATAACCAAAATACATAAAATAAAGTAAATGGATATTGACAAAGCAGAAAATAGTGGTTTTTATCTGCTTTATTAAATCATAACCAGACCCGGCAAATTAGTTGGATATTGTGTTTACTGCAAATATTAGTTTTGCCTCCATAAAGCTGGATGAATGTTAAGCTTCTCTAGATGGCCAATGGTGTAAATGGAAAGCAGAATCTGGGCCATCATGTCTAAGTTTATGAAAGCATGAACAAAGGAGGAGGCTGACACATGACAGGCTGTAATTCTACAAGCTGCTTTCTTAAATATCATCAAGTTCCAAAGCAACAAAAGGTATGCCAGATGTGGAGAGAGCAAAGTCCCTCTCAGCAGACTCAGTCACGTCTGAGAAGCAGGGCTGAAACTCAATTATCAGTTTCTTGTGTTTCTCGACGAGAATCACAATTCTTGTTTCAAACTTGCAATCAAGAATGAGACAAGAATCGGCTGGATTCTCAGCAAGTGACATGAGAACCTTGAGAAACAAAATACTCGGTGTTAATGAGAGGGAAGGAGGCAGAAGCCATGCTGTCCCCTCTCCAGCTCTCTTAACTTGTTTGGGGCTGGCAGGTTAGGGGACAGAGCCCAGCGCCATGAGCAGTCTCTGTGAGGAGCTCCTGAGTCCTGATAGAGAATGATCAGGAATGGGAGGGGGAAAGAGCAGGCAGGAGGTGGGCAAACTCAGCAGACATCTTTAGCATTGTATTGATTAGGCTAGCAGGAGACATCAGCCAATAGAATGCTGAAGAACTGTGCTGAGCCCACCTCTTCCTGTCAGCTCTCCCCCCCTTCCATCTTCTCTTTCCAGATGAGAGGGGGGAACTGAAGAGGCGGGCTCAGGACAGCTTTTCAGCATTCTTTTGGCTGATGACTCCTGCTAGCCAATAGAATACTGAAGATTTCTACTGAGTCTGCCCCTCCCTCCTACTCTTCCCCCTCCCATTCCTGATAATTTCTCTATCAGGACTCGTGAGTTCCCCAAAGAGATTGCTAATGATCCCGGGTCCTGTCCCCCAAGCTGCCAGCCTCAGACATGGTAAGAGAGCTGGGGAGGGGAAAGTGTAGTTTCCTCTTCCACCACCCCCCCCTTTAATTTCTCCAGGCTGGAGGGGTGGGAGGGGAGAAATCTCATGAGATCTGAATCAGCAATTCTTACAAGATGATTATTAAATCTCATGTCAGCCCTAACCTCAACCGACCACCAAAGTAGCTGGTGTCAATTAATTAAATACCTCCTTTCCTTTTAGAAAAAGCATGAAAAGTAACTTCAAGCCATAACCATTCCATCATACACTGACCGACATTGTCTGATGGAATGGTATTAGTACTAGGGTATTTAAAGATTATTCTAGAAGAGACATACAGATGCTGATCCTACCATTTAATCTTGAAAGCTCAGATTAAATGTATTCCACAAATCAAAAAAGGTAGGAAAAGGACCAAACATTTGCCTGTGTGGCTAAATGGTGAGGTGAAAGAGGCTATTGGAGCCAAAAGGCATCCTTAAAAAAACTGAAAGAGTCCCAATGAGGTAAATAGGGAAGAGCATAAGTGTTGCCAAAGTAGATGTAAAAAGTTAATAAGGCAGGCTAAAAAGGAATTTGAGGAGCAACTTGCAAAAGTTGCTAAAACTAATAATAAAACCTTTCCCAAGTACATCAGAAGCAGGAAGCCTGCTAGAGAGTCAGCTGGGCCGTTAGATGAACAGGGGGTGAAAGGGGTGCTTAGTGTCACGCCGCGTCTCCATCTGTGGCAGCGACAAGGTGCGTCGCAGGTTGCCAGGCAACCCGATGCAGGCTAGCGGCAACTGGCCCCAGTGGGGACACAGAGCGGTGCGGTGGCGCCAGATCAAGCTGTGTGTGCGCTGGCGTCTGACTGCCCCCTGAGTGTCCCTCCCAGATGTAGCACACAGCTGGTGGCCAAACATCCACTGTAGGGGGTGGAGCCATTCACCCCGCCCCGGCCACAGCTGTGTTTTGGAGGCCTATAAAGCAACCGGTGGGACAGCAGTTTCCCGCCTGTAATCATGAGAGAGGCTGGCCCCTCATATCTGAGTGCTATTCTTGTTCTCGAAAGTCTTGTGAGAGTGTTCTGGTGTCTTGGTAGTGTTGTGTGTTTGTGTTCTGTACTCCCCCCCACCCCTTTTTGCCCAGGAGAGTATTGGAGTGTGAGCCTCATCTTCCTATCTCTATCCCTACCTTTCCCTTTCCCCCGTTCCTCTCCACCAGCACCTCCCTGCGTGTGAGCCCTTTCCACTTCCCTCACAATTCCCCCCCTTTCCTAGTCCCCCTGAACCCCTCCTCTGGAACCCATACCACTGAACTCCCTCACCTGCCTCCACACGGTGACTTGGAGTCTATAACGCATGAGTACCCTTGGTTGCGTTTGTACGTTTGTCTCTGTTCCCCTGCTCCCCCCCCGTGGCCAGTGGCTTCCTCTCCTTGCAAACACCCCAGGGGGTAAGGGCCCCCAGCAGCAAAGTACCCCTGTGCAGACCAAGGCTAATATACACTCACACAAGCAAAAGAAACAGGAGTACTAAAGAATAAAGTTTATGAAATAATATTGTAAGGACAATATAAGGCCTCTTGTGCCTAATACAATCAAATAAGGATATCAACCCAGGGGTAATGCACGCAGGCATATGATCAGTCCTGGAATGATACACAAATACAAATAACAAGAAATATAATATTAAAATAACAAAACAATTCTATAATCCATGGAAAAATTTCCAATAAAATGAATCCCAAACGCGTTTCAGGGTCACAGCCCCTTCTTCAGTGGGATATATGCATTAAAATTAAGCAAAAATGCTCTCATCATAAATGACCCAGTTTGTGGTCTGTCCTATCCTTCCTTTGGACTCTCCTTTTGGTGCTATATAAGTCACCCACCGAGTCTTATATGTATGTATAGTTGATCAGTTATAAGCTTTCCATTTTCTAAGGCTCACTGCCTGATGTGGCTGACAAAGTTCAAATCCAGTGTTCAACCTGAGTACAAGGTGCTTGATTCTCACCTTATGGGGTCTCGTCTATATTATTTAATTGATTGGAAAAATTATGGGTTGGCAGAGCGGTCCTGGGAGCCAGCGATCAATGTCCATGCACCCCGTTTAATCCTGGCCTTCCACCGGCACCACCCTTCCAAACCGGGCCTCTGGACCTCACTGGGGGGGTGGACAGGACCCTAGACGGGGTGTGTGTGTGTGTGTTTCTGTCATGCCGTGTCTCCATCCGTGGCAGTGACGAGCGTCGCAGGTTGCCAGGCAACCCGATGCAGGCCGGCTGTGACTGGCCCCAGCGGGGACACAGAGTGGCGCGGCGGTGCCAGATCAAGCTGTGCGTGCGCCGGCATCGGACGGCTCCCTGAGTGCCCCGCCCAGACGTAGCGCACGGCTGATGGCCAAACATCCACTGTAAGGGGTGGAGCCATTCACCTCGCCCTAGCCACAGCCGTGTTTTGGAGGCCTATAAAGCAACCGGCGGCACAACAGTTTCCCGCCGGTAATCGTGAGAGAGGCTGGCCCCTCATATCCGAGTCTATTCTTGTTCTTGAAAGCCTTGTGAGAGTTCTGGTGTCTTGGTAGTGTTGTGTGTTTGTGTTCTGTACTCCCCCCCCACCCCTTTTTGCCCAGGAGAGTATTGGAGTGTGAGCCTCTTCTTCCTATCCCTATCACTACCTGTCCCTTTTCCCCCGTTCCTCTCCACCAGCGCCTCCCTGCGTGTGAGCTCTTTCCGCTTCCCTCACAATTCCCCCCCTTTCCTAGTCCCCCTGCACCCCTCCTCTGGAACTCATACCACTGAGCTCCCCTACCTGCCTCCACACAGTGACCTGGACCCTATAACGTGTGAGTACCCTTGGTTGTATTTGTACGTTTGTCTCTGTTCCCCCCGTGGCCAGTGGCTTCCTCTCCTTCCCTGTGATGAGGTGGGTTGCCCTCTGAATTGGAGGGAAAGCCCAAATACTACCCTGAGGGAATTTCTGTTGCCCCCGTGTGTCTGTGAGGAGAAAAAAGCCGGCCGGAGCCCCACCTTAACCCTGTACTCCCTACCCCTTTCCCCCTTGGAACCTCTTTCTCCCCACCTCCACCTGTGACAGAATTATGGACACCGTACCATGGAGTCCGTTCAGCAAGTCCAAGAACTGCTGAGGGCGGTACCGGCCCTAACCATGGAGGTGCAGGACCTGAAGGCAGAAAATTAGGAACTGCAGAGGAGGAATCAAGGTTTACAGGAAGCTCTAGAGGCTCCAAAAAGGGGTGCAGAGGCGCCCCCTGTGGCCCATCCGGCTCCTCCACCCCTGCCTAGCCCCAAACCCAGCTCCCCATTACCCTGCGAGCCAAAGGCCCCCCACCCAGATAAATTGTACTGGGATAGGAAGGCAAGGCAAGGCTTCTTAGCCTTATGCAAACTCACCTTCCAAACCCAACAAATAACCTATAGGACAGACCAAGCTAAGGTTTCCTTTATCACAGGGCTCCTTGGAGGGGTGGCATTGGACTGAGCCACTCCCCTACTGGCCTCCAATGACGCCCTATTGCAAGAGTATTAAAAGTTTCTGAAACAGTTCCATTTCTTGTTCGATTATCCCCATAGAATTAGGGATGCAGAACAAGCCATCCTACACTTAAAAACAAGGGAAGGCCCCCTTACTCGATTATATTATGCAATTTAGGAAACTTGAATTTGATTTGGGATGGGGGGGGGGATTCAGTTCTGCAAGCACTTTTTCACCAGGGCCTTAATGAGAAAATCAAGAATCACCTGGCAGGGGCTGCCATTACCCCGGTAACGTTAGAAGAGATAGTCACCTTGTCCTTACATATTGATGAGCGACTCACAGAAAGGAAACGGGAACAACAGCGAGACCTGGGGAGGGGGGCTATGCTCAAGATTCCCCGAGGTCCCATAACCTCACCACCCACGGGCCTCGGGGATTCATTGCCAGAACATATGCAGATAGGATCCATTAGGACCCCCCTAATTTTGGCAGAGCAAGAGAGACGGCGCCAGCTATGGCTCTGCTTTTATTGTGTGGGGGGGAGGGGGCACTTTTCCAGGGAATGCCCTTCTAAACCTGTTCAGCCCCCATTACCAGGAAATTCCAGGGACCAGGAAGAACTGGGAGCCTCTCGGTAATGCATTCGAACCACAGCCCACAGCTAATAGGACCCCAGGAAGGCCCTAGACAATTTTCTGTCTTCCTAATGATCCAGATACACTCCCGGAGGTCCCTTATTGCCAAGGCCCTTATAGATTCAGGGGCTTCGGGAATCTTCATGGATGCAGAATTTGCTACAAGCCATGGTATTCCCTGGGGGCCCCGGGATGCGGTGGAGATGGTACAGACCATTGATGGCTCTCCCCTTACCTCAGGTCCAGTCCAAGAGCGTACCTCCCCGCTAACATGAGCTATTGGAATGCATACCGAGGTACTTTGATTTGATGTAATTGCCTCCCCCCTATTCCCTCTAGTGTTGAGTTTCCCCTGGCTTCAGATACACAACCCCACCATAGACTGGGTTGGGAGCAGCACTGTAGAGTCCCCCTGCCCATAGTCCTGAGCACCCTTGTGACATGTCCCCTTTCCCCCATCCCAGATGTACCCCTACCCTACCAAGATTTGGCTGCTGTGTTCAGTAAACAGGAAGCGGCCGAACTCCCCCCCCCCCCCGCATCGACCCTACGATTGTCCCATAGAACTGGTACCTGGTTCTGAACCCCCCTATGGGAGGATTTAAAATTTGTCCCCCGGGGAGACCAACACCCTGAGCGAATATATTAGGGAGAACCTAGCGAAGGGGTTCATTCAACATTCATCCTCCCCCGCCGGAGCTCCCTTATTTTTCATGCCTAAAAAAAGAGGGGGACCTCCGCCCTTGTATTGATTACCGTGGACTTAATAATGTCACCATAAAAAATAGGTATCCCCTACCATTGATTCCCGAGTTGTTAGGCAGACTACAAGGGGCATGAATCTTTACAAAACTTGACTTAAGGGGGGGCCTATAACTTGGTACGAATAAAAGAGGGGGACGAATGGAAGACTGCTTTCCGGACAAGGTTTGGACACTTTGAATATTTGGTTATACCATATGGCCTAGTAAACGCTCTGGCCACCTTCCAATATTTTATTAATGACATCTTCTGAGACTTGTTAGTTATTTTTGTGATCACCTATCTGGACAACATTCTCATATTTTCTACATTCTTGGATGAACATGTTCGCCAGTGCCACATGAGAACGGTACCAAAACGCCTGTTGAAACAAACATTTTTCCATCTTACAGTATAGTCTTTCATGCTACATCATTCCCTTTTTAGGACTCATAATCTCCCCCGAGGGGATTCGGATGGACCCCAGTAAGGTTGAGGCGATCCGCCGGTGGCCGGCTCCTACATCCGTCAAGGTGCTACAGCGCTTCTTGGGGAGCACCAATTACTATCGGCAATACATCCCCGGCTATGCCAAACAGACCACCCCCCTCATTACCTTGTTGAAGAAAGGGGCTAGATATGAGTGGCTTGAGCCCCAACGGTGCACCTTTGACTTCCTGAAACAAGCCTTCTTGTCCACCCCCATCTTGCAAAACCCAGATGTCTTGTGACTGATGCATCAGATACAGCCATTGGTGCTGTCCTAACCCAACTCCAGGAAGAATTGGGCCTCCGCTTGCCCTGTGCCTTCTATTCCCGGCAGCTGACCTCAGCGGAAAAAAATTACACGATTCTCGACAAAGAACTTCTAGCAATCAAGGCCACGTTTGAGGCGTGGAGACATTTCCTGGAGGGGGGCCCACACCCCATCCTCATATTTACAGACCACAAGAACCTCACGTTTATGCAGACTGCTCGCATAAACAGCGCCAGACATGCCCGATGGGCCCTTTTCTTTTCAAGATTCAACTTCAAGATACAATACTGGCCTGGGTCCCAGAATACCATGGCCGATACCCTGTCACAGTGCTATGTGAAGGAGGAGTAAACCACGGAAAGTTCCGGGCCCCTCCTTTCTCTGATGATATTCACTGCGACCCTCCCATCTCTAAGAGAACTTCAAACAGTCAGCATGCAAGAAGGATCCCAGAGAGGATATCAGAAAAAACAGGGGTTATATTATCATCAAGGGCAGGTGGTCATTCCCCCCAAATATCAACCCCAAGTGCTCTGGGCTCACCATGATTCTCCATTGGTGGGGCACCCAGGGTATCAACGAACCCTATCCCTCCTTCTTCAGTCCTTTTAGTGGCCAGGCATTAGACGAGAGGTGGAACGTTACATTCAAGGATGCTCAACGTGCGCCCACACTAAGACTCCTCGCCAACTCCCTGTCGGGTTATTACAATTAACCAAATCCCCCAAGGGCCCCTTGCAGAAGACTGCAATGGACTTTATTGTTGGCCTACCAAATTCTGACAAATGCAATGCCATTCTGGTAGTCGTCGACTATTTCACGAAGATGGGGCATTTCATACCTTGCCAGGGACTGCCTACAGCAAAAGGCACAGCAGATCTTCTGCTATGCCACGTCGTTCGCCTCCACGGGTTGCCCAGGAAGATTGTGTCAGATAGAGAGCCGCAGTTTATTTCCCGCTTCTGGAAATCATTTTTTGCCCTCTTGGGGGGTTAAACTTCAACCCATCATGGCTTACCACCCTCAAGCAAACGGGCAGGTAGAAAGAACCAACCAACATATTGAACAGTACCTTCGCTGCTTCTGCGCATACCTTCAAGATGACTGGACTAGACACCTCACCCTCATGGAGTTTGCATACAATAATGGACCTAATGCCTCTCTAGGAACCTCCCCCTTTTATGTCTCTTATGATTTCCACCCCCCTCTTTGTTTTCCAGATATCTCCAACACCATAGTCCCCGCAGCAGGAGCCTTGGTGTCCATCATTAAGGCTGTGCAACGTTTAGCCCAGAGATGCTTGAGGGAGGCCCGCCAATGATACAAGGCCACAGCCGACAAGACAAGCATCCAAGGCCCCCCTTTGCAGGTAGGGGACCTAGTATGGGTTAGAAAAAGAAGCTATCCTTCCATGCGTCCTTCTGCTAAGTTGGATGATGCATATATGGGCCCCTTCCCCATCAAACGAAAACTAAATGAGGTGACATACACAGTCACCCTCCCGGCCCACCACTGTATACATCCCTCTTTTCATGTATCTCTCTTGAAAAAGGCCCAACCCCTGCTCCACTCCCTGCAACGAACACACACACACACCCTGCCAGTCCTCCTCCAAGGCGAACCTGAGTATAAGGTTAGGGCGGTGCTTGATTCTCGTCCGTGAGGAGAGAGAAGCCAGCCGGAACCCCATCTTGACCCCGTACTCCCTACCCCTTTCCCCCTTGAAACCTCTTTCTCCCCCCCTCCACCCGTGACACTTAGGGAGGAAAAGGACATTGCAGAAAAGCTGAATGAGTTCTTTGCTTTGGTCTTCACTGCAGACGATGTTGGGGAGATACCCATGCCGGAACCTTACTTTGTAGGTGATGAATTGGAAGAGCTGTCACAAATCAACGTGACTCTGGAGGAGTCCAGGAGGAGTCCTCTGGCGGAGTCCTAGAGTAAATTGACAAACTAAATACTAACAAATCACCAGGACCAGATGGTATTCACCCCAGAGTTCTGAAGGAACTCAAATATGAAATTGTAGACCTACTGTTAGTAATTTGTAACCTATTGCTAAAATCTGCCACTGTACCCGAGGACTGGAGGGTGGCAAATGTAACCTTGATATTTAAAAAGGGATCCAGAGGTGATCCTGGAAACTACAGACCAGTAAGCTTGACATCTTTGCTGGGCAAAATGGTGGAAACTATCATTAAGAACAGAACAGAATTGCTGGGCATGCTGATCAACATGGTTTAATGGGGAAGAGTCAACATGGATTTAGCAAAGGTAAGACATGCCTCACTAATCTGTTGGAATTCTTTGAGGGTGTAAATAAGCATGTGGACAAGGGAGACCTGGTAGATATAGCGTACCTGGATTTCCAGAAAGCATTTGATAAGGTCCCACATAAGAGTCTTGAAAAATGAAGAAGTCATGGGACTTACTATGGATTGGTAACTGGTTAAAGGACAGGAAGTAAAGAGTAGGTCTAAATGGTCAGTTTTCACAATGGAGAGATGTAAAAAGTGGTGTGCCCCAGGGATCTGTATTTGGACCAGTGTTGTTTAATGTATTCATTAATGATCTGGAAAAGGGCATTAAGAGTGAGGTGATTAAATTTGCAGATGACACCAAGTTATTCAAGGTAGTTAAAATATGAACAGACTGTGAGGAACTGCAACAGGATTTTATGACACTGGGTGCCTGGACATCTAAATGGCAAATGAGATTTAATGTGGACAAGTGCAAAGTGATGCACATAGGGAAAATAGCCCAAACTATGTGTACACAATGCTGTGTACTAAGCTAGGAGTTACCACTCAGGAAAAGGATCTGGGTGTGATTGTGGACAATACACTGAAATCTTCAGCCCAGTGTCCAGCAGTAGTCAAAAAAGCAAACAGAACATTAGGAGTTATTTGCAAAGGGATAGAGAATAAAACTGAGGATGTCAAAATGCCTCTATACAAATCCAGGTGCGACCGCACCTGGAATATTGTGTGCTGTTCTGGTCACCCCATCTCAAAAAGACATAGCTAAACTAGAAAAGGTACAGAGAAGGGCAACGAGAATAATAAAGGGTATGGAATGGCTTCGATGCAAAGAGAGGTTTGACAAGCTGGATCTCTTCAGCTTAGAGAAGACAGAGAGGACATGATAGAGGTCTATGAAATCTTGAGTGATGTGGAAAGAGTTGATACGGAATGGTTATTTACCCTCTCAAATAGTACTAGACTTAGGGGACACTCCATGAAACTAGCTGCTGGCAGATTTAAAATGAATAAAAGTAAGTACTTTTTCACTCAACACATAATTAATTTATGGAATTTGTTATCAGAGGCCGTTGTCAAAGCCAGTAGTATAGCTTGAATTAAAAAAGGCCTGGATAAGTTTTTGGAGAGTAGATCCATAAACGGCTATTAACTAAGTAGCTTATGGGATGAACTTCTTACTGTTGGGAGCTGGGAGCGAACAATGCGGAATGGATTGCCCATTGTGACTGTTGGTTCTTCTCCCATGTGATTGAGATTGGCCACTGTTGGAGGACAGGATGCTGGGCTTGATGGACCATTGGTCTGACTCAGTATGACACTACTTATGTTCTTACACTGATTTTGTGATATATTGGATATTGCTGGACCATGCTCACCAAGTGTGTCAAGTCTCTGTTTAGTGATTGGTCCATAGAACGCAGCATTTATCAAAGATTTGCCTGTGACACCCCATTTTGAGACTTAAGTATAATTCTGTGACTGCATGTAACAAGTATATAAAATATTAATGG
Source organism: Sphenodon punctatus (assembly GCA_003113815.1). NCBI lineage: Eukaryota > Metazoa > Chordata > Lepidosauria > Sphenodontia > Sphenodontidae > Sphenodon > Sphenodon punctatus. The sequence goes on from QEPC01000531.1 coordinate 2,366,330, forward strand.
AACTGTGACCCCATCAGCAGTCCCACAATTTGAGAACCTCAAGGCTTATTGAGACTACCATTTTGCATTTTAGTTAATCACCTGTTCTTTGGTGCTGACCTATGCAGTTTCAGTAGCCATTGATGTCCCGTGTTGTTTGCAAAGCACCTGCTAAGATCCTAGATCTACAGCAAGGATGTTCTGGATCTGTAGTTGGTATTCAGCTATTTCACTTGTATTGCCTCTAGTATTTCTTGTGGAAAGTGTGTCAAGCTTCCTTTTGCTATTTGCTTTGGCTATGTTTGGTTGGTCCTAATGAGACAAAGGGAAGCAGACTAATGTCTCCTCCTTTCACACTGCCCCAATAACTGGAATTCCCTACCCAAACACATATACTCTGCTCCCCTTCTCCTTGTCAGAGGGACCCGGGGGCGCCCCAGGACCCCCAAAGCACTCCTGGACCGAACAGCCCAGCCCAGCAGCTTACCGGGCGCAAACACTTTCTCCCCAAAGGCGCCCGCGGGCCAGGAAGAGCCGCGTCGCGGGCAGCCACCGCCGGCAGAACGCCGACAGGAAGAAAGTCCCCCGACACTCCCTCAAACACCGGAGGGGAGGCCGGGGCCTGCAGCCACACCCCCGTCAACGACCAGTTGGGCGGGGCCGGCTTCGGCCCCGCAGGGAACAGCCCCACACGCAGCGCTGCCGGCAGGAGCCCAGGAGCGGCGATTAGCCACGCCCCCTGTAGTCAATTTCATGGTGGGGATTCCCCCGCCCCCGCAGCGCCACTCAGAGCGGCTGCGGGCACGCACGGGGGCGGGGCTCAGGGGATAAAAGCCAGCGCCGCCTGGGAAACGGCGCTGGTGATTGCAGAAACCGGCCCCTTGCCTGAGTTCCCTGTGCGCAAGCAAGTGAACGTGTTCCTGAGTGTGACCCCCTGCCTGTGCCCAAGTGAAAGTGTTCCTCTCTCCGTGACCCCTGTGGAAGTGTGAGTGTCAGCAGCCTGAGTGTGAGCAAGAAAGCCCTTCCTGACCCTTGTGTGGTGCCCTTGGCTTCAGTGGTGAGTGTCCCGTGTCTGTCCTTCCCTTCCCCCTTCCGGGGCCCCGCACTCCCTGGGGGGGAACCCCTCACCCC
>QEPC01000531.1:2369223-2384364 GCA_003113815.1 Sphenodon punctatus
CCCCATTAGCCCCTCTGATCCCCACTCCCAAATCCAGCTCCCTGGCCTTTACCCCCCCCACTCTCCTATTGACCCCAATCCCCACCCCACACACTCCCCAGCTCCAAGATGCCTCCCCTCATTACCCCCGGCCTCTGATCCCCACTTAGAGAGAGTTACAATTAAAAAGGACCAGCTGACAGCCGTGAACTCACCCCTGGCTGCTACTGCTGCTGGACTGGCTGGAGAGGAGACACTGACCGCTTCAGCGAGTGGGGGGGTGGTCTGAGCTGCCCTGACCACACACCCCCTCGCTCTCCTCCGAAGCACCAGTGACTGCCACGAATCACAAGGTGGCGGGGGGGAGCTGGGGAGGGGCGGTCAGGTCAGGAACGGTCAGAGAGGGAGCGGGCAGCTGCACTTTGAATCAATGATCCCTGCCTGCTTGCTTCGCAATTCTCTGCAGTGCCTCAGTTGCTGGCTGCCTGAGCCTCGCCGCCTAGTCTGTCCTGCAGTGCTGCTCTCTGACCTCGTGTGCACCATGCTGCCGCCGAGAGAGACTGAGAATGCTGCCGGTGGCGCGTGTGCAGTCTGACTCTACCTTCCGAGACATGCGTGCGCTGCATTATTGCGCAAGCTGCGCATGCTGTAGAGTGAGTCAGTAAGGGAGGAGGGAAGTTTAAAAAAAAAAAAAAGTTCCCTGCTGCTGCCGCTCCCCCCAATCTGCCGCTCTAGGCGACTGCCTAGGTCTGCCTAGTGGCAGGGACGGCCCTGCCCTCAGGGCAGGAGCCCATCTCTAATTCATGACTGTTCAACTTCAGACTAGATAGATAGATAGATCTGTGCTTCGGACTTAGATTCTAAATTTCAAATCAGCAGCCATGTTGGAATGCTTTTGATTTGGTAGGAATGTTTACATGGTAGAAAACTGAAATAATATGGTAGAAATTATATGGGTACACTCCATCTAGAACTGCAACGGGTACTGAAATTAGTACCTGCGGGTAATGCCTGTATTTTTGGGCACCCAATCGGGCACCAAACAGACTACCCTAAAGACCAGTCAGATGCCAGATGCCTGAAAATGCAAAAATTACCCAGACACTGACAAGCCTAGCGGTTCCAGCTAGGACTTGTCAGTTTCAAAGGCCAGCCGGTGATCCCCCCTCCAAAGCACCTCTCAGCTAAGAGGCGCTGGAGTGTGTGTGTGGTGGTGGGGGAGTGGACTTTGAAAGTGACAGGCATCCGCTTGGGAGTGTGTGACCCTGGCCAGGGGCTGTCAACTTCAAAGGCTGGCCGGCACTCCCCCTCTCCCCTACATCTCTCAGGTTGGTGAGACACACTCGGATGAGGGGCGGAAGTGGATGTTCAAAATGATAGACAGCGGCTGGTTGGAACCACTGTGGAGCTGGGCTCTGTGATGGGGCCTGTCATTTTCAAATGCCAGCCAGTGCATTTAAGAAGCTCATTGGGCCCCAGTGCCCAAATGGGGCTGGGTCAACTTGGGCACCCCAAATTCATCAGGGGTGCCCGGATTTTGGGGTGGGGCCACACGAGACATCCCACTTTGTACAGCATTATCCCACTGTGGGCAGCATTAACACATAATGCACTGAATTGTATGGCCGCCAGATGTTCACTCAGCCCTGCCCCGGGGCAGACAACCAGCTGACACATGATGCGACTATCGGAGAAGGCTGGTGATACATTGCATGTTAACATTGGCCAAGTAGAATAATGGGCTTCCTCTCGTGTGGCCAGTCTTTGTGCTGCCCCACCCCATAGTGAGATCCACTAGCACCTTTGAGTGGCAGGTGCATTCGCCATTCCTGTGCATCCACATCATGGCTGGGGGTGGGACAGTAGACAGGCCGGGGGCTGGGATTGGGGCAGGCCCAGGTGCCTGCACATGTGGCCAGCTCCTCAGCCCACCTGTGTCAGCATCTGTCCACCTGGTTCCCCGTAGAGGTGGTGGGATCGTGTGGCCTGTTCTCCCCACCAGCCCAACGTGTGGAAGCTGCAGTTGCCCTCACTGTGGTGGGTGGTGAATCAGGCCCACCCTATCTTGTGTGGCTTCACCCTTAGGGCACCTGGTTGCAGCTCTAATCCTAACCCTACTGGAAGTTTGGTCTTCAATGGGGCTAGGATTGCATCTCATGCTATTAAAAAATGGAGAGCTAGCAAAAAATAAGAACAAAGCCAAATGGCGTAGATTAATTTCTTGAGGAGTTTTGCTGCATAAAGTAATAGGCACTTTCGTTTCAAAACGTGCTTGGTACCCTTTAAAAAGAACACATTATATATGTGTACTCATAAGTTAAAGTGAAGTGCTGGCACTCAAAAACAGTGCCATTGCTCTCCTATGTGCCTTTATTATATCTCATGGCTCTGTTTTACATTATGTAATACTAAAAGGAGGCCAAAATGCCAGTTATCTGAAGGGACTGTGGTTACTGACATCATCTAGTTACCCAAGGGTACTAGCAACATGCAAAATAGGAGTTCTTTAATGGCACCTGACTGGCCTGCTAGATAAATGGTTGATGGGTGATTTTATCCAAAGAAATTGTCCTCCAATTGTAATCTGCTTGAGTGTCACAATTTATCTTAGAAGCACTTGGCAATGTTACTGTAGTACTGAAGGGCAAGAAAAGGTGAGGTGAGTAGATAAAAGGCAAGCAGTGGATAGGTTAGAAGATTTTAATTTGTGCTTGCTCCCAAATCTTTAAATCTCAGGTCTTTAATTTGTGCATTCTCCCTGGACTTATACACAAAACATCCTTTGCTTCACAGGGTGGAACTAGTGCTAAAGCAAATATTGACTGTAAATAAAATACAATTTTAATCAAATTTGAACAGTTCAGGTCTGACAAAGTGGGTACAAAAAATCATGGCTGCTTCATTTAGACATTCGCTTAGGGTTTCCTCTCCCCAGTTTTACAATTATTTTCCCTCTGATATTTGGTTATTATTTTTTATCATTCCAATAGCATTTTCAGTGTTCAAAATGCTCTACATCCTTATCTAGTTCACTCTCACCACAAACCTGTGAGGTTGGTCACTATTTCCCCCATTTTACAGATGGAGAACTGAGGCTGAGAGATAGTGACTTGCCCCAAGATTACTCAGAAAGTTCATGGCCAAGATGGATTTTGAACATTGCTTTTCTCCCAAGTCCAAGTTAAATGTCTTATCCACTAGTGTACACTGAATAACCAAACAAAATGACAAACTCTAAGAAAAACAGAGGTTTTAGACAAATATGTGAATATTTGTTTTAGTGCAAATATTCAGACATTTAGAGTACAATATGAAAATGTGAATAATATCTGAAAATTCAGAACCTGCTATTCATGTCAGCAAAAGCAGGAACATGCAGCACAGCACATACTGCCTTCCTGTATGGACTGTGTGTTGAATAAAAGGGTACAGAGTTGTTGTATATTCCATGCTAAAAAAACCTCCTGGTTTAAGACAGCAGTTAAGACTTTTACAAATTCAGTTGTGCACCAAAAATGCATTGAAATTGTTAGTTCGAGCTCCCACCTTAACTTGCACCCCATGTAAGCAGTAAAGATGTATCTCCCCCCACCCCAGATTATGTAGGTACTGCTGGCTCACCATAAGAGCACTGCTGCATACTCCTGAGTGACTTCGCTAAGGTTTGCAACATCCCATTGTTCCAAACTGAACACCCATAGAACAAACATACATACACATCAGTCCCACTCCTAATTGTTCCCCAAGCTTTGTCTCTGAATACACATCACCCATTTTCCATTCATTTAATCCTATATATTTCCCCCTCCCCCTGCAATATGTACAGAACCAACCCCTGGCCCTACAAATACTGATCCCCACCACTGTTGCTGCCAAGGCTAGTCCATGGCACACACTACTCAGATCTCAGCCTTGTCATCAGTTACACACTTCTCGCAGTAACTTCCTGCCTGTTGCCAATATATATGCCTTCCCTCAACCCTGGCTGCTCCACAGCCTGGTATATACAGGGGAAAGTTTGGATGCCTGGAGGTTAAGTTGGAAGCGAGCACAATATGTGACTGTACAATGGCTTTACTGCTTACATGGTGTGCAAGTTAAGGCAGGAGCCTTAACTAAAAATTTCCATGCATTTTGATGCATAGTTGAATTTGTAAGAGCCTTAACTGCTGTCTTAAACCAGGAGATTTTTTGAGCATGGAATTTTTTTGAGTTTTTATAGTGCCACGCACTACATTGAGTCAGCTACTATGCTATCAACTGGAGTTTCATCACATAACCATAACAGTGAATTTGAATTTGAAACCCCAAATGATTTCAAGAAAGTGTTTTCTCTTCGTAGGGGAAAACTTCTCTTGAGGCATATGGGGAATGCCCCCTGTAGTTTAGATTATTTAAAAGAAAGCAAAAATTCAAGAGAATGTTTTGTTGTTGAATTTGCAGGCTCAAGGACCAAGGGGTCCCAGAAAGATTATCCATTTCCTTATAAAGACACAAAGGGGATAGGGGAAAAGGTGCATGTATGAAGATAAAGGAAAGAAAGAGGAGAGGAAAAGGGGGAGTGGGAGGTGCAGGGTAGGGAGAAATGGAAGGAGGAGTATGGGGGCAGGATGAAGGTGACTGTGGTGAATCGGGGAGGGAGGAGGTGGGTGGTGATTAATGGGGGAAGAGAGGGGTATGTGTGAGGGGCTTGGGATGAGCGAGGAAGGGTGTTTGGGGTGGATATGGAGAGGAATGGTGTTTTGGGGTTAATTGGGGAAACGGTGTGGGAGTAGGTGGTCAAGGGTAGGAAGAAACAGATGGAAAAAATATAAGGGGTGAAGAGGAAGGGAGAGGGGGTGAAGAGGGAGGATTGGAGAAACAAGGAGAATGGGGGAGAGGGGTATGTGGAGGGCCTGGGGATGAGTGGGAAAGGGTGCTTGTGGTGAATGGAGTGGGAAAGGGGTATTTGGGGTTGATGTGGAGACTGGTGTGGGGGGCTAGAGGTCAGTTGGGGAGGAAGAAGGTATGGGGGTTAATGGCGGAGAGAGGGATGTCGGGGTCTGGGGGAGAAAGGTTCCGCACATCCCCACTGCTTGCCAACACCCCCAGCTCCTTGAATCCCCTTTGCCCCCACCATGCTCCTTCGTTTCCCCACAATGCTGCCCAAGCCCAGACCAGTCATGGATCGCTGCCTTTGAAACTGACAAAGCAACAGTGCAGCAGTGCTGTCACCTTCATAATCTCAAAGGCTCCTCACCTGGCCATGGATACAATAGAATGTGCCCCTGATACCATGTTCCTTCTATCCACAGGCTAAAATGGGACCTTAAAATGTGAGTAACTCCAACATTAACCTACATATTTACAACCAATCCTCCCTCTTCACCCCCTCTCCATTCCTCTTCACCCCTTATGGGTCCCAATATTTACAAGCAGTAAACAAAAGGGGTCAGTGGACCCCACAGTTGAATTTACTGACACCTCTCCATACATTAGAAAATAACCACCACAACAGTACCCTTCCTGAAACAAACGTTGCCAAGTGCAGAGAAAAGCCCCTTTCCCTCCCAGCTTCAAACACCTGCAATGCTGCGGTTTCTCATCCAATTTGCCTCAGAATTGGACAGATTCAACCCCATACCCAAGGATCCTCCAGGCCAAATTATAAACGAATAGGAGTCATCATCTCAGGTTTATTAGCAATAGAATGTTCAACATTTTAAAACAGCTTGCTCCAAACTTCAACTATAGAGTAGGGGTGTGCACCAGGGGACTCTTCATTTTGGTTATTAAAATATTAATTTTTCTGTTTTTTTGTTGAGAATTTTCATTTTTGCAATTCAGTTTTATTTTTGTTTTCCAGTGGTTTCAATGGGAAATATATTTCTGGTTTTAACATCTTCCTTTCTCATCCAAATTTCATGTACTTTGGAAGGATTCTACCACTCACCAAGAGAAACATTCCTTCAAAATTTCATAAAGATTGAATAAAAGGTTCTGATTTTATAAGCAATGAAATTCCATGGTCTATGCCCACATTTCCAGCTATAACATCTTTGTTTCCTATCCAATTTGGATGAAATTTGGACTCATTGTGCCCCTAATTAAAAAAACCTATCCATGCCATATTTCAGAAAAATTGGATAAAAGGTCATGATTTTTTAAGCAATTTAATCATTTTATGTTTTGCACACATTTCTAACTGTAATGTTGCAGTTTTCCATCCAATTTGGATTCAATGTGGAAAGGTTGTTTACCTCACCAAAGGGATCATTCTTGCTGAATTTCAAAATGGTTGGATAATGGGTCCCAATTTTATAAGCAATGAAAGTTGTGTGATTTTAACAGAAGTGGCACATTTCCTGAAATCTATTGCAGGTGTTGCCTCTGTTTAAATTATAAAAGTTTTAATACATGGAGAGGTATGCTTTTTGGAGCATTTGTAGGGAGAGTGAAGAAGACAGTAGCAGGTGGGCAGGGTAGGTGCTAGAAGCACTGACACAGGCTTCAGTCATTGGCACCCCAAAGTATGTGGGGGCATACATGGGGGAGAATAGGTACAGAGTTCTACTTTTATGAGCACTCGCAGTGAGGCTGTAGGCTGTTGGAGACTGAAGCACACACAGTCACACACACAGAGCACTGAGCCAGCCTACAGGCTACACACAGATCTAGCCATGGTGGGGACTGTGCAACTTGACAGAAGCTTATAGTTGCTCCCGAATGCCTCCCTCCCCAAGCCTCCCTGATTGCAGTGATTGGGTACTGACAAGTTGGAAGCCTGGGCAGCATCGCCAGGGAATGAGCCTATACTAGGAATTCTCTTATGTTTGTCACAGTGGTGCAAGATGAGTTTGTGATGCCAGTTCGCAAGCAGAAATGTAAATCATGTATTCTCATTCTGTGCTGTGCCCACCTCAACCTCCCTGCTTGTTACCGGGAAGTTGGAAGCATCTGCTCAAGAAAGAGCCTATAAATTATCTTACGCCCTCTGTCACAGTGCTCTAGGATGTGTTTGGGATGCCAGTTGGCCAGCCTGGATGTGTTAATCATGTCTCTTGATTACTGGGCTGCTTCCCCCACCCCTCTGCCTTGCTGCTTGAAGTCCTGGTTATGTCCTGAAATTTCCACTTTTGTCCCAAACTTTTCAGGACTTGTATTTGCACGACTTCTGTTAAAAATCACAAGTGTTTAATTGCTCTCCATGAGTATTGGAATATGATAATTTCTCACAATCTAATTTGATTGGTTCAAATCATTTAATCTGCCAGCCCAGGCATTCTGCTCCATTTAAGTCCTGTGGTGTTGACTGACCTGGGTACTATTTTTAATGTGAATCTTTTTAAAAATTTGACATGTGTTATTCTTAGGTTTTTGTTTCTGTTGCTCTGCAATTTTGGATTGGAGCCCAGGCATCAAGCTTCCACTGTGTAAAAGGGGGCTCAACACCTCACATACTTTCCTCTCCTCCTGTGTCCATCTGCTGGGAGGAGGAGTGTTACCCGCTCTCTGGGCTGGGTATTAAGGCATGTGGAGAAACCAAATTAGTAGGCAAGAAATTACCATTCTTCAACCGAATTTCTTTTTTCTTTCCCAGTAAGAGGCATAGAGATAAGTGGCAGCACATGGCTTATAGCTGCCTTATTATAGCAAGCTTCCCAGGTGGCCATTTCAAATGCTAACTAATAGTTCTCATGCTAACTAAACCAGCAAAAAGATTCCAAAGGGTGGATGCGATGACAACATCTGCCTTTCATATCTTGCACTTGCCAACATGGGCATGGGAGGCATTTTGTTGTTCCAGGAATCTCTCAAGCACAGAGAAAGTAAAGGTCCTCTGAATTGGAAGCACCTACTTGAACTAATGCTTTGGCAAGCTTGCATTTTCCTGGACCTTGTTCATAATATATGGGCATCAGAGAATGGGAAGCATCCCCAGAAATTACTGGCCTCTCCTTACATTCAGTACCTTTGTTTGTAATGAGCAAGCCTTAACAATGTGAACTGTATAGAAAGCATGTGTAACAACCACCACCCAGTACTGCATGGTCCATTGTCTTCTCATTAGACAATAAATCCTGGCCCTGGAGGTTTGGGGCCTTGAAATGCTCCAGGAGGCAGATTCACAACACTTTCTTTTTCTCCAAGTTCATAGTATTTCAGGTCTTCTCCTGGCATCCAATTTGGAGAAGCTGAGCTGGGCAATATATATTTCCCCATTGCAAAGATGCGAGTGAGACTCCTTTTGCTTTCCTTCAGTCATGCTACCTTGTCACACATTGCTTCAATCATGCTAAAAATTCCTAGCAAATAAGGAAGCCTTATTTTCAGAACTGCTACATATCTATGCACAGCTCTCCTCAACTTCAGCTGGACAGTGCTTCTGAAAAAGAAAAAGAAAAAAAAAGAACACCCCAACCCCCAGACCAATATTATTCTACCAATGAACATGTGACAAGGATGAGAGTGCAATTCCTCTTGTTTTCCTTTTGGAATATCACAGAGGTAGGTCAGCTGCAGCCAGCTGATTTACGTATCCATCCATCCCATGCTCATCAGTGACATCTGACTGCCTTAAAAAATGAGATGGTGCTTAAGACATAATTATGAGAGGTTTGCTGGAAATCAAATTAATTGGCATTGCCACCCAATAGATTGCTCAGATTGCTATGGTTCCTTATCCAATCCTGTGCAGATGTCTGGTTCATGTACACAGCATAGGATTTCTGTATCACTGGTTTCTGAAGCATTGCTTAGTACAATGTAGCATTGCTACATGAGGCACTAATGTTCTTTATGATGGCACAAAAAATGTTCTTTTACACAGTTTCAGTTCTCAAATATTGAAAAGGCTGCCATAAAGAAAATGGAGGACAATTGCTTTCTATTGCCAATGAAGACATGAAATGGATTTAAGTGCCAAAAGGCAGTTTTAGGTTCAATACTAGGAAGATGTTTTAAATTTTAAGGACAGTTGGGTTGGGCAACAGGGGAAGCTTCTGCCCTGTAGGGCCAGGTGAAATGTGAAGCTCAGTTTCCTCCCTCTTCTGGTATCAACAACAGATCCACACAACACATGTGCTAGCTGGCCATGACTTTCATATCTGCAGTGTAGGTAGTACAACATAAAAATCTTCTCAGATGACCAAGTGAATTAGATGCCATTAAATGACCAAGTGTCCTCACCAACCCTATCATGTTCTCATCAAATCAGATTAACTCACTCTCTCTCTCTCTCTCCCCAACTCACACACATCACTTCTCTGTGCCGCATTCAGTCCTTTGCTCTCTTGGACCCCCACATCTGAAATTACAACAGCAGCCTCAGCTTCTTTCCTTCGTCTGCTGCTAACGTTGCTCCCACTAGAACTGAAACAAATAATTTGAAGGGACAAATAAGTTATTAAACTTGACCAATTTCCATTGCTTTACATGAAGCAAATATAGAGCTAAGATTCAGAACTATCCATTTGTAAAATTTGTTCCTGTTTTTGCTTCAGTACTTTGGAATTACGTACTTGGTATCTTCAACAGGGTTTTCTGGTGTTATTTTTTCTTTGAATGCGAATTTGATTGATCCACCAATCAACCTGCATTGGTTCCTAAACGTAATGCAGAAACAAGTCATGCAAAGTACCAAATAATGAAGTGCACAAAACTAACCAAGCAAAGTACCAAATACCAAAGTACTAGAGCCGACATGAATATATGAATTATTGAATATATCAGATGATTTCACCCTCTTTGAATTGGGTTCGACAAAGTGGGTACAGAGAGTGTTACCCATGGTTTGATTCCCATTTCAGACATTTGCTACGCTTTTTGCAGTTGTTGTTTCCAGTCATTTTGGTTCAGCTATTCAATCTAATAACCGACAGAACAAGAGAGATGGCCCTGAGAAGAGTGTGAATTAATAGCTTTGAAGATGGTTTAGATCTACTTCATCTTACCGTAGTACAGGGAGTTGGGCTTTATGTTATTAGAGGTTTTATCCAGGCCTAAGATTTCATAGTAGCTTTTTGGTCAACCCATTAAGAGGCATGCTTACTACTCTTAATTATTATTGTCAGCTCTTGAAATTTGATTGGCAGGTTTCACTGTAATGGATATCTTTCTTAAAGCCCCCTCTCCTGGAGCTATGTTAATATAAAAGAATCTCAGATTTCATTTTTCAAACCTTCAAGTTCTCTTAGTTGCAATTCAAGCTTTAAAAATAATTTTAATGACAAATCTTAAAAGGTGGAGATCAAACATTTTGTAAAGAAATCTAGTGATCTTTGACGTAATCTTGTTGTTTTGAATATTTGGGTTGAGCAGTCTGCTTACAGAGCCACTCTCTCTTTATGACTCTGCCTTCTACAAGGTTTTGAGCACCTCAGAGCTCCTCTTCAGACAGATATGTCAGGGCTGAACCTCAACTAAATACAGAGGCTGTTTTTACACAGGCCTCGTGGGGTGTGTATGTCTGTGTTGACGCTGGTGTGTACATGGTGGATGGGTGGGTGGATGAGGGCTCATACGGGTGCACACACATCCCCACGCACCCCCCACACATCAACATGCATGGAGCAACCTCCGTTTTCACTGGTTGCTCCATGTGTATTGATGAGTAGGAGTTGAGTGGGGATGCGTGTTTGGCGGAAGCACGCACGCACTAACATCCACTTACTGTGTGCACACCTGCCATGTCTTTTATACGTGACTCACCCATGCATGAGCACTCAGATTTCTGGGTGTTCATGCGTGGGTACGTCTCATGTAAAAACGGCCAAAGAGGCTAGTTTTGAGTAGCATATGGTAGTTAGTACTGTAGTGACCAGCTATGGTTAATTTATTTATTATGTGCACTTGTAGCCTGCTCCCTCCTGCACAACAGCTGCTCAGGGCAGCGTACAACACAAATTTAAAACAACAACAATAATAAAAACATTAAAACATTACAAAATATAAAATGGACATGACAGTTTCAAGAGTAACCCCCACTCCAACAGGCCCGGAGGAACAGCCAGGTCTTACAACATCTACGGAAAGAGGGGAGGTCCGGGGATAAACAGGCCTCCAATGGGAGGGAGTTCCACAGCTGAGGTGCGGCTGCCGAGAACGCCCTTTCTGCCATCGCCACCTGGCATACCCAGGGGACTTCAAGCTGGGCACCCCCAGCTGACCGCAGGGGCCGCGAAACAACCCGAGGTCTGAGACGGTCTCGCAGGTAACCAGGACCCAAGCCGTTTAGGGCTTTGTAGGTCATAACCAGCACCTTGAATTGGGCCCGGAAGACAATAGGCAGCCAGTGCAGAGTATGGAGTACAGGTGTAATGTGCTCACGCCAGCCCGTCCCCGGCAGGAGATGGGCCGCTGCATTCTGCACCAGCTGCAACCTCCGGACCATCATCAGGGGCAGCTCCACGTACAGCGCATTGCAGTAGTCCAATCGAGAGGTAACGAAAGCATTGGTGATGGTGGCCAGATCCGAGTCCCAGACATATGGCTGAAGCCGTCACACCAGATGTAGTTGGCGAAATGCTCCCTTTGCCATAGCCTCCACCTGACAATTCAGGCAAAGCTGTGGGTCAAGGAGCACCCCCAGACTCCGAACCTGGGTGGCCAAAGGGAAGCAGACCATGTCCATGACAGGAGCCACCACCCCTTCAGCCCTCCCCACCAACATCACCTCCGTCTTTGTCAGGATTCAGCTTCAGATGGCTCGCACTCATCCAATCCCCCCCAGCTGCCAAGCACCGAGTAAGCACCGAGACCGCTGGACCGGAGTCATTCGAAAATGAGACGTAAAGTTGTGCATCATCAGCGTACTGATGACATTGTACGCCGAACTCTCTCATGACCTCCGCCAAAGATTGCATATACACGTTCAACAGGAGAGGGGACAAAATAGAGCAGATTCCGGGGAGATGATGTACATTCCCGAAAAACCACCTGCTGAGTTCTCCCTGCCAGGAATGAGCGGAACCATTCAAGAACAATTCCACTCACCCTGGCTCAGTCTCGCAGCCTCGCCACCAACAACTCGTGATCAATGGTATCAAACATCGCCGACAGATCTAATAAGATCAAAATTGTGGATCTGCCCATATCTAATTCATGGCGTAGATCAACCAAGGCCACAAGTGCAGTCTCCGTGCCAAACTCGGGGCGAAAGGCTGACTGCAAGGGATCAAGACCACCGACCCGGTCCAGGTGCTTCTGTAACTGCTGGGCCACCACCCATTCAATAACCTTCCCTAAAAAGGGAAGGTTAGAGACTGGCCGATAGCTGGCCGGGGAGTCAACGCTCAAAGATGGTTTTTTGAGTAGAGGCCATACCACTGCCTCTTTAAGACATCTCAGCACCCTTCCCTCCCTAAGGGAGGCACTGACCACCCCCACCAGCAACGGCCCTATAGTCTCCCGGATGGCCCTCACCAGCCAGGATGGACACGGATCTAATTCACAACAGGTGGCCCGGACTGTCCCAAGAACCTCCGCCTCGTCAGTGGGCAATACCCACTGAAACTGATCCTACAACCACCAACAGGGCAGGGCTTCCTGTACCTCTGTCATTAATGCAGCATCGAGATCCACTGTCATTAATGCAGCATCGAGATCGTGGTGAATCTGAGTGATTTTATCTGTGAAAAAGTCAGCAAACATGTCACAGCGGGCACTGGAAAATTCCAGTTCCAGGTGGAGAGAGGTCAGACTGACCAGCCTCCGCACCACCCAGAAAATCTCTGCTGGCCATGACTTCACAGACACAATAAGGGCAGCAAATAACTCCTTCTTTGCTGCCCGTATTGCAACAGCATAAGCTCTTAAACTGGCTTTTCTGCTGCAATCGGTCAGTTTCAGCATGAGTTCAATGCCACTGTCGCTCCAACTGCTGTCCAGCCTGCTTCATTTGGCGGAGATCCTCCGTGAACCACGGCGACCCCCATCGTCAGCTTTCTGGAAGCGGATGCTTGGGAGCCATTCACTCGATAGACTCAGCCAACAAGCTGTCCCAGAAGACAATGAGGTCATCAAGTGAATGATCATCAAGATCAGAAGGCATTTCCCCTAGAGCATTCCGGAACCTCTCTGGCTCCATAAGTCTCTAGGGGTGGACCCAACAAATTGGTCCTGCACCTTTATGGGGGTAGACATGCGCCAGGAGACTGGACTGGAGGAGATAATAATCCGTCCATGACAGGGGTAAAACCATTACATCCCCCACCACTGAATCCCCTGTCTCAAGGACGGTGCAGAACATCAGGCCAAGGGTGTGTCCCCCCTCTTGTGTTGGACCCTTAATCCTCTGAGACAGTCCCATGGTTGTCATGGCGTCCATGAACACACGCTTTGCTCCCCTCAACCTGGCATCGATGTGGATATTGAAATCCCCCAGGACCAAGGTCTTCGGGGAATCGCAAGACCACCTCCGATACCAGTTCTGCTAGAACGTGTAGGGATGCTGCAGTACAGGTAGGTGCACGGTATACCAAAAGCAGCCCTAATCTGTCTCCTGCCAAATCGATCATTAGGTGGACCCCCTCCATACCCAAGATGATCTGCACAGGATACTTCCTCACAGTCCAAGTATCCTTAAAAATAATGGCTACACCGCCTCCCTGTCCCTCTGAACGGGGCTGGTGCTGTACAGAGTACCTGGCTGGAACAAGGTCAGCCAATATAGGCCCCGACTCATTGTCCAGTCAGGCCTCTGTAATACATACGAGGTCATCTGATTGATCCAAGATCAACTCCCTGATTGTAGTTGATTACGCACCAACCTCACATTCAACATCAGCAGGTCCAGTCCAGTGGTTCCTCTGATCCTGATCCCTGTATCACCTGCCAGGGGGCCTGCATGAGGGACAGGAGTTAAACAACTGCCCCTCCTCATAGCTGTCCTTCGCCTCCGTGAGAGACCATAATTACCCCTGCCCATCACAACCCCAATGGCTGCAGAAGACCCACCGGCCCGCTCCCCTCCCCCCCAGTGACCATTCCGCTAGGCCCCCAAGGACATACCCTCCCTTTCCACCCCTCCCTCCCCCCACCTCATCTTCCCCCACCCCTGGCCCTCCCTCTCACCAGGGGACCAGCATCCCTCACCTTTATTTAGTCATGTCCCCCTCTCTCACTGGGGGACTAACACCTCTCCCTTTCCCCCTCCTCCCACCTCCCCTGCCCCCTCTCACCGGGGGACCAGCACCTCCCTTCCTTATTGAGTCGCACCCTCCTCTCTCACTGGGGGCCCCTCTCCAACCTTCCCCAACCCAATCCCTTCCCCCTCCCCACATATGTAGGGGAGGGGTTACCTTACCCTCCTTCTTCCCCCATCCCTTACTATATCCCTACCAAATGCCGTCATCAGCCCCGTGCCCAACCTCCCCCAGCCCTCACCTAAGGGCCACACCCAAGGGCCCTTTGGCATGACCCTTAGGCACGCGGCCTGCTGTGCACACGTGCGGCTACGCCGAGCCGCTTCCCTTTTACCCCCCTCCCACCAGATGTCACTTGGAGGAGGGAGGCGGAGTTCCCAACCCCCATCCCCACCCCTTCTGTAATGGAAGGGGGACACAGCTGTCCCGGGGGGGCTCTGCTCCCTTCCCTCTCGGGGGCGAGCCTACGTGGCTCCCAGCCCCCAGCGCTAGTCCGTGGATCCCAGTGGCAGTGGAATCGCAGCGTTGGCAGCAGCAGCAGCTTGGCGGCGGTAAGTGCTGTGTCCCTGTGGCTATGCCAAGCCACTTCCCTTTTACCCCCCTCCTACTGGATGTCACCTGGAGGGGGGAGGCAGAGCTCCCAATTTAGACCCCACGCTTCCCCTAAAGCTCAGGGTGGCTTATAAAACAAGAGTTAATGCATAAAAATAAATACAAACATAAAAGTCCCCTACAAACCTCACCTCAAGCCCCTCCTCCCCCCCATAAAAATCTCAACCAAACCTCTATCCCCACCTACCAAATGCTTGGTGAAAGAGATAGGTCTTACACTGCTTCTGGAATATACTCAAGCTCTAGCTTAAAAGAACCACCAGGGGAAGAGTTTCACAACACTGCGGCAGCAACTGAGAATGCATCTTTGCTCCCCCCCTGTCCTCCTCCTCCCTCTTCCCTTTCTGCTCAGGATCTTGCTTCCTTCTTCACCTCCAAGATAGACAAGATCCGCCTCGACATTGCTTCCCACTCCTCTCCTCTTCCT
>QEPC01000531.1:2386400-2408437 GCA_003113815.1 Sphenodon punctatus
CCTCCCTTCGTACCTTCAAATCCCTCATCAAGACCCCCATCTCTCAGATTGTAAGCCCTAGGGCAGGGACCGTGTCTATTCAATTACTTTATAAAGTGCCAGGTACATTGCTGGTGCTATAGAAACGCTTGCTAATAATTAATAATCTTTGCATGCCCTTGTTGTCTGTCTGGGAGCTGGTACCTGAAAGAGGGTGCTTCTGGATGACTGCAGGGATTGCAATGAGACATAATGGAAGAGGCTATCTTTCAGACCATGAGGAGAGACAGAGGTACACCCAATCAAGGGAAGAATGGTTTCAATATTGAGATTATATATGTGAGTATTAAAACAAGTTTTATTGTAAAGGGAAAAAAGAGTAAACCAACAAAACGGTCACAATATTTTACTGCACTATTTACTTCTATCCACTATATATATTGCAACCGTGTCATAATGCTGTATTTGAGAGTCATGCATCGCAACCAAATTTGTGTTATAACGAGGAGGCTTTGTTTATGTAAATATATCTGTAATGGAACACATTGGGAGCCCCCATGCCTCACACTGCATTATAACCAAATCTGCGCTATGACTCCTGATGTTAGAATAGGTTGCACTGGACTTATACATTGATCCTTCTATCCCTTACTTATTCTTTAACTTAGCCCTTCACAGATATTCTCCCACTACTCAGCTCCTTGGCCCTGGCAGTCCATCAGTTCCTTCAGCACCTTAGTCTGTATGGCTTCAGCCACTCTGTACTTCAGCACAGTTCTCCCCAGCTATAGCTCCATTGCTTCCTGAAGTCTCTGCTGCTCATCTCTTAGGCCTAGTTCATCTACCTCTGAGCTAGGGTGGCCACTCTTCCCCTTTAAAAGAGGATGCTTATGAAAAATACATGGTACAGGGCTGCACTGGAACCAATGCAGCCATGCAACCTGTATTTTTCATAAGCATCTTCTTTTAAAGGGGCAGTATGGTACTCTCAGTTCATGGGTCTCCAGAAATCTCTTCTGCTCAGCTTTCAGGTATTGTCCTCTGGCAATAGAGCTCCTTAAGGGCCTACTGACTTAGCGACATCCCATTCGATGTTCTCTCTATTCCCCTCCCTAACTGGTTTGAACTGGCTGTTTTGATTCCACAGAAACTTTCTGCAAAATCAGAATGGCAATAGAAATTTCAGTTGGAATTCTGATAGAAACAAATTTTTGATCGGAATTTTGATCAAACAATTTGAGCATGGAATTGCATGGCAGCCACCATTTCGTGCATGTACAGTACAGCTGTGACCAGTTTGTACAGATGCAGATTGGACAAAAATATTTTGATCAAATCTGGCAAAACGGAAATGAAACATTTGTTCATTCCGTATTTTGCCAGAATGGATCAAATGACCAGATTCCATTAGAAACTGAATCTAGTTGAAAATAGTTTCATCCTTCACTCAACTTACTTCCCTTTGCAAAAGCCTCTCTCCACCCCAGCACTGGATTGGTTCCTCTTCTGCCAACATTCCATGCCTACTCCCTTGCAGTGCACTGCGTATAGTACAAGTGCGTAGGGTTAGAAGAAATGGGATGTAGCTGCCTGGAACAAAGAGGGTTACTGGCACATTAAATGATTTTAAAACAATAGAGGATAAAGAAGAGAAAGGGCCTTAGAGATGGTTGTAATAATAAGTCATGAAGCAGATAGTTCCGTTTAGTCGACTGTCCTAGTGGCAAGCACCACTAGGACTTTAATTCCCAGGCTCATCTTTCAAAGAGGTTGTAGAGGCTTTTTTTCAAGGACCAACTCATAGTTAGAGAGGAAGAGGTTCATCCACAGGAGGTTTGGTGTTTTCATCTGCAGTTTTTCCTTTTTTCAATCTAACAACTTAAATCTAAGCAAGTCCACTTGTTGATTCATTGACACAAGCACCCAACCCTTTCCTTTCATGCTACACACAGAGGCAGAAGAGAAGTGAGTTGCAATATTCAAGTCAAGGAAGGATGAAGGAACAGGGAAAATGTTTTAGCTAGAGTTGAATTAACAGAATGGCATATTCCTTTTCAGGCATGGTAACAGTCAGATTTAGACACAAATACAAGACTGTCTATGCATTTCACCACTAGCCTGAACTTCACTTTATCAAGAAAAGGAGAGAAGACAACAGGTAAGATTACAAGTATCTTTAGTGAGAAATATTGATGTTCTGGAATGTTTCTGTTAGAGATGCAGATATGCAGTTTTAGACAATAAAGATTGTGGAAATTAAAACAAAACACAAAATGAGACCAACCAACAGGTAGAATATAATTCAAGTATAACTGCTCCAGCAGTTTATAATCACTTTGTTTGAAATATAAGATTATGCTGTGACCATTTCACTGCATGGTTTTTGTTTACTGCCCACAGAAATTTGCAGGTAATATTTTGTCAAAGTGTGATAATCTATATTGTTGCAAGAAAGCAATGGGAGTACATTGAGATGAACAATCAAAAATAAAGTACCTTGCTGAATGGAAATGTTCCAAACAGAAACAGAAATTGCTAATTTATATGATGAAAAACACACATGAAAAATCACTCTTACCTGAATTCTATGTCTCTGGCAGGAGTATAACGAACAAAAGAAAACAAAAATGCTCCTACATGTTGGTTCCAAATGTATCCATATCTTTTTTAGTACGGCAATGATTGTTTTAAATTGGATGCTCAAGTAATTATGTCTGCAGAGCAAACACAGAATCGGATGGGTCCTAGAAATTAAAATGTTAGAACTGTAGAATTAGAAGGGGTATCCAAGGTATTGTCCAACCCCCATCAAGTACTTTTGGGTAAATACCCCAGATTAATGACTAGGCTTCTTTGCACTTAGCAAACTCCATTGCCATGGTGCCATCAGCACCATCATTGGCGTTGATCAATGGCACCATCAGCATGATGCTATTGCCATCGAAGTAGTTAAACCTGATTTATCTTATTGCATATACACACACTGTTAAAGCAGTCATCAAAATTGCCTTGCCTTTGTACCACTTCTCCATCATCTGTTGTGCTGCATCTATTCTTGCTTATTGTTGTATCAAGGTTCCCTGCACTGTTAGGCCCACTATACTCTCAGCAATTCTGATACCAGATTGTGAACTCTCTCAAGGAGGAGAGAACAATTAAGTGAAGAGCGACCATACATCTACAGTTATCCCTACTATATTTCATAATTCTGCTGCATACCAGCATCATATCCAGCCCATGCTGCCACTTTTTGCATATATTCAGTTTAGACATTCACCTCCCTGGCATTCCTGTACGCATTATCAGGTCAAGCATTGTGCGCGCAGAAATACAGGAGAGAGAATTATGGCCTGATCCAGAGTTCACTGAAGCTAATGGAAAACTTTTCATTGTTTTCAAGGGATGTGCAAAGTCCATCCAGTTTTAGAGATTTTAGGGAATTTTTAATATATATTTAGGCACATAGAATCATAGCCACCATTCCTCTCTGCATGCCCTTGTTGTATGGGCCTGGTTTATTTGTAAAAAAAATGAACAAATAAATCTGCAATCAGGAGAGGAACAGGACAGGTAGTCTTGACCATCCCCCCCCCTAAAAAAAACCACACCAAAAACAACACAACCTCATGGCAAAACTATTTCAAACTCTCTTTTGTTGGATGCATTTGTCTATGTGGAACATGGCAAATCCTCTAGTGGTGCAGGGAACTGGACTAGCTGACCCTTGAAGTCCCTTCCAGCCTTATCATCACCATGTCTTGAGCTCTTAGCACATGGGAAATCCAAGCAGGGCTGCCTTCTATGTTTTGCATGCATGGCTGGCTTCTACCTTGCAGAACAGAATTGATCAACTTCGTCCCCTCCCCCCCCCCCCGAATGCCTAACACCACCAGTCTCACTTTGCAACTCTGCTACGATTTTTAAAGTGCAGGCAAAAGTATCAAAGTCTGATACTTTTGACTCATCTCCTCCTCTTAGTATCACGATAGCCTCTTGAAACTCCCATATGTTTTCTAACCTATTACTATCATGACTCCTCAGTTTACTATACAATTATAAAGGTATAATGTTCTATAGTGGAACATTCTTTTGCATTCCTGTTTCTGGAGCACAGCTGCGCTGAATCACTGAGGGAGAGAGCATGCTGCAACAGGCTAGAATCACCAAGGAAACACCATTTTTGAGCACTCTGCAATCTCAGGTCTTTCATTGCATGCCTGCAAGTAAAGGGGTGGAAATCCTAGCCTAAATAGTGGACATTGCTAGCATAGCAAAAAGGAGTCATCTGAAATGACAAGGGGTACTGTTAGATGGACGCAAAGACAGCCTGCCCCAAAGCTGCTCTAGAAGTGTACCTGCACGTCTGTCTGCTTCCAGCCCTACCTGGGTCCACTTTAGATGGACTTGGGCAAACTGCAAGCCAGGGAACCCACTGTGTGCCCCCCCCCCCCGCAACCACACCACAGAGTTGCGGGCGATCGCCCAATGTTCTAGGCTGGTGCCTGCAAATCCGGAGTGCTGTCTGGGGCAATGGCCAGTGCAGAGTGAAGCGTGCGTTCACCCATCGGATGGACAGCAGCTCTGTTCCAGGTTGGTGTCCCCAGTTTGGCCAACCCACACCACCACAACTGGTGGTGGTTCACTTGCACGTCTGGCAGGGTGCATTTTAATGGACCAGCAACCCTGAGGGTGAAGTGGGATGACATGGGTGGAACTGGGGCAGCCATCCAATTAAGAGCACCCAAGGCTGCTGCTGTTGTTGTTTATTGGCACTGGCTTCCGCCATGGCCGACAAGACACACACATATACATACAAACACAAAAATACAACCAATAAAATAGTTACAATAAACACATTGCAAATCCCCCCCTAAAAACTGATCATAAAACGAAACAGAGTTAAAATCATATTGGCGGTTGGCATGGGAGGAATTAGATTGGTTGCTTGCACTATGCTTATCTCAGTTGGAAATGGCTCTTTACAGGTCTTGCATATTTCTCCTCAATATCCATGTAATGAAACTACCTAGCCAACCCCACTTTATGAAGACTCAGAACAAACAGCACGTAGTTCTATGCCTGTGTCCACTGGTCAGACACTTATCATGCAACATCTGTCTACTATTAGAGATTTTGCACCAAAATATCTATGGGGATACTATCAAGAAGAATAAGGAAGTACTGACCTTTTACAACTGGCAAACACAGAGTTGTCCATTTCTCAGGATTTATGTAATATCACAAGCTTATGATCATCAGAAGTATGTCATGTACTAAATGAAAATGCAACATGCATGCATTCTAATATGCATGTATATGTAAACCAGTCATTCTTGATGGCACTTTCATCCCTGAGAAACACTTAGCAAAATGACACAAGGAAAAATATGAACCAGAATTAGGGTGCCTCCACATGAGCTGTGGCAGGCTCTAGCCCTGCACACCTCTTGATGGGCAATCACTGCTACCACACTTAGGGGACAGTGCAGGGATCAGGACAGATGGTTTCCCCTCCTTCCCTGTGTGGTAAGGCTGCCTGGGGTGGGGTGAGGCTGCCCAAGGCATGCTAAGTGCATTAAGTGGTTGTACCTATGAACTCCGAATAAACCACTAACACAATTTTGAATCTGGAGAGATGTGGTTAAGTAAATCCACAATATAGCATACAGAAGAATGGTTAGAAGAACTAACACAGGGTGCTTTCAGAAGCGATGGTGCCCACCGCTGCCACGGACGTACTACGGTGGTGGTGGGCGCCGTCACTCCAGTCAGGATCTGGCTTGTCTACCAAACTAATGTGACTGTGGAGGGAGATACACAGATGTGCATCCACACAGCTCCACCACCACAGCTGATGGGAAGCCATGACACCCAGAATCAAGAGGACACAGGACCAGGTCCAAGTAAAGCAGGCTCTCTCACATAGTTGGTCAGGATCCAACCAGGGGAAAACATCTGGTGGGCTTATTTCGGTGTGATGGTGTTCACCAGGTTAATCGTGCTCAAGCGGGTTAAGCGGTGCCACCGACATATCTGAAACACCCCCACAGCCTGGAAAAGTGCATGGTTTGATATGCAAAATGGACTTGTAAAGTTCTGAGAGATATTAGTCAGGAACTGCCTCGCCCTCCACGCCTCAGAGCGGCTCCTTCGGTCCGCCGGGGGTGCCTTCCTGGAGGTCCCCCGTGTTAAGCGGGGGGCCACGATGGAGAGGTCATTCTCGGTGGCCGGGTCGCGTCTTTAGAATTTTCTCCTGGAGGAAGCTCACCTGGCCCCAAACCTCCTAACATTTCGGAGGGCTTGTAAAATCTGGCTGTTCGCCCAGGTCTTTGGGGAGGGTGGGATAGGGTTTTTATTCTCCCCGCCCTAATTTTTTCCCCCTCCTTATCCCTGGACGTTTTAATTGTTGATGTTTTAAAGAAATAATTTTTATGAATTTTAACTGTACATCGCCCTGGCATGCCGTAGGCATATGGGGAAACTCATAAATGTAAGAAAATAAATAAATAAATATTCCACTGGCAGATTAAGTTTTGTCAATAAGTGAAGAAATCAGAAATTAATACAGGACTGATCAAAAGATAGTGTGACCTATATAAGCCAATAAAAGAAAACAGAGTTGGCTTGGATCTTGACCATCTGAAAGGAGGAACACAGCCAAGATGGCTGTAAAAGAAACTTTGGACTCAAGGGTGAGATTAATATTTAGGGAGTTATACAAGTGAATGTAGCTTGTGTGGTTTTAATCTTTCATTTTCAGCAGCAACTATGTAACTCTGAATCATCCTTTTACTGTAACTTCCTTAATTTCTTTTATAAAGCTTTCTTTTATTCTAAAGGTGGTGTGTGTGCGCATTTGCTGAAATTGGTTACAGAATTTCAAAGTTTTCCTCTGCTATATATAAAGGTGAACCTAACCTAAATATTTTTTTGTAATAATTGGAAAACAGTCCAAGCTACAGATGACTGAGGGTTTTTCACTTGTGAATTTGGTTTTGTGTGTTGGCCCAACAACCACTCACGTAAGAGTGGATTGAGAAACTCCTAGTTGTAAGAGCAATAGCCCATGAGGATTATTATTATTATTTATTATTATTAAACATTTATAAAGCGCCAGTAACAACCTGGCGCTGTACAGAACATATAATCAGCTGCGGTCCCTGCCTGTGGCTTACAATCTAAAAGACAAGGAGGGGGAGACAAGGAGAGGGGACAGCGGGAGAGACATGGGAGAAGACAAACAAACATTCAGGCGGATGCGAAGTCTCAGGTGCGTGTACTTGGCTTGGTTACAAGGTGGTCGGTAGCAGCAGTCAGCAGAGGAGGGCTGACAGTAAGAGCAAGGGGAAAGACTAGAGGGCATTGGGAAAGGCAGCATGGAAAAGGTGGGTCTTGAGGAGGGATTTGAAGGAGCGGAGGGAGGAGGCGAGGCGGACGTCGGCAGGGAGGGAGTTCCAGGCATGCGGGGCAGCGAGGGAGAAGGGACGAAGGCGGTTGGGCGAGCAGGAGAAGCGAGGGAGAGCGAGGGAGGATTACAACTGGAGGAACTATGGCCCTTTTTACACGGGCGGCACCCATGCATAAACACCCAGGGTGTTCATGCGTGGGTGCCGCCCATGTAAATCCCTCGGCAGGTGGTGTGTATGCATGCATGCACACCCACCTCCACCCATCCCCCATGCATGGAGCAACCAGAGAAAATGGCGCTTGCTCTGTGCATGTTGTTGGGGGGAGGTGGGTCTACAGCCTCCCCCCACCCACTGCGCACAGACTACAGCGAACACTGACCCCCTCCCCCCCTTGTGCCGCAGCCTGTGTAAAAAGAGCCTGAGTCTCTGGGTAAAACAGACATGACGCTAACTCCACTTTAACACCATTTTAACATTTCGTTTGCATGTTGCAGGGCTGTATTGGTGCCCTATGCAGCCCTGCAACATGCATAGGAAATGTTAAAATGGTGTTAAAGTGGATATAGCGTCATGTCTGTTTTCACCTACAGTTATGTTTGGAGTTGCAGTGGGTTGTCAGAGTGAATTCCAACTCCAGGTTATAGACACTAGCAACAAGATTAAGGATGCACTGACCTTTGCTTTGGCAGACATTGGTTGCTTGCACATGTTAGGAAGGGGATGGGACTAATGCGGAGTTTCACTAATGTTAGAGCAGTCATGTGAAACCCCTGATCGTGGGCACAGGGTTTTTTGCGTTGTTTTCCCCTTCTCCCATTAAAATAAATAATGTGATGCAGGATTCAAAATCCAACCCTGCATTGCATTATTGATTTTAACGGGGAAAGGGAAAAAATAAAGCGAAAGCCATATTAGTCCCCTCCCCTTTCCTACCGTGTGCAAGCAGCCATTATCTTGATTTTTTTTTTTCTAATTTGACCTCAGCTTCCTTAGTTCCTTTCTGCTTGCTTCTGGTTTGGTGATGATCCAGGATACATGAGGACTGTCTGACTGGGAAGATTTGGACAATCTTGTAATGACTGAAATATAATCTGTGTGAAATGTCAGGAAACAGGATTTTTTTTTTAAAAAGCTAGGTTCTTCAGAAAACCAGGTAAATTTCTTGCTTCACTGGTTTCATTCTCATTGTATGTCAGTCACAATTGATTCTGAGTGGCTAATCATAGCAGCTAGATGACTTCTTAGAGTCGTCACTGCCTGCTAGATGATTAAATGTCCCCTACCCCCACCCTCATGTGGAAACTTTTTACCAGTTTGTCATATTCATTGTGGAACTTGCATTCCTGTACAGAAAAGACACTTAAATACATCCGCAGTTTCATCTGCTTTCTTCACTGTGTCAGACAAGGCTTAATGTACCAGATCAGCCTGCAAAGCACATTAAGCAAGCAAGGAAGCCATTTTATAGGTTTTATTACTGTAGCACCTATACATCTTCTCCAAATCATTAGGAGGACAATAGTTTGCCACTGATTTTTATTCACCCCACCCTCCTGGAGTTCTAGACACTGAGAACTATAGGCAGAATGTCCACTGCTGATATACTAGGGGTGTTTTTTAAACAAGCAAGGCTTTGGGCGGGGGGTGGAGGTGGGAGGAGGAGGAGTCCATGGCTGCTGACTGGCACAGATGCTGAACAGCCACTTGGGTGGAGTGTGTGAGGAGGAATTAGAATGGGTGGGGTCTAGGGTAGCTACTGCAGTAGTCGCATCGCACTCCCCCTGCCATGGATCATGCCGGAGGGGAAAGTGTGACAGGCTGGCCTTTGCAATTGACATGTCCCAGTCATGAGCGCTGGCGAACTGGACACCCCAGCGCTTGCGTCAGTTCTTGTGACTTGTAAAGGCCATGCCCTCTGCCTACGGTGCCTATGAGTGGGGGACCTGTCTGCTGGCATGGGTGGCTGCCCCAGTTCAAATGGGCAGGGGATGCATGGGTGTCCATCGCCACATACTTTTTTTGGCTTGCCCTGCATAGTGCACTTTGAATTTTTTAGCAGTGTCCTGTGAGTGGCCATGAGTGGGAGCTGCATGGCTCACAGGAGTGTGCGTCCCCTTGCACCATCTTCAAACAGGCAGTTGGATGATTGGCTCCTGGGCAGCCATGCAGGGTAGCATGTCATTTAAAAATACCCTAGGTTCTAATGTTGCACCAATAAGATCACTTTTCCAACTAACAGTGCTTACTCAGATATTAAAAACCCAGACCTAAAATCTCCCAAACTTCAAGTAACCATCAGCGAGATCATTTTAGAGCCAGTACATCCCAAAGCAGTTTGCTTACATCAGGTACTCTCTCTCTCCTCTGCCTTTGCTGTGGCGGTGTGGGCTGTGGCTCAGCAGTTACCGCAGCATCTAGACCACATTGGTTTTCTGGATCCTTCGCAGTCTGGCTTTTGCTTCGGTTATGACACTGAGACTGTGCTGGTGGCTTTGGTTGATGTGACCTTCACTGTGAAATGAACCAGGGTTGATCATCTCTCCTGGTTCCATTAGATCTGTCTGTGGCTTTTGATACCGTGAGATGTTGGTGACTTGCTTGTGGAACTGAGCCAGGGTGGGCGGGATCGTTCTTGAATGGTTCCATTCCTTCCTGGCTGGGATAACTTAGCAGGTGGTTCTGGGGGACTGTTCTTCGTCCATCCCGTCCATCCCCGTGACCTCTTGTGTTGAGTCCCGCAAGGTTATATTTTGTCCCCTCTCCTGTTCAACATGTATATGCAACTACTGGGCAAGGTTATGAGAAGGTTTGGTGTTCGGTGTCATCAATATGCTGATGACACCCAACTCTACCTCTCATTTTCATCTGACCCAGGTCTGGAAGTCTCGGTGCTTACTCAGTGTTTGGTGACTGTGGGGGACTGGATGAGGGTGAGCTGTCTGAAGCTGAATCCCAATAAGATGGAGATGACGCTAATGGGTCGGGGCAAGGGGGTGGAGGCCCCCCATAATTGATGGGGTGTGTCCCTCTTTGGTCTCTCAGGTTCTCAGTCTGCGAGTGCTCCTCGATTCCCAGCTCCGCCTGGATGTCCAGGTGGAGGCTGTGGCGAGGAGCGCGTTTCGCCAATTACTTCTGGTGTGATGGCTTTGGCCATATGTTTCAGACTCCAATCTGGCCACCATCATCATTACCTCAAGACTGGACTATTGCAATGCGCTCTATGTGGGGCTACCCATGGTGACGACATGGAAACTGAAACTGGTGCAGAATGCAGCAGCTCATCTCCTTACAGAGGCGGGCCGCCAGGAGCACTTAACACTGGTGCTCTGTTCTCTACTCTGACTGCCTATACTCTTCTGGGCCTGTTTCAAGGTGTTGTTGTTGACCTATAAAGCCCTACACGCTCTGGGCCCATCATACCCGAGGGACTGGCTCTGAATCAGCCCCTACAGTCATCAGGGAGTGCCTTTCTTGAAGTCCCCCAGGTTTTCCGGGGGGTGACTATGCAGAGGGCGTTCTCTGTGACTGCACCAAGGCTGTGGAACTCCCTTACGGTAGAGGCCTGGGTGGCCCCAGACCTCTCCTCTTTTCAACATCAATGCAAAACTTGGCTGTTCTGCCTGGTGTTTGGTGAGGGAGATCAGTAAGAGTGGGGGGTTGTGGGTTAGGGAGGGTTTTTCTTGTTGTTTTTGTATAGTGTATGCTTCACCATGGGTTTTAATTTTATATTTATTATTGTATTTTAATATATATATTTATATATATATACATATATATAGAATACATATATATTGAATGTGTTATTTGTTAGTCGCCCCAAGCTGCTTTAGCAGGTGGGAGTAGGATATAAATTATTAAATAAATAAATACAGCTACAAATCATGTTCAAAAAAAATTAATATTGGGACCATTTGCACTTTTTGCAGTGGTCTTAAACCTGGCAAGTCATGGAGAAAGGCAGTTGCTGGCAAAGGCCTGGCAAACAGTGCATAGCATGAAGGCGCTCAGCACTGCAGGAAGTCAGAGAGGAAAGGGGAGATGCACCTTTCCCTTACATGCAGCAGCAACGCCACTGATTGTTTATGAAATACTTATATTCATGTACTGATTTGTTATAGACATAGTCTTGAGATGTAATTGTATAATGAATGATGTAGTGTACAACTGTTGGACTGCAAATAAAGATTTGGAAAAAAAAAAAAAGTTACAGATTTTCAAATAATACCATAGGCTGAATCTGTGGATGTATATTCCATCAAAAATTGTGACTTGCATTGTCTCCACAAGCAACCAATCGCACTTGTCATTCCAAGCCATATTTGGCTTCAGAAGTGGTGTGGAAGCCACCAAAACACATTGTTCTAGGAGATTTCAACATACACACCAAGGCCGGCCTTTTAGGGGCAGAGCAGGAGTTCATGGCTTCCATGACAACCATGGGCCTATCCCAAGTAATATCTGGCCATGCAGATGAGGCAGGAAACACATTAGATTTGATGTTTTGCATAGAGGTGAAATGAGGGGGGAAAAATTCTCACAAGTAATTTGTAAGAATTGAGAGGAGGCCCGAGAACTCCTGTGTTCTCACTCCCCCCTTGAGTTATGGTAAATTACTCAAGGGGCTGGGGTTGCAGGCAGGGGAGGGGGGGGCACAGGAGCTAGAGGTGTCCAAGGGGCAAAAACAAGCCCCCATGGCACCTCTGACCACCACCGGCCTCCCCGCCTGGGGGGGACAGAGAAAGTTCAGGTGTAGTGGACAGGTGGGCAGCCATGCAGGGTAGCATGTCATTTAAAAATACCCTAGGTTCTAATGTTGCACCAATAAGATCACNTGTCCAAGGGGCAAAAACAAGCCCCCATGGCACCTCTGACCACCACCGGCCTCCCCGCCTGGGGGGGACAGAGAAAGTTCAGGTGTAGTGGACAGGACATGGGGTGGGGTTTACTCACTTTCTGGGGGGGGTCCTGACCCCACCCCCACTGTTCCCCATGTCGGACCCCTTCCCGGGTTTGCAGTTTGAAAGGAAGAGAAAAAACCCTCGAGCATGCGCAGAGCTGCTCGGCCCTGGCTGCCCTTTCCAAAGATGCTCAACCCTGTGGGTGCCATCTTTGGGAAACTCAGAGCATGCGGAGAAGACCTGTTTGGCCCTGTGGGTGCAATATTTGGGAAGGGCAGCCAGGGCCGAGCAGCTCTGTGCATGCTCGAGGTTTTTTCCTCTCTCTTCCTTTTCAAACTGCAAACCCAGGAAGGGACCCAGTGCAGCGTGGAGCACAGCGGGGTTGGGGTGGGGTCAAGACCCTCCACACTGAGTAAACCCCCATCTGACCCCTCGCTAGGTCCCCCCACCCACCCTTTCCAAACTTTATTTGCCCCCCAGGCAGGGAGGCCAGGCAGGGGGCTTGTCTTTGCCCCTTGATCACCTCCAGCCCCCGTTCCAGCTCCCCTGCCGGAAACCCTGGCCTCCGCAAATTCTTGCTTGTTCCTGATTTGGGGAGGGAATGGGAGGGTTGGAAGGGAGGCTTCTAAGCACTTCTAAAGTGTTCAAAGTGCATTTTGTTTTTTAAAGGTAAAATCTAAGGAGACACCAATTCAGAGCGGTGAACAGAGTGTGTGGGAATATGTAGGTGAGCAAACCGTCTTAATATGTGCCCTGAAATCTGGATGATGAATTAAAGCAAAACAGAAAATGTTTCTTCTTCTACACACTCCCTATTTAATCTGGCCTGTGGTGGGTTTTTTAAAAAAATTATTATTATTATTATTATTTGACCCCACCCCTTTCCAGTTCCCTTCCAGGGAGAAAGGAGGGGTGTGTGTGTGAGATGAGACAAGGAGAGGATGGTGATTGACGTGGACGTTTCTTGTCCCTGGACCCATTCCAACCTAGCTATGCCCCTGGAAGTGTGCCTCCTGCCCGCCAGCTCTGCTCGCCGCCAAGAGGTCTCCCTTGCCTAGCTGCCTCCCCTCCTTAGCCCCCAGGTTAATAGCCCTTCCCTTCTGCTCTCCTCCTAGCTCTGACCCCCTCGCACCTGACACTTCCTGGTCAGTTCTTAAGCAGTGTGTTAAGAACTGGAATAGGAGCAGCACTTAATCACCTAATATTTTGTGGTGAGGGGCGTGGCTCTGGGGGCAGCAGCCTGAGAAGTGCCTGGGGCAGCAAACATCCTAAGTCTGGCCCTGACTGGACACCATCCTGTGTACGATGGAAGATACATTGTACTGAATAAAGACAGAAAGCTATTTCCCCAAGTGAAAGTAACTTTGTGGGGCCTAATCCTGCAAGTACTTGCACCAGACGAGCCCATCCCTGCCACACAGTTTTCACGTTCTTCTTCTATTCTGTTTTCAGTGATGGATCAAAATAATGGCAAAAACTCCAAACTTATGCTTAATGGCAAACCAAAAACAGATGTCTGTTTAGAAATCACACACTGGGCAATCCAGGATCAGCTCCTTTCCCCCTCAGATCCCCTCTGCTTTCTCCTGACTGTATCTCCTTTCCCTAAGACACCCAAACAGCCTAACTTAGTTTTCCCAATCTTTCACGGCAATCCTTTGCATTTTAAAGTTTTAAATAAGACAGAAAGAAGTCGCACTGTTGCTTTGCACAGGATAGTTTAGTGTAGAAAGAGACAAAAGTGTTCAGAACACAAATCATATGAAGAGTAGTTGAAGTATTTGGGTGTGTTCAGTCTGGAGAAAACCAAGGGGGAATATGATAGTCCACAAATATTTAAAAGGCCGCCATAAAGAAAATGAAAAAATCCGACAACATCTCTCTTGCTGTGGAGGGCAGGACAAGAGCCAACGGGTACCAGCTGCAGAGAGAGAGAGATTTAGGGCGTTTTTAGACGAGTAGTGGAATCTAGCGATTGACAAATCCACTCTTAAAAAAGTTGCGTGGGGAGCATTTACATGCACTGGAAGTCACCAGCCATCATTGAAAACAGCGGCGCCTGGCAGCTCGTGCGTTATTTTTAAAACCGGATTTGTAAAACCTTGATATGGAGGTTTTACAAATCCGGTTTTAAAAATAACGCGCGAGCTGCCAGGTGCTGCTGCTCTCAGTAGCAGTTGGTGGCTTACGGTACGTGTAAACACTCTCCGCGTGACTTTTAAAAAAGTGGATTTGTCAGTCCTCTAGATTCCCCCACTCTTCTAAAAACGCCCTCAAATTGAACATCAGGTAAAAGTTGTTGATTTTAAGGATTGTCCAGCAATTTAACTGGCTGCCTAGAGAGAGTGCGAATGCTCCACCATCAGAGATTTGTAAGTAGTAGCTGGATGAGCATGTGCATGGGATGATCTAGATATGGCAAATCCTGCACCAAACAGACAACCCCCTCCCCCCCCTTTAAGTTAACACTGGGCATTAGACCCTGAATCTCTGGGTAAAGCCAGACATGACAGCGGCCCGCTTAGGCCCTCTTTTTCCTGCAGGCCACTGTCGTGTTGTTCTGGGCCACCAGTTGTTGACCCAGGATATCCCAGGTCATGTCGGTGGCTAGCCCGGGTTCTCACCTCCACAACTAGTGGAGGTAACAGCCCAGGCTAGGGCCCACCAGACTGGGGCAAAGCGGACCATCTGGAGCCTGCATGTCTAGGTCGGTCTGCCAGGCCAGGCTGCCTTGGATATTTGCCGCCATGGCTGCCTGTCGTGGGGGGTGGGAGTGGAGTGCTAGGCACACTGCAGGGGCAGGAATGAGCAGCTACATGTTGCCATTCTCCCTGCCCCTAGGCTGTGCTGCTGTTGGTCCCGCCCAGAGTATGTTCCATGTTATGGCAGGCATGCATCCTGTCTGCCTGGGCTGCCGCGTCCTGGGCCAGCCTGGGATGAGGCACCTTGGCTGTTATGTGGTTTACCCTTGGTTTCAGAGCTTCCTGTTCCTGGAGCTGGTCAGGACTTCTCTCTGGGAAAGAATTATACTCGGAACCCTGCAATTTATATTTAAGAATAAAAATTCTGAGACTCAAAGAATAGTCCTCCCCCACTGAAGTTAATGGGAGCTGAGCCATTGACTTCAATGAGGACATAATTGCACTCAGAGTCCTGTTGCCCCAAACCCTTTGTTTTGCAGGTTGAATCAATCAACTCACAGACAGTGGGTGGGGTTTCAGGGTGTTTTTACACACACATTTCTCCTAGATGTTTGCTGTTACATCCTGAACTTTCTGTGTGTCTAAATCACTCACCCAGATCTCAAACATCCAGATCTTTGTACTTCTGCATAGGAACTTGTGTGTGTAAAAGGTTCTCCTGGTAAACTGCTTTGCTCCAGGCAGCTGTGGTCACTTGGTTTCCATGGCAGCCTGTCACATCTACAGCTGTGGCTACTTTAGGCTGCCTCATGGCAGTGTTTGTGTGAAAAATGCATCCGGAACTTACTTGTGGACTTGTAAACCCAGAAGATTGAAACATCTGGAACTTTAACGTGTGTGTAAAAATGCCCAATGGAGGTGTTTCCATGCATGGAGATGGGTGGGTGTCTGTGTGACGGGCCGCCCATGCACTGCCTACCTGCCATGGCCTCCACCCATCCCCCCGCACTGCTGGCCCATTTGAAAAGGGCTTAAGTCCACCACATCTTAACTGTTCATCCCGAGCATCAACACAGGGCAACTGCAAGTGTTTCTTGGGCACCAACACTTACAGGGTGTTGCCTGGCACCAGCACTGAACGCTTTCTATATTTCTACTGTCTTATCCATTTGGTTTGAAAGTGCATTGTACTCATAAAAGTATACCAAAAAAGGTGCATATTGGTCTAAGACCAATAATACTCCACTGATAAGTGAAGTACTCATACAAGCCTTTAATTTTGTAAATTGTAAGCTGTAAAGTTAAATTGTACATTCTTTACTGTAAATTTCCTTTAATTGCAATTTATTTTTATTATAAATACTTTATTGTAAATGAATTTTTTAAATTCTTTACTAAAAATAAAATATTTTACTGTGGGTGTTTTTTGACAAGCACCTTCCCGCCATTACCCACCCATCATGCATGTTTCAGGGCTACATTGGCACCCTACACTATCACAATGCACACCTCTATGAGGAAGGAGCAGGGACAGACATAGCACCCCTAGGCAACTCAGGCTGCCACCCCTGCTCCCACCCTCAGCTCTGGTGCACACGCAGGCTGCCATCTGAGGCAGGGAAGGAGGGAGACAATAGGGGCACCCAGCACAGAAGCAGAGTCTCTTCCTCTGCGCTTGGCACCACCACAGAGTGAGTTTGTGGGAGGTTTGGGGGCAAAAATGGAACTTCTCCAGGTGAGGATAGATGTGAGGTCCCCCTTCCAGGCTGCGGGCAGCGTGGGTGAGGCTGGGCAGTTGTGGCAGTGAAGGGAGGGGGCACCATGACCAGGCTAGCATGGGCTGAGAACAGAAGCCCCCAACACCTAGAAATCTACCCCCTAGGCAGGTGCCTATGTTGCCTACCCCCAGGTCTGGCTCTGGGATGGAGTCCACCGTGGAGGTTCCAACACCAAATTGTTGGGGGTTAGGTTTGTTGGGCTAAACCTGTCAATGGAGGCTGCCTTCATGCACATGAAATACATGCAGGGGCTGCCTATTTATTAGGTTGGATATGCTAAACATATGAGTGGGGGCTGAGTGAGGGCTGCACGGACCAAACACAGCCTCCTGTCTCATTTGTTTTCACACGAAAAGACTGCACTTGATGCTCAATGGGAGGGACTATTGGGTAGTGGCTCAGAGCCAGAGTTGCTGGACTGAGGGGAGGAAACCCTGCACCAACATGGGCTGTTTTTAGATGAGATGATACCACGCAGGTCCATTCATCACCCACCCACCTCAGCACCCATCTGAAGGTGGTATGTGTGTGGGGTGGTGGTGGATGCTTCTGTGACCCACACATCTCCCACTCATGGAGCATTGGAGAAAAAACGGGGATGCTCCGTGAGGGGGCAAGCAGAATGGTGCGTAGGGACAGGTGCCCACACATCCCCAGACCGTATGAACAACAGCAGACAGTCATTTCAGCCGAGTGGTCCACCATTCAGAGGTACTGTGGACAGGGAAACAGCCTTTGCACAGCACAGGGAACCAGCTGGGGGGGCTGTGGAGCCCAGGTTTCCCAGCACTTGGCCGAGACATGTCTATCTTTGAGGCCAGCCCAGCTCGCTTCCTACTCTCCCATGGTCCATGGCAGGGGAATCGCGTGGAGGTTGCCCGGGTACCCACTCAGGGAGTCACCCTTTTGATCACCTCCCCACTCACCCAACATAAGTGGGTGGTCCACAGCCATCCCACGCAGCACACATGGACCCCTCTGCTCCCAAGCCGTCCCTATTTAAAAATGGCCATGGCCAATTTGCTGGTGAAGAGGCATGGGCTGGGAAGGGTCCAGGAGAGAGGCCTAGGTGAACAGACTGGAAATTTGTTGGCAGCTGTAGCAGTTAGCTCTGAAAATAAATTAATTAACTTCCCAATCTAAAATGTGAAACTAGAGCTGAAACAAATATTTATTTAAATTTATTATCTTACCTTATCCCAAGGGCTCAGGGCATATTACAACACATAAAATCATATAATAAATAGATGTAAATAGAACCAGTTAAATTCCCTTATTGCAAACCTCCCCAAACCCTATCCTTGTCAAATGCTCGGCCAAATTAAAAAAGGCTTACATTGTCTCTAGAAGATGAGCAGGTGAATATCCTCTTTGACAGTTTCACCCACTTTGAATCACGTGACACAAAGTGGAGGAAAAGGCTATTTATCCTTGCTTTTTTCGGATATTCATCTGATTTTTTGGTTGGCTTTTCCATTCATTTCAGCTTAGATATTGAGCTGAATAACCAAATATCTGAATGGAAGTGACTGAAAAACCCAGGTGTATGAACATACGGATGGATGAATATTATTTTGAGTGCACATGTTTATTCAGAGAGTCAGGTGGCTATCCCAAAACACAAATAATATTCACAAATACAAAAGTGCCTATTCATTTTAGTTCTGTGCGCAATGTTTTTAGTATTTGTAGATAACAAAGCATTTCTGTTTGTCTGAGTTTTCTTCCTTTCTATTTTCTGTTTCTTACTCTCATTTTTACCACTAGCTACTCCAACGAAGTCACTTTGTGATCGATTCTCTTTCAGTCTATGTCCTGTGCACCTTCCTTACCTTCTCCTGCACTTAGATCAATATCGCCGTTCTTTTCCTTAGATCACCTCCTCAGTCCCCATTCACCGCTGACAAAGCTGCTTAGAAACTGCTGGCTCAAAGACAGCATGGCAAGATTTGACAACTTTCTCCCTTTTTCTTTCTTTGACAGACCTCACTCCTTGACACCAAAGTGTGCTTTTGATATACCCACTTGGAACCTGAAGTCTGTTCCCAGACACACATGGCACATATTTGAGAAAATTCTGCTATGGTTTAGGTCCCCTTAATTAATTTTAAATGCCAAGTGGGTTTAACAGGTCTTGGATAGATAGAAGATATGTTCTTAGTCTAAATCTTATTGCACACTGCAGGGGAGGTATCAAAGCATAGGTAGCCACAGAGGAGGGGAGGGCAGGGATGGAAGGAGCAGGCGGAACCAAGTTTACCCAGTGAATGAGATTTTGAATGCACTAGCAATGGTTTCTTTCTCTGTACTTTCTGCACCAGCAGAAGGACTAGCATAGATCACTTCCCTGGGAGCATGGAGCAAGCAGTGGGGGCATAATCTGACAGCGTTTGCATCTCACATGTTCCTTGTAGTCTCAGTCACACCAAGCTGGCTGCTAAGAGGTGGAGAGACTTGCCAGAGAGCACCCCATGTAAAGCTAGCTCTGTGGCACGGTGACTTCCCTCTCCTTTGCTGGCAGCTGTAGCCTTGCAAGGGTGGTACCTTGGGCTGAGAGGGGACAGGCCAGGTGCCCCTAGAGCCTGTTTCTCCCTTCAGAGTTGTTGGTGATTAGAGCAGCTATGGGGAGGGGGCACATCACGGGGGCTTCCACAGTTGCAACTCGCGAAAGAAGGACACAGACAGCGACTTCCCAGGGATAGAAAACATGGCCAAATTGTAAGGGTGCTAGTCTGGGACTTGGAAGGTTGCTCCTTGCTCTGCAACCTTGGACTAGTCACTTTGACGTCCTGTGCCTCAGCCTTCCTAGCTGTAAAATGGGAGTGATTCATAGAGAAATAAAACTATATTTGCCTTTGGCATGTATTCCCAAACTAAAGAACACAGAGCAGATTTCACTCAGCCTACAGAACTACAGCATACAGAATGGAAAATACAAGGGAGCAGAAAAGAAGCGAGTGTAGGAGCTGTTCAGTGTGTAGTGAGATTGTAGGCTGAGGCCATGATCCACCAACCACTTCTGCTGGAGTAGTCCCATTGAGGTCTTTCAATGATTCGGAGTAAGTGGTTGGCAGGTAATGGTCTGAATAAGACTGCTTTACCTTCCACCCCTTCCTGTCTTTTAAAAAAGCTTTTGGGGTGTATGTCTAGAGTAGAACCAAGCAATGGCTAGTGATAAGTGGTTACAGTGTCAACACCACATGACTGCATGATAAATGTTGGAAAGCATGTTTGCTTAACCGTATATACCCCATCTCTCTCATTTTAAGATTAACGCCATTGAGTTTTTAGCTCTTCAAAGTAAACAAAAAATGATAGTTTACAACATCCTCAAAATATAACATTAAAGGATATTTAATATTCTTGATCATTTATCATAAACTACAAATTACATATCATAAACCTGAAAGAAGAAAATAACCTTGTAGAGAAGAGAAAGGGAAAAAAAACACAGTAGAGAAGAGATAAAAGAGGAAGTGAGTGGGGAGGGAAGACAAGGGTGAGATCCAATCAAAGAATTTTATTCAACAACTTCTTGGGGTGTTTTCAGACAAGTGCCTCTCCACCCATCACCCACCTATCATGCATGTTGCAAAGCTGCATGGGGAACCAGTGTGGCCCTGCTGCCTGCATGATGGGTGGATAATGGGGAGGCACTTGTGTAAAAACACCCTAAGAAGTCACCACATATATTTGAGAACATACTGACGCAGCTTTTAAATGGGTAGGTCACAGTCACGCGACCCTCTCACGTGATTTTTCAAAATTCCATGAGGCGGGATTAGACGTGACGCATCATGCGTTCATGCACGTTAAAGGTGGTCATGCATTGTTTAGCGACCGCGAACAAAATAGCTCACACATCGAGGTATTTAGTTCACAGTCATTAAACAATGCACAACCAACTTTAATGCGAGTGAACACGTGACACGTCAAGTCTAATCCCGCCTTGTGGGATTTTGAAAAATCGCGTGAGCGGGTTGCGTGACTCTGACTCCCTCATCTAAAAGCAGCCTCTATACCAGGGGTGGGGAAGCTCAGGCCCAGGGACCAAATGTGGCCCGCGGCTAGTTTTTATGTGGCCCTTTTCCACTTCCTGGATCTGGCCCTTGGATCCAGTTCTTACCTCCAATCACTGAAAAACTGACCTCCAGGGAAGGGAGCAGGGATGAGGTCATGCACACAAGGATAGGGGACATTTCCATGGCCCAGTTCCATGATTTGGGCCCTCCTCTCTTTGAGTGCATCTGTTAATCACTCCCGCTCTAACTTCCGTGTGACCCTCTGAGCTTGTGCAAGCTTTCAAAGTGGCCCCCGGGAGGGAAAAGGTTCCCCCACCCCTGCGCTATACAATTCTCTCCCTGGTCACCAACTCTGCAATGTCAACACACCACTCTTCTAGAGTTTGCTTTTTTTGTTACTTTCCATTTCTGTAGGATCAACCTTCAAGTCACAACTAATGCTCTGTTTAACCTTAGTTTTTCAAATTTCTTTCAATTTCTATTTATAATCTAGTATCTTTTAAATTACATGATGCACTTTGTTTGATTTTCTCAGATAGGAAAAAGTTGATTATTAATGTCAGCCCAGAATGAGTGAATGTAGCTACAATCCCAAAACATATATTCTAATACCATCTCTTTATAGCTTAGAAAGTTTAGCAGT
Organism: Sphenodon punctatus; assembly: GCA_003113815.1. Lineage (NCBI taxonomy): Eukaryota > Metazoa > Chordata > Lepidosauria > Sphenodontia > Sphenodontidae > Sphenodon > Sphenodon punctatus. The sequence goes on from QEPC01000531.1 coordinate 2,407,772, forward strand.
CTCAATGAGATCTTCCCATTTCCACTTATAAGACTCAAGATCTTTCACTTCACATCATTTCATTACAAAAAGGCCAGATGCTTCATTAACATTTCCATTTCTTCTTATTTTTCCAAACCAATACTGCATGAAAAGTTTACAGGGCATGTCCATCATTTCTAGGGATGGGTGAACAGATCGCGGTTTGGGTTCGGCCGTTCGGTTCGTCTGTGTTCGGTTCGTCTGTTCGGTTCGTTCGCCGGGTTCAGGTTCGGCTGTTCTGTTTGGCCGTTCTGTTCGGCTATTTGGCCGTTCTGTTCGGCCGTTCAGCCATTGGGTTCGGCCATTCAGTTTGGCTGTTTGGCCGTTCTGTTCGGCCGTTCGGCCATTCAGTTCGGCCATTCGGCAAATGTTATGGGTGGTTTTTTTGTTTTTTATATGTTTTTTGTTTTTTTATTGGGTTTTATATGGTTTTCTTTTGTTTTTTATTTGGTTTTTTTGTTTTTATATGGGTTTTTTAAATCTAATATTATATATATATATATCTAGTTCTACACTAAATCTAACTGCTATAAACTATTCTAAATGCTATGAACTAAATGGATTATCTAATAAGTACACAGACCTACTCCTACAAACACTAAAACTAAATCACTAATGCTATCTCTATCACTAAGCTAACTCCTA
>QEPC01000531.1:2419094-2434397 GCA_003113815.1 Sphenodon punctatus
CTGTTGGGTACTGCTGGGACTTAAGGGTAGGGAAAGATTGTAGGAGACCCACAGAGCTGGCACTATACCCCCCCAACTCCTCCCCACGGGGACTCCTGCACAGAGGGCTGCTCACAGGTTCTCCGAGAAAGAGTCCTCTCAGGTTAGTAGGTGGCCCAATAGCTCTCACAGGAGCAGGGACCATATCATCACAGGGGTTACGATCAGTGGAGTGTGGGAGCAGACCTCTGGTCTTATATGCAGGGGGAATAATTCCCTGCCCCAAGCAACCACCCTCCCTTACACACAGTGCTCAGAAATAGGAGTGCTATACACGGGGTCTAAGTGAGGGTCTGGGGAAGCACCAAGGTCCGGGTAAGGGCAGGGAAAAGAATATCACGTGGGGGAAGGGTACCAGGGCACAGCTGGGAAGGCACACTCAAAGTGGGCAACTCACTCTCCTCCCCACCATTCAACCATGCACCCATCCTATGATCAATCACTCACCTCACACTCTCCGTACACACTCCTTTCACTCCTCTCTCACAACACCACAGTAGCCATCTCTTTGGTTCTTGCACAATCACCCAGGGGCCATCCTCACAGTAAACTGATCACCGGCAAGGCACACTCAAAGTGGGCAACTCACTCTCCTCCCCACCATTCAACCATGCACCCATCCTATGATCACTCGCTCACCTCACACTCTCCGTACACACTCCTTTCACTCCTCTCTCACAACACAACAATAGCCTTCTCTCCGGTTCTCGCACAATCATCCAGGGGCCAGCCTCACAGTAAACTGATCGCCGGCAACGCTGAACCCCTGCTCCTCGCTTAAATGGCCTTGGCTCCGCCCCCTCCACGTTGCGCCTGTATGCGCGCCGAACGCCGCATCGCTACTGCAGGCTCCGCCTTCCCTGCTGTTTGTTCAGCCATGTTCACGGCGCCTCACTCTAGCCCCGCCTCTTGTTCTGCCGGGACTTTGGGGGCTTTCTGAGTCTCCTCCTCCTTCCCATTGGTCTCGCTGGAGCCCTGGTTGAGGTTCGGGGTGTTGTGCACGGCAGGGACCGGCGACTTCGATCTCCTCCCCCCTCCCTGGGGGTGTCTCGCCCGCCATGGAAGGGCTTTAGCTCTGACAGCATCCCCCCTCCAGGGCCTTCGTTGGGAGCGAAGGTTGTGACAAGGTCCAGGTTTGGAAGGGTGCTGAAAATGAAACCTGCGAACCAGGCGGGGGGCATGAATGGAGGTGGCAGGTTCCCAGGAGTGATCAGAGACACTATACCCTTTCCAATCTATCAAATAATACAATTTACCCCGGGTTCGTTTAGAGTCTAACAGGGCGTGGATTTCATACTGTGGTTCCCCTTGTATCTCGCAAACAGGTCCAGGTGGCGTGGCTACCGGGAAGAGAGGAGGGTGATAAAGTTTGAGTAGGGATACATGAAATACAGGGTGTATCCGAAGTGCTGGAGGAAGAGTAACGCGGTACACCACAGGGTTGATCTGTCGCTCGATGGGGAAGGGTCCCATATAGTGGTTATCCAACTTCGCTGATGGACGGAGGGATTGATAATGACGCTGGTCGACCCAGACCATGTCCCCCACTTGATATGATGGAGCAGCCTGTTGATGCTGGTCCGCGGCCTTTTTATAACGCTGACGGGCCTCTTGTAGCATCTGTCGGGCATGAGCGTGACAACGGTGGAGGGTTTCAATCATAGCTCCCGCTGCCGGTACGTCTGTAGTTGGCTCTTCTGGGAACGTGAGTCTTGGATGAAACCCGTAGGATACAAAAAAGGGAGACGTGCCGAGGGCTGCATGGGGGGCATTATTAAAAGCGAATTCGGCAAGTACGAGGTATGTTACCCAGTCATTTTGAAGGTAGTTAACATAACAACGAAGATACTGTTCAAGCGTCTGGTTGGCCCTCTCTACTTGTCCATTGGCTTGAGGCCTATAAGCTGTGGTAGGGGCGAGTTGGGTTCCTATGGTATGAAATATGGCCCTCCAGAAGCGGGATGTAAACTGGGATCCTCGATCAGAGATCATAGTACATGGGAGCCCATGATGCTTGACAACGTTCTGCAGAAAGAGCTGTGCTGTTTGTCTGGTGGTGGGGAGCCCCTTGCAGGGAACAAAATGCCCATCTTTGTAAATTGGTCGATGACCACAAGAATTGTTGTATACCCCTGGGACGGGGGTAGCTCTATAATAAAATCTAAATTTACCCGTTGTCAAGGTCCTCGGGGTAATGGACTTAACTGTAATAACCCCACGGGTCTTTGTCGGGGAATCTTTGTACGGCAACACATTGCAAACCCCCGAACGTACTTACTTGTGTCTTGTTTCATAGTGGCCCACCAGAAATGCCTTTGTAAAAGTCGAAGGGTGCAGCTCTGTCCTGGGTGACCCGCAAGTGGGGCATCATGGTGGGCCCACAGGATTTTCTGTCATGCGGCCTGGGGTACGGCAATGCGGTCCTGATACATGGGTAATCCTGTGGATGGGGATTTCTCTAGTTCTCATGTAAGGGGTCCTGGGCGGCCCAGGTTCGTAATTGCTGAACAGTGAGTCCCCTTGCGATAAAGGCTCGTGGCTCTAGGAGAGGTTCTCCCCGAGAGTCGAGCTCGCTAGGGGTTTCTTGGCAGCATGACAGGGCATCTGCTACAGTATTTAATTTCCCTGGACGATAAACAACTCGAAAGTCAAAATGAGCAAAGAAGAGGGCCCACCTTGCATGGCGTGCTTTTTGAATCCTTGCAGTTTGGAGGAATACTAAATTTTTATGATCTGTGATCACCTGTATAGGGTGTCGGGCACCTTCCAAAAAATGTCACCAAACTTCAAAGGCAGCACATATGGCTAGCAGCTCTTGATCTAGAATCGTGTAGTTTCTCTCTGTGGGGGTTAATTGGCGGGAGTAAAAGGCGCACGGCCTGGGATTTTGCCCTACTTCCATGGGTTGTGAGAGAACTTCTCCTATTGCTACACTTGATGTGTCGGTCTCCACGATGAAAGGTTTTGTAAAATCGGGGTGTTGGAGTATAGGGGCAATGGTAAAGGTGGCCTTTAGCCTTTCAAATGCTTCCTGTTGGGGTGGCCCCCATTCATAGGGTTGACCCTTTTTCAAAAGAATGGTCAAAGGGGTCGTGAGGTCAGCATATTGGGGTATATATTGTCTGTAGTAGTTTGCGCTTCCAAGGAAGCGTTGTAGTGGTTTGACCGCCTGTGGAGCGGGCCACGCTTGAATTGTGTCTATCTTTGAGGGGTCCATCGTGATTCCTTTTGCAGACACTATAAATCCTAAAAATGGAACTTCCGTTTGGTGAAATGCGCATTTTTCCAACTTGCAGTATAATCAATACCATTGTAACCGCCGAAGGACTGTGCGTACATGCTGAACATGCTGCTGTGGCTCTTGGGAGAAAATAAGAATATCGTCCAAGTACGCAATGACAAATTGGTCTAAGATATCTCTAAAAATATCATTGATCAAGTGTTGGAATGCAGCTGGTGCATTGGCGAGGCCGTAGGGCATAACGAGATATTCAAAATGCCCGTATCTAGTGCGAAAGGCTGTCTTCCATTCATCCCCCTCCTTCACCCGAAGGAGGTTGTATGCTCCACGAAGATCCAATTTTGTAAAGATCGTGGCTCCTTGGAGCCTGTTGAGCAGTTCTGGAATAAGAGGAAGGGGGTACCTGTTCTTCACAGTGATAGCGTTAAGCCCTCTGTAGTCGATGCAAGGTCTCAGACCCCCGTCCTTTTTAGGCACAAAAAAAAGCAGCGCTCCTCCGGGTGAGGTGGAGGGCTGGATGAAACCCTTCTCCAAATTGTCATCAATATACTCCTTTAAGGTTTTTAATTCCGGATCGGATAATGCATAAATCCATCCATAGGGGGGAACTGTATTGGGTAACAGGGTGATGGCACAATCATAAGGGCGATACGGGGGTAATTCTAATGCTTCTTGCTTTCAGAATACGTCCCTCATATCCGTGTATTCGGTTGGGAGGACCGTGCCTCCGGTTGTTGCATTTACGGAGCCTATGCCTCCACTTCGTAGTGGGGGAGGTTGACAACATGCCTTACAAAACAAGGACGAAAAGAATACTTTCTTGTTTTCCCAATCAATTAAAGGGTTATGTTTCTTAAACCATCGAATCCCCAGCACCACCGGAAAGGCTGGGGTGCTGACGGCATCCAGGGCTAACTGTTCCTGGTGGTTCCCTATCCACCCTTCGAGGTCTGGGGTACAGTGCGTAACTGGTCCCGAAATTAACGGTGACCCATCAATAGCGAACACGGCTTCCGGATTAGGTTTGGGTATGAGGGGGATTCCGTACTGCTGAGCCACTTGTAAATCTATAAAGTTTCCGGAGGCCCCTGAGTCTATAAGGGCTGGCAACACTACTGCCTTAAAACTAAGAAACTTCAACATCACAGGGACTTGTACTTGCTCCCCCTGTTGGAGCATAGTGGCAATCTGATGACGTCCTGGAAGGGGGTGGTTCTTATCGGTTACCGGGATGCCCCCTGCCCACCCCAGCCCCGCTCGTTTCCCGGTCCCCGACGGTTAGGGGGTAGCTGCGGGCAGGAGCTGGTGAAGTGTCCAGCGAGACCACAATAAAAGCAAAGCCGCCCTACCCGCTGCTGTTCCTTCTCTTGGGCATCGAGGGGTCCTCGGGATGCTCCAATCTGCATTGGTTCCGCCTCTTCTACCTTTGCCGTTCCTACGTTGAACACAGGGCTCCGTGGGGTCCAACTTCGACCGGCTTCCTGTCGTCACTCTCGGCGTCGCTCTGTGAGTCACTCATCAATCTGACATGCCAAATTGACAAGCTCTCCCCATTTTACCGGAGTCCCTGTTAAGGCCAGCTGGTCTTTTATCTCATCATGGAGGCCCTTACGAAACAGGACCTTCAAGACCTCATCGGCCCATCCCAATTCTACTGCCAGTTGTTGGAACCGCGTTACATATTCCAGCAGGGGTCCTTTTCCTTGTTTCAGAGTCATAATCGCTGCCTCCGCATCTCTCTTTCGGTGGGGGTAGTCGAATAAAAACTGGAATTCCTGTAGGAACCCTTCTATTTCCTGCAAAAGCGGGCTCCCCTTAAGAAGGAGGGGAGTTGCCCAGTCCAATGCAATGCCTTCTAGGTGTCCAATAATAAAGGCCACCTTTGCTGCATCCGAAGCATAGGTGCGGGGTTGGACCTGGAAGGCCAGTTTGCACAGGGCTCCGATCCCCTCCGAACTTCTGAATGGGGGGATGCCGTGGCTCTTGCCCTTGGGGTTCCATGTCTACTGCCAGGGGTGGTGGAGGCTGTTCTCCAACTGGGGGGGCAGGGGCTGCCACCCCACCTTGGGCTCCCACACCTCCAACCGCCCCTTGTTCCTTAAGGTCCTTGAGTTCCAGAGCCAAGGCCTGGATAGCACGTTCCATGTCAGAAACTTGCTGTGCCAAATCCATGGTTAGGTGCCGGTGATACTGTTGGGTACTGAGGATAGGAATAGATTGTAGGAGACCCACAGATCTGGCACTATGCTCCCCAACTCCCCCCCAAGGGGACTCCTGCACAGAGGGATGCTCACAGCTTCTCTGAAAAATAGTCCCCTCAGGTTAGTAGGTGGTCCAATAGCTCTCACAGGAGCGGGGGCCGTGTCATCACAGGGGTTACGATCAGTGGAGTGTGGGAGCAGACCTCTGGTCTTAATGCAGGGGGAATAATTCCCTGCCCCAAGCAATCACCCTCCCTTCCACACACAGTGCCCAGAAAAAGGAGTGCTACACAAGTGGTCTACGTGAGGGTCTGGGGAAGCACCAAGGTCCGGGTAAGGATAGGGAAAGTAGTGTCACGCTAGGGAAGGGGGAAGGATACCAGGACACAGACGGGAAGGCACACTCAAAGTGAACAGCTCGCTCCCCCCACCACTGTTCAACCACCCACCCCTCCTATGATCACTCGCTCACCTCACACTCTCCATACACGCTCTTTTCACTCCTCTCTCACAACACAACAATAGCCTTCTCTCCGGTTCTCGCACAATCATCCAGGGGCCAGCCTCACAGTAAACTCATCGCCGGCAACGCTGAACCCCTGCTCCTCGCTTAAATGGCCTTGGCTCCGCCCCCTCCATGTTGCGCCTGTATGCGCGCCGAACGCCGCATCGCTACTGCAGGCTCTGCCTTCCCTGCTGTTTGTTCAGCCGTGTTCACGGCGCCTCGCTCTAGCCCCACCTCTTGTTCTGCCGGGACTTGGGGGCTTTCTGAGTCTCCCCCTCCTTTCCATTGGTCTCGCTGGAGCCCCGGTTGAGGTTCAGGGTGTTGTGCACGGCAGGGACCGGTGACTTCGATCTCCTCCCCCCTCCCCGGGGGTGTCTCGCCCACCATGGAAGGGCTTTAGCCCTGACATTGCGTTTGTTAAACAAATGCATGAGAGTGCAGCGAAAACTTACCTTTGTAGAAGCGCATGTCCAGATACCCGCATGGCTCCTGTTGTGAGAACGCTGCAGAATGCGCATGGCCGGAAGTCCTCTATTCCGGGTTCCCTTCTGGGTTCCCCCGCCACCGCTTATGGAGCCGCCGCCACTGCCTCCTTCCCCGCATGGAGCCGTCACCGCTGCCTCCTTCCCCGCATGGATAAGGTTAGTCAGAATGTCACTAGCACATTCTGTAAAGTAGTTTGAATGCACTACTGACATGCTGGTGTGAATGAATGTAGGTGCATTTTTAAATTGCCTGCATTCACAAACACCAGTGTGTTTCAGTTCGTGGGAATGCGCTCTAAGTCCATAGGCAAGAATCTTTCCTCTAAACCAATGAGCCACACTTAACTGAACAATGTAAACTACCAATTGTGGAAGTTTAAAGTGGAAATGCTGCTGTCTAAAGATGATCGATTACCATGAACAGGACAGGTTAGCAAAGGCTACAATAAGTTTATTGGTAGAAGATGACCAGCTAATCCATATAAGAAGTGAGACCACAGCAAGAGGCATGTGGATTGCATTGCAAAGCTTGCATGAGAAAACTAACCTGAATAGCAAGCTGTTTCTACTGAAGAAACTATACAAAATGAGGCTTGGCAAAGAAAGTGAAATGCAGGAGCATATAAATGCCATGTTGGAAGAAGTGGCACAGCTGTGTGGCATTGGAGAAGATATAAAAGACAGCCATGTGGTAGCCCTAATCCTCTGCAGTCTGCCTGTATCTTATAGTGCCCTCACCAATGCCCTGGAGACAAGGCCAGAGTATGAACTGAAGCTGGAATTTGTTAAAGGTAGATTTGCGGATGAATTCCAGCACAGAAAGGAGAACCTGCAGAATGATCTAAAGCAGGGTAATGAGACTGCACTGAAAACCTCAGACAACGCTCCTAAGAGGGAAACTAGAGTATACTTCAGATGCAAAAAGGAGGGACATTTAAAGAAAGACTGCTATATATGGAAAGCAGAACAGCAGAAACTGTCTCCGCAAACACCTAAGCAGAGGACTAAAGTCACAAACAGCAACACAGTCGCACAATAATGGAGTGGGTGCTTCAGAGCAATGCAAGAAAGCTCATCCCAAAATTGGTGTGTAGACTCCGGGGCAATGAGCCACATGACTAGCGATAAAGGGTTCTTCACAGGGCTGAATCTGAGCAATAAAGAAAGGATCTACCTTGCAGATGGGAGAAGCATCAATGCAGAAGGAATTGGACAAGGATTCCTGTACTGCAACCAGTCCCAGGGAGGCACACTGACCATACCCATGAAAGATGTGCTCTGCGCGCCCAACCTAGAAGAGGGACTCCTGTCCATGAGGCGCCTGGCAGTGAGGGGACTCACCATTCGTTTCCAGGGGGACGATTGCACAATTCAAAGTGGGACAAATGTACTGGCTAGAACCACTGCAGATGAGCACCTGTACCGTCTGAGCACAGCAAAAGAACAGGTGAAGCTCACTGCACACAAGCCACACAGTGACTGCATCCACTTGTGGCATAGACGCATGGGACATAGACAGCATCAAGGAAATGCACAGATCGCAGTTGACCAAAGACCTTAAGGTATCAATGTGTCCTGTGATGATGAAATGTGACTGTTCCATCAAAGCCAAAGTCACGAGGGCTACACTTCTTAAGGAGAGTCAGAGTAGAACCACGAAACTGCTTGATCTTGTACACAGCAATGTCTGTGGGCCAATGAAGGTTCCAACACCAGGAGGCAACTGGTATATGGTACCTTTCATTGATGACTAGTCAAGGTACATGATCACATACGTCATGAAGAGTAAAGATAAAGTATTCAACAAACTTCAGGACTAGGTGACCATGATGAGCAACAAGTTCCAGCGCAGACCAAAGACACTGCGGGCTGAAAATGGAGGTGAGTTCACTGGAAAGGAAGTAGAGGACTTCCTGAGATTCCATGGAATTGAGCACCAAAAGACAGTGCCATATACACCCGAGCAGAACGGAACAGCTGAAAGGAAAAACAGAATTCTAACTGAAATGGTTAGATGCATGTTAACAGACTCTGGACTATCAGAAAGATACTGGGGCAAAGCAGCAGTTGCTGCTACCTACCTACAAAATCGGCTGTATTCTAGAACAGTGAGGAAAACTCCATACGAACTGTGGCATGATCAAAAACCTAGTGTGGACCACATCAGAGTTTTTGGAAGTAAGACTTACGTATATATCCCAGAGGAGAAACTTAACAAGCTGCAAAACAAATCAGTGGAAGGCATCCTCGTAGGATACAGTGAGCATTCCAAAGGCTACAGGATCCTGGATCCACGCACAGACAGAATAACCATTAGAAACTCAAGCAATAGTGTGATGACTCTCCAAGGTCCAGGTGAAGGAGAACAATCAACCACTGATGAAACCACTGAAAGGGAGCAATCCTCTGAACAAATGGTTGAAATCAGTACAAAGGTAACAGAAATGCAGAAACAGACACAGCCGGCTGCTGATGCTGAGCCAAGGCAGTCGACAAGGTCTAACAAAGGCATTCCCCCCACTCGTCTGTCCTACAAAATCAGCACCAGTAAACTGTCACAGTCAGCATCCTTGGAGGACATCTTGCAGATCTCAGAAGGGGAAGCAGAAAAATGGGTAAGAGCGGCTGAAGAAGAAGTAAAGTCCATGCAGGACAACGTGACATGGACACTTACTCCACTGCCCGCAGGGAGAAAGACTATAGGTTGTAAATGGACATTTAAAATAAAGTACATTGTGCAGGGAAATATTGAATGGTACAAGTCCCGACTTGTCTCTAAAGGATATTCCCAGAAGTACTGAGAAGACTACTATGAAACATTTGCACCTGTAGTTAAGCACACTACAATCAGAACATTGTTAAGTATAGCTGCCGGAAGAGGAATGCAAGTCAAACATATGGATATGAAAACAGCGTTTCTAAATGGTGAGTTGAAGGAAGATATTTACATGGACCAACCACCGGGGTTTGCAGACGTTGAAAGGCCGGATCTTGTATGTAAATTGCACAAAAGCATATATGGACCTCCAGAGCATGGAACACTAAAATAAACAAGGTGGTCATGAGGGAACATTTTACCAGGAGCAAAGCAGATACACAAAGAGATTAATGAGCAGGTGGATTTTTGTATTAATTTATGTCGATGACCTTATCGTATGCTTTGAGCAAGAAGGGGATGAGTGCGAAACAATGAGAGCTCTATATCAGGACTTTGAAACTAAGGACCTGGGTAACATAACGCACTACCTTGGAATACAAATTGGAAGAGAAGAAAATGGAAGCTATCTTCTCAACCAAAGGCAGGCAATAGGAAAGATGATAGAAAGTTTCAGCATGGGGGCGTGCAAAGGCAGCAAATACCCCTATGGAAGCCAGCTACCCAAAGGAGATCAAAGAACTGGGTTTATTGCTGCCAGACAATAAGCAATACAGAAAGGCGATAGGAAAGCTCTTGTACATTGCCACAATCACAAGGCCTGACATTGTGGTGGCAATAGGAAGTAGCTCTTCCCAGGACTTGGGCCCAGCAGGGTAGCATAATGCATGGCTCTTATAGTATGGAGGTGGAATTTGTGAGGGAGGAAAAAGCGAGACTGGAGATTCAAACGTCAAGGGATTCATATCTACCAGGGGTACAACCTTCTCTGATGACTTCAGGAAAGCTGATTGAGAGGCTGGAATTGGTGCAGAGGCAATTGGGATCATTAAAGTTTAAAGGTAGTGAGTATAATCAGGGGGATGGAAGCATCAGGGACAAAGTGTTTACAGGGAGGGGCTTCGCCTCCAGTAGCAGGATTTAAAAACCGAGGGAAATACTCTGCAAGGGGAGTTCCCATTAAGAGCCCAGAGGGAAATGTGCCGGTCTCTCCAATCCAAGTGGATTATAGGGAGGGGGGATCATATGGGAATCACAGGATGAGGGGAGACCAATTCTCCCCAGTCCTATGGACCAATGGCCAGGTACTAAGGACATCTAATAGCCAGGATTTCCCCACTGTGATAGAGCACGACTTTCAGGAGCAGGGAATTACCAACATGCAAAGGGAGGCTGACCATCCGGAGCAGTGCCAGTATTAACAGCAGAGGCCTCTAGTAGGCGCCCCTTTGGCAATCTCAAACCCCAGTAAGAGTGACACCGAGAAACTATTAGATTCCCAGGTTCCCCCAAAGCCGATTGACTAGGAGGTGAAGGCCGGGATAAACTTTCTATCTTGTCATGGAACATAGCAGGCTGGAGGGCAAGATGCTTGGACTTTGATTTTTTATTATTTTTAGGGCAGTTTGATTTGATCCTGCTCCAGGAGATGTGGGTGGTTGGGGACACTATGGACACTTATTTAAGCGGCTTTCAGACCTTCACCCTAGGGGCCACTCCTTCGTTAGTAGGAGGGGGGCCAAGTGGGGGGCTGATTTTATTGGTGGCCAAGGATTTATATATCCAAATTAAAGAAATCGGTTCATACAAATCAAATTTTGTGCTATATAGTTGCCTAATGCCAGGAGGAGAGAAGATCTTACTAGGGAATGTCTACGTGCCTCCAGTGGGATCGAGCTTAATAGCTATATGGGCAGAAATATCGGCTATACTGCTGGAGGCCCAGTGTGAATTCCCAGAGGCTGGGGAACCCGGCAATTGGTGGGGACCAAATACAACTGGAAAATGATGGAGTTGACCTATTACTACCTCCCCGATCCTCGAAAGATGAGTATGTGAGTCCCACAAGTGAGTTTATGGAAAGGTTGATGATGGTTTTTGACCTCAGGGTGGTAAATGGACGAGCTGTGGGTGATAAGGAGGGAAATTTCACTCTCCACTCGCCAAACGGGTTGAGTGTAGTTGATTATTTCTTGGCCCCCAGTAACTGCTTTGGAACCATCTTGAGGATGGAGGTGGTAGAGAGAGCGGATACTGTCCACTTGCTGATCTTGTTGATATTGGATCAGGCTGGAAAGGGGAGAAAGCAAATGTTCGTAAATAGACACACGGGAGGGACTCAGGAGAAAAGGTTAAGTCAGTATAGGAGGCAGTCAAGGGAATTGGTAGAAGCTTTTAAAACCCAAATTGCACAGCAGGAAGTCAAGGAAGTATACGAGTTGCCAGGGAGGGGCAAGGTTAATAATTTGCAAAGATACGATAATCTCCTCCGACTGGTGACCCCTTTGACTTTTTGGGAGGGCCCAGCCCCAGTCCAAAGGACTTGTGGCTGGTCCCCAGGAATTCCTTCCTGGTTTGATGGTGCTTGTAGGAAAGCTAGAACCGTGTTAAGAGGCTGGGTGAAGGAACTGAGAAAAGTGTCATCAGCTTTCCTCCGAGAGCAAGTACAAGTCTCGAGGAGATATTACAGGGATCTACTAAAATGCAAAAGGCTAGCGTATAGTAAGACCCAATGGCAGGCTTTGCATAGGGTAGCACAGAGAAAAGACGCAGTTAAGTTCTGGTCCTTAATACTCGACTTGAGCAGAGATCGGGAGATGGAAACAAATCCATCAGTCTCCCCCCTGGCCTGGGTCCTATTTTATAGCACATTATATGCAGCACCACTGATGGGCGATAATAGCATAGAAATAGAACCATGCAATAGGTTTGATTCCTGGCTCCCAGTAACTCCTGAGGAGGTAAAGATTCTTATCTCTGTTTTGAAGTTAGGTAAAACCCCGGGACCTGATGGAATTATGGTAGAGCTATTAGGACTGGTGGGCTAATCTCTTGGCCCCCCTTTTCACTGAGATAAATATAACTGGAGTTGTACCCAGATCCTGGCTGCAAAGTGTTCTAGTGCCTATTTTGAAAAAGGGGAACCCTAGCCTTCCAGCAAATTACCAGCCTATTAGCCTGCTAAGTATAATAGGAAAACTTTACGTCCGCTTCCTACTGGGGAAAGTAAGAATATGGGTAGAGGAAACAGAGCAGATAGCGCCTGAGCAAGTCGGCTTCTGTGCTGGGAGGGCAACAGTGGACCATATTCTGCTAGTGTCCTCCCTGGTCCAGAAGTACACGACCCAAAAGGGGAGGCTGTATCTGGGATTTATGGATTTGGAGAAGGCGTTTGACTCCATCAGCAGAGAGCGTCTGTGGGTGAAGCTAAGATGCCTAGATATGGAGCCTAGACTTTTGTTCCTGATTATCCAGCTTCATCTGGATAACTCGCTGAGGGTGAGGTTGGACAATAAAGGAGCCTTGTCCAACGCTATCCCGGTGCAGAGAGGGGTTAGGCAGGAGTGTCAGTTGGCTCCACTACTATTCAATTTGTTCATGAACGATGTGATTCAGTACATGAACACTAAAGATACTCATGCCCCTATGGTGGCTCAAAGACGCCTCCCAATTATACTCTATGCTGACGACTCGGTGCTGATATCTTAAACGCCCATTGGACTGAAGAGACAACTAGAAATGTTTGGGAACTATTGTAGTAGGGAATTACTAACTGTAAACTGCTCCAAATCTAAGATCTTAGTGGCTGGGAAGGTGAAAAAGGGAAAGCCGCGGACATGGATAACCAAGGGGAAGGTCATAGAAAAGGTCCCCCAGTTTAAATATCATGGGGTTATCTTCTCAGACTCAGCAACTTGGAAAAAACATCTTGAACAAGTTAAGAACCGGGCAAGAAAGACTACTGCGGCCATTCTGAAATTTTATTTTGGCCAAGGAGGGCGTGTAATAGCTGTTGCAATTGCTCTGTTTAGATCCAAGGTACTGTCTCAGGCCTTGTACTCCAGTGTGGGGTTTAACATACATCGATAAAATAGAAAAGCTCCAAAATGGCTTCCTGGCCTCAGTACTGGGCATCCCGAGGCATTCCCCCCAGGTGGTCTCTTCGCTGGAGACATCTTCAGCCCCAGTGGGGTCCTTAATTAAACAACAGGCGATAAACTACTGGATAAAGTTGATCACAACCCCTGGGATGGATAAATTCCTAATAAATATGGCCTTGAAGAGTGGGCTGTTGGACCCATGGCTAGAACAGGTGAAAGTGGTAATCCAACGGCTAGGATTGGAGGTGGGTTCCCCGGGAAGGATCGGAACTAGGGTCTTTAAGAATTTAGTTCAGCAGAGGTTACAAGACCAAGTCAAGCAGACGGAACACTCATTACTGGGCTTGCAACAAGTTACCCCGGAAATTGAGATATATCAGCCCCAATCGATGAGCTCCAATTATCTCTTTATGTGGATAGATCCAGATAGACGTGTGGAGTTTACAAAATTATGATGTAATTCATTTCCCTTGGCATTGGTGGAAGGGAGATATAGGGGTATCCCTAAACCTCAAAGGGTTTGCCAACTTTGTGATCAGGGGGAAGTTGATCTCATATCCTATTGAATTGCCCCACGTTGATGGGACTTCGGATAAAATATTTGGGGAAAATTCTGATGGACCTTCAATCCCGGGCTAATGTTTGGGTTATGCGGAGGTTGCTGAGTCCCAATGATAATGCTGTCACCAGAGTGGTAGCAGATTTTGCTAGGGCGGTGACGATTATAAGAGTGTCTATCCTCAAACAGCGGGGTTACCTATTGTCAAAATGTACTGTAACTACTGGGCTAAGAACTAAGGATTAGGAATGGGGTAGGGTAATACTGGATGGAGGAAGGAACTAAAGATCCAGAGTTTCCCCTGGATGGGTAATACTAAGAGAAATGACATTTGTAACAACCGTATGACAAATGACGGCTACCTAGAATTTGGTTTGACAAATGTACTCTCAATATATTCCTGGATTGTTATTCTGGGTACATCCTCTCAGGGGTCAAAAGCTTCCCGCGTTTAAGCTCCGAAGAAGAGCTAGGGTAAATTTTTAGAATATTATTATCTAGGTGATTGTTTGTGATTAGAATGACGAATTATAGATGTTTGCATAGTTGTGGTTAATGCTATTGTAATGTTCTTAGATGATGTTACAACCAATGGTTAAACAAAATCTTTTTACTACTATTACTTACCTGTAATATTTTTTAAAATTCTGTTGTTATTTTGTTCTTTTTGCCATGGCCTTTGGCTAGTGCAAATAAACTTTATATATATTATTATAGGTATACTGTGTAGATGAGTCTCAGGCCCAACCCAAAGGAATTGGAACGCAGTGAAGAGGGTCTTATGGTACCTGAAATGGACTGTACACCTCAAGCTACAGCTCCCAGTAACTTTCGTGTCAGACCTGATAGGGTACATGGACGCAGATTGGGTTGGAGACCATTCGGACCAAAAATCTACCAGCGGGGACCTATTTATGCTTGGTGGAGGTCCCATCAGCTGGTGCAGTAGGAAACAAGCCTCTGTGACCCTTTCCTCGATGGAGGCAGAGTACTTGGCAGCAGCACACACCAGCCAAGAAGTTATCTGGTTGCGACAGCGTCTGAATGATCTGGGGCAAAAATTGGGCAGACCCACGCCAATCCTGGAAGACAACCAAGGATGTATAGCGCTGGTGTAAACAGAAAGCCTCAACCCCAGAACCAAGCACATTGATGTAAAATACCATTTCCTGAAAGACTCACAGGAACAAGGACTCATAGATCTGCAATACTGTCCTACAGAGGATATGACAGCGGATGTATTCACGAAGCCACTAGCAGGGGATCGCCATTACAAGCTATTAAGAAGAATGAACCTAGTGGGTTTGACTAATGGCTGTTGAGAAGGGGTGTTGGATTGTGCAACAGTCACAAGTAAAAGCCCATTGCAAGCCCTGCAAGCTTAGTATGGGACTTGTCCAGTAGGGGGAGGTTCAGGGGATGAAACAGTTTTTTTTCCCCTCCTTATCTCCTCTCTCTGTCCTCCATCTTGTCCCATGCAGTCTGTACAGTATGGAAGCATGTCTTCTGAGCTCTTA
>QEPC01000531.1:2435410-2445978 GCA_003113815.1 Sphenodon punctatus
GCTCTCCCCACCAACATCACCTCCGTCTTATCGGGGTTGAGCTTCAGTCTGCTCAGCCGCATCCACTCTGCCACGGCCTCCAAACATTGGGATAGCAACGAGACAGCAGGGTCTGGGTCAGTTGAAAAGGAGAGGTACAGCTGAGTATCATCAGCATTCTGGTGACAACGCACCCCGAACCCTCTCACAACCTCCCCCAAGGGCTGCATATAGATGTTAAATGATAGCGGAGACAGAATA
Organism: Sphenodon punctatus; assembly: GCA_003113815.1. Taxonomy (NCBI): domain Eukaryota; kingdom Metazoa; phylum Chordata; class Lepidosauria; order Sphenodontia; family Sphenodontidae; genus Sphenodon; species Sphenodon punctatus. The sequence goes on from QEPC01000531.1 coordinate 2,435,651, forward strand.
GAACCCTGCAGAACACTACATGATAAAGCACGGGGGCATGATGTCTCGTCCCCCAGCACTACCCATTGGCTCCTCCCCGAGAGGAATGAGTGGAACCATTCAAGAACAGTCCCGTCCAGACCCCCCAGGTCACGCAGTCGCCTCAGCAGCAGCCCATGGTCCACGGTATCAAAAGCGGCCAAGAGATCTAGCAGGATAAGAAAAGTTGAACATCCTGCATCCATCTCCCGGTGGAGGTCGTCTACCAAGGCCACCAATGCCGTCTCACTGCCATAGCCGGGGCGGAACCCAGATTGAAAAGGGTCTAGGAAACCAATGCCGTCCAGATGCACCTGGAGCTGGAGTGCCACCGCCCGCTCAATAACCTTCCCTAAAAAGGGGAGGTTAGAGACAGGTCGGTAGCTGGTGAGCGCGTCCACGTCCAAAGATGGTTTTTTCAGCAGGGGGCGCACCACAGCCTGCTTGAGGCAGGGCAACAGTGTCCCCTGCTGCAAGGATGCATTCACTACCCTCGCCAGAACCGCCCCCAACGTCTCCCTGGAAGCTGTTACTAACCAGGATGGGCACGGATCAAGTTCACAACATGTGGCCCTCACCGACCCCAGGACATCCACCGCATCAGCTGGCGTCACTTCCCGAAACTCCCCCCACAAAACTGGACCGGATGGGGCCTCCATCCCCTCGCGCTCTTCCCCTACTGCTCCTAATCCAGCGTCAAAGTCGGTCTGAATCCAAGCAATCTTGCATTCTAGGGGGATGAATATCAACAGGGAGTTATATTTCCAGGGAGGTTGGAGCAGACCACATCCATAACAATATATATAATTAGAGTTGAATGAAAGCTTCTCATGCTGTGGTTTGGGATCTCAAGTGGGATTGGACCATAGGATTGTGATCTCCAAATGTATTTGATGTACTTATTGCTGTTTTCTCAGGTGAAGGAATTATATTTAATAGGAGTGGGACTCCAGGCCGATTATCAGTGTCCGTTTCTATCGGTGTTGGCTCCCCTGTGTTTTGGATTCCCTATTGGTGTCAGGGATGGGGATCATTTACCCCTAACAACCCCACCTGCTGAGACCCAGCATTACACCCCCCCTGGGGCCCCTAAAGCATCTTACCTGTGGTCCCAGCGGAGGGTGGGGAGTGATGGCTGCTGCCAGCTGGGGTATCGGCTCCGCGGCCGGTGGCTGGGTCTCCTCTGCTGCCGATGGGAGCTGTCTCCGCTGGCGGTGGAACCGCTGGCATCGGAAGAGACCCATTCACCAGCAGTAGAGCCAGCTCCTCTGCCGGAAAGCCAAATCTTTTCTTTTCTTTTCTTTTCTTTCTACATGGACACATGCGCAGAATGACTACCCTCTTCCAAGATGGTGCTGACACTGCTGGCACTATTTTGGAAGAGGGCTGCACATGCACAGAATGGCCCCAGCGGCCATTTTGTGCATGGGCAGTGAAGATGCTAGAAGCCTTTTTCAGAGTTCCGGGACCGGCGTGGGACCTAGAAGAAGAAAAGAAGAAAGAAAGAAAAAAAGAAAGACAAGACCCGGCTGCCCAGCAGAGGAGTCAGCTCCGCTGCCGGTGGCTGGGTCTCCTCTGCTGCTGGCAGGAGCGGACTCTGCTGCTGGGCAGCCAGGCCTGGCAGTGGAGCTGGCTTCCACCGGCAGCAGAGCAGACTCAGCCACCAGCAGCATAGCCGGCGCCCCAGCCAGCAGCGGTCGTCACCCCCACCCTCCTCCAGGACCCAGGACCGCAGGTAAGACTCAGTCTTTAGGGGTCCCAGGGAGGGGTGTAACACTGGGCCCTGGGGAAGTTCCCTGAAAGGCCTAGAGTGTCTCTGACGCCGGCAGCCACAGCCGGCGCTGAGGCCGCCGGACCGCCCGCTGCCGCCGCCCCCGGAGCTCCGCAAGGTAAGCAAGCACTGAACTTTAGTAGGGGTGATCCCTGGGGGGTTGAGGGGTGTTAAACACCCCCCCCAGGGATCGGGTCATACTTACCGGTGGCTGCGGGGACGCCGCGGCCGCTGGTGCTGGGGTGTGGGCTCGCCTCTGAGTCTTTTTTTAAACAAAAATCCAGGCTGGGCAGGGTGGGTGGGGGGTGTCCCCCCTTCCACCCGCGCAGCCTGGACTCGGGGAGGGTTTGTTTTTTTAAACTTTTTTGGTGGGGCTTTAAGTTTTTACATTGCAGCCATTTTTAAATGGCTGCAATGTAAAAAAATCCGGTACCCGGAATCCGGTACCCGGACCGGATTTACCGGGTCGAATCCGATAATGCCGGTACGCCCGGTACCGGCATTATCGGATACCGGATTTACCGGTTTTCCCGCCCCTAGGAGATAGTCATGCCAGAACAAATGTTTTTCAGACTTTGAAGAACCTGAGATCTTCAAACTTCCAGCTATAGACATCTTTCTGTGATTACTCATTTTTGGTCAGCTAAATTACGGTGCAATACTGAAAATGGAAAGTAAAGACCCACCATTATATTTCCATTTCATCTCCTGCCAAGTCCAATTTTTTATGCATTGTAGGATATGCACAGACATGGACCACATTGTATGTCCAGATCTTCACAAATTTGTTCTTCCACTTTAAAACACTGCTTTAAAAGCACAAACAAGGCACAGGTTAAAGAACATTTAAGCCACTTCAGATACATTTTTTGAGAACAAAAGAGAGGATTCTTTACAATTTATAACTTATATTAATGATTCTAGTGACCCACGGTAATGCAAGTTAATTTTAACCAAAGACCTGTCTGCACTTGCAATTTCCCCATTTATGACTAACTATTGCTGTCTGTTCAGCCAACAGTGTAGCTGTGTCATTTTAAATCTCCAGTGCAGATAGGATAAACTTCTGGTTTGTCTCAGTGCAGCTTCCCTTGTTTTCTTCCAGAGTATTCATCATTGGTTCAAAGAGCTGCTCAGTGTGTCTGCTCAATGTAGAAAAGCCTAAGGAATATTTCTTTCCCTAGGCAATGTTTTTCCTACAGAAAAAATATGGCCATTTTTAAACTGACTAAGGGGCAGGTCCGTTGGGGATGGGTGGAGTAACCACACAAAGCCCACCCACCTCAGGTGAGTGGGGAGGAATTCAAATGGATGCCAGCCAAGGAGGTCACAGGAGGTCACGGCACCCATGCACCCAACCCTCCACCAACTGAACATGCTCACCGTTTACATGGACAGTTGCTCCACCAGTTCACAGAGGGTCATCCCCCTCCCCACATGACATGGCAACATGGTGAATTAAGGGTAAGTGAAGCCTCAACCGCCATCTCTGCCCATCCCCAGCCAGACTCCAGGCAGGTGAGTGAGGAGGGACAGCGGAAGGCATACAACAGTAAAACAAGCAGCGCCTGAGCCACCAGACACCTGCGAGACTGCCAGGCGCTAAGAAGCCCAAACTCCCTTGCCACAGCATGCAACCCATGGGCAGCACAGGAACTATAGAGGAAGGCAGCAGGGAGCTCAAGGGCTCACAAGCCATTCTAGAGGGACAGCACCACCCCTATGCCTGGCAGACGGGACAGTCCAAAATGCACGTGGCCACAACCTCATTGGGTAAGGACAGACAGAACGCTAACTGCACTGCATCACCATTGCAACACTGCCGTAACATGTGCAATGCATGGTTCAGGGATGCACAGGGCACCAGTACAGCCCCACAAGATGCCTTGGAAAGGTCATAGCAGTGTCACAGTGGTGCCAAAGGGGAACTAGCTCCATGGAAGGTAACACTCATATATACACCTGCTGCACAGAGAAATTAGGCCTAAGTGGCAGGGTTGTCAGGCTCAGGGTGAGAAACAAGGCACAGAACGAACCACACAAGCAGCCCAAAGTGCGGCGACAGGAACCACTGGAGCAGACAATCCAGGGCTGCACTGATAAGAGAACAGCATCACAAGGATAGTGGGAACACACATCGACAGACCCAGGACAATCCCTGCAAACATCTTCTTTGTTCCCTACCCCCCGGTAGGGTTGCCTTCTGTTGTGGTTTTTTACCCGACACGTCCATAGGCCAAAATAGAAGCATCAGGTAAAGAACAATGGAAGGTGGCAACCCTATTCCCCGGTCAAAGAGAGAAGAGCACCTCCTGCAGGAATGAGAACACAGACAACGCTGTTCTAGGTGCAGGTAGATAGATGCACAGAACACATCCATGCACATACGTGCATCTCCAAGCACCTATAGGTAGCTCTACAGAAACTGAAGGCAAGCTAATCCATGATCATCACTCATTGTACCTGCCCCATCATGAAACAAAACACAGGTGTTTTGGGTCATAGCCTAACAGGGAGAAGAAGATCAAAGTGTGGAATACTTACTGGGCTGGACACCTCCTCCTTCTCCCTCTGCCATGTGCTTTCAAGCCAAATGAGGGCCGTGGAGGGGCATGGCCAGGGCCACGACCAGGCTGCACGTAGATCATTACAGTGAGGCTAGGAAGAGTGAAAGGGGCAGGCCATTAATACACACAACCGAGCTAATACATGGCCCACAGAAAAGGGGTAACCCCAATAAAAAAGGCACATGAAGGGAACACTCAATCCCACCCATGAAGGCCATTAGCCATGGCAGATGGGATGGGTGCAGCGCTCCAACAATTCTTGCTGGCCACTGGAGGTGTTATTCAGAAGCATTCGCAATTTGCAGAGGTCATGCATGCAGTGGTTCCAGCATGCAGATCAACACTGGACCTCCATACAGGACACATAGAGCAGTCTGTTTCACCACAGCACATATTGCAGACAGTGCAAGGCGTGGCTGAGATTGTGGGTAATAAGGTGGTCCAAATAAGCCAGGCGGCAGTGGATGGACGGCATGCTGAGGGGGGTGGGGTTTCCCGTGCATCCAGGTTCCTGACAACTAATGCGGCTCTGGTCATCTAGAATGTTCCTACAGAGAGAAGGGCGTGGGTCTAGTACAGGAGCAAGGATTGGCAGGAGACCATCCTGGCCAACTGAATGAGGGAAGGGGGGGGAGGGGAGATGACCAGTGGATGGAGTACATTAGAATGCCCTGAAGTCTACTATCTCGCCTTGCCAGTATCCTACAGCCACACCTGGAGAAAGAAACCAACATTAGAGGCCCTATACCGGTGAGAAAGCAGGTGGCCATAGCTGTTTGGAGGCTGGCGACCCCCTATTCCTGTTGCAGTGTGGCACAGCAATTTAGGGTGAGAACCTCCACGGTCACCCAGCTCTTTAATGAGATGTGCATGGACAGCCATTGCGGAGGAACTCATGGAGTGGGTGATCCAGCTGGTTGAGCCTGAGGAGGTGATCAATGGCTTTGCTGCAATGGGCTTTCTCCACTGCATCGGGGCCATAGATGGGATCCACATTCCCATAATTCATCCCCCTAACAGCAAGGACAACCATCTGAATTGGAAGGGTCAGTTCTCCATCTCCCTGCAAGACATCATGGACCACAGGGGTCACTTCATGGACGTCTTTACTGGAGTGCTGGGAAGGAGCCACAATGAGAGGATCCTCAGTACCTCACCATTCTTTGCAAGGTTGTACATGAGAGAAGTTGATCAATTATATTCAGGTTTATTGAGGGTGTGGCCATGTGTCCTGTTATTATCAGAGATGCACCCTATCCAATCACGCCATGGCTAATGAAGGTGAACCCCATGCCACAAACACCTGCTCAGTGCTCTTTAGTGCCAAGCTGTGCTGTTCGTAACAAAACAAAATAATATTCATTCAAAACAGCAGATTAGTAAAACAAAACAAGAAAACTAGGCACGCCTCCCCCTGGGCCCTGCTCCACTGAGTGCTCTGGGCCTGTACGAGTATGTCCAGGAAGATTCTATCCTGTCTGCACCTATCTCTCTCGCTATAATTTCACTGTAAATAAACACAATGGTTAACAGGCATGTGTATGTGTATGTTGTTTCCTCTATAAATGCCACACTGGGCCTATGATGGCCAACCTTCTTTGCTACAGCTGTTAAGAGGGCTGTCCTAGCGTTTTGGATAAAAATCCAATGGAGGGGAGCCCCGTCCCCACTGTCCAGCAGATTTCCTATTGGGGGAGGGTGAAGGGATTGCGTTCCACACATGTGGCCCATACTTTCCTCTCCTGGCCATGATCCCTGAGCCTACCATTCAACCTGGTGGTCTGTTGGGCCTTGGGTAGGAATATTCTGGCACAACTCTATGGGTGACTTAACATGTTGCACATGGTGACAAGAGGGATTCCAACAATGGTTCGGTGGGCACACAATCTCCCTGTCCACGCAGAAAACATGATCCACCTCACTGTGGAATAGCATTGTGAAACGGCCTAACTTGGAGGATGCTGTAGGGGTGAAGTGAAGCTGCTTCCTACCTGTCAAGGAACATGGTCAGCTGTCATGTTGCTCACCCTCCATGGCTCTTTGGAGCAGCGTCCCATGCCCTTGCCAGGAGAGTGGTGTGCTTACCTGGCTGTTACTTTGTCCATTCATGATGCTGGTTCTTTTCTTTTTTGGGGTCGGGCCATGGGTGGTGTTGGAGCCAGCACATCCATCTTTTGGGGTGTGTTTCCTTTAAGGGCTCCTGCCCGGGCTGGGAATGTATGGTGGGGTGGTGGTGTCAGTTGTTGGCCATTCATTGTGCCTCTCTGTCTCTATCCCTTGCATGACCTTTTCTCCATGATGTTGGTGGACCTGTCCCATGGGTGGGTGTGCTGTCCTGTCCTGTCCACATGGGCCGATGAGGGGCGAACACCCATCTCCACCCAGGCCCCTGCACGGAGCAACCCAGCTTTTTTCCCGGTTGCACCATGTGAGGGTGTGCGTGTGGGTGGTGGGAGCATGTGCTCGCCCACCCACTGCCACTTTTACATGGGTGTCTCCACACGTGGGGGACAAGTGGACCTGCATATTAGTGTCTCATTTAAAAACGGCCCAAGATATTCAGGGCTGTAAGAATCCACTCACCTGCTCGCCTCTGGCAAATACCATTTCTGACTTTGCAAATGGATTTCACAACCCTGGTTCCCTTTCCCCATAACAAATCCCAGCCCTAGTATGTAGTTTTTTATGCCTTGACAGTGAACTATACGTAGTTTTACAGCCTGGAAGATGCTCGATGCTGGAACATCTTTACCAGATGTTATGCTAGCCACCCATTTGAGTACTAAAAACTAAAGGATTTAAATATATGTGGTGTGTTTAATGCTGTAAGCCGCCCTGAGTCTTAGAGGGAAGGGCAGGGTAGAAATGTAACTAAATAAATGAATAAATAAATAAAAACCACCACATTTTCACATTATACCTGTTTTTGCAAACACATTTTGTACCATGTGTTGAACATGGGCTGCGATCCTTGAAACCATGACTGGGGACAGCATGTAACTGCTGCTGGCATGTAGCCACTATTACATGTAGATAAGTCTGCTGCCCTACTTCCAGTTTGTGGTCATTTGAGAGACCCTAGGGATCCCTTGCATTGAGGAACAGGTTTCAGCCAACAGCTGCTGGTGGTGGTGGGAACTATTGGATAGCCATAGTTTATCCATGCAGCAGGATAAACATCTGTAAAACCAGCCATGGACCATAGATAACATCAGTGATTTCATAGCAGGATTAGATTTCCACAGATTTAGGCCTTTTTCAGACGAGACGCGAACATGGAGGCCCAGTCATCCCCCATGCACCCAGACACCTGTCTGAAGGTGATGTGGGCCATAATATCTTTCCACATCAGCATAGGGGCGGGGGCATCCTTCCACACCTCAATGTCTAGACACATTCCCCAGCCCTTCCATTCTTGGGCAGGTGTGCCACTGGCACATCAAATGGTGGGTACCCCCACTGGTTTGATGTGGTAGGTTTTCCCTGGGACTATATTTGCGTGGGAGACTAAGCTGGTGCTGATCAGAGACACCTCTGTTCCAGAGTCTAGTTCTCCAACAATAGTCCTCCCTCTCACAAGGGTTTCCACCCCTTGGCCTACAACTGCTGCACTGTGAACAGGCTTCTGTAAGCTCTGCAGCTTTGGGCAACTGGCCTTAATGTGGCCCAGCTCCCCACAGCTGTAGCAGCCGCTCCTATCCAAATTAAGGGGTTTTGCCAGATTGGGGACCCCTTGCGTTCAAGCAGGTAGGGTTCCCAACTCCTGTTTGTGGAGTATCTCCCCCCTCTCACCTTTTTTGAACCCTTTCTGATCCTTCCCAAAGTGGGTAGGATCTTTCCTTAGCCCATCCCTATTCAGCAGCAGCTGATCAGCAGCTTCACTGACTGTTTTGGGTTTTTTATCTCGGATCAGGTGTTTAATCTCCTGGGGACAGCAGAAGTAGAACTGATCCAGCCCCATAAAATCCAGCACAAGCTCCCAGGTCTCAACTTTGGCCCCAAACATACACTTTCTCAGGGCTTCCACTAGTTGGGCCCCAAACTCCATGATAGATTGCCCTGGCTGAGGAAGCAGTGTGCGAAATCGCTTCCTGAAATGATCTGTGCCCAGCCTATAGCGCTTGAGCACAGCCTCTTTAAACACAGAATAATCATTAGCAGATTCAGTGGGTAGGTTATCAAGGATTGCTGACATGGTCCCAGTTACCAACCCAGCCACATAGCGCATATACTCATCCTCCCCCACATTCCATCTGCGTGCCTGCTTCTCAAAAATACTCAGGAACACTTCGGGGTTGTCTCCCTCTTTGAAAGGAGTGAAGTCCTTTGGTGTCAGTTTGTGGGGTGCGGCCAACTTTCGCCGGAGCATATCAGCCTTGTGCTCCCGCTGCTCCTGCTCATGGTGCCGTTGAACTTCCTGTGCGACTAGTTCAGCTTCCCTCTCCCTTTGCCATTCTCTTAGCATCTCCAGCTCGTGTTGGCGTTGGGCAGCCTTGTCTGCAAGTAACCTCTCCTGGGCTTCTCTCTCTCACTCCCTGTCGGCAAGTGGCTTCTCCTGGGCTGCAAGCTCCTTCTCCCTAAGGCGGATCTGCTCCCGGATCAGCTCCAGCTTCTCAGGGGTCTCGGCAGGAGTCCCAAAGAGAAGGGTTACTCCAACTCCTGTCTCTGGATCCTCACTCTGCACCCGATGGGGCATTTTGACGTCCCTTATTTGCTGCTTTAGCTCCTCATTGGTCCTCCCTTCTGTTGGGAGATTTCTCTTCTGAGCCTCTCTTATGAAGTCAGTTTTAAGAAGTTTATTGAGCCCCTTGGGCAGCCCCAGCAAGGTACTTCCCTGGGTTCCAGAACTCATGTGATTCCTTGCCCTTGCACTGCTTATCTAAGCCCTATCCAGTTGACCCAAAGCCAAATTCAAGGACTCAATTGCTCAGGGTTTATTCCTAAAGCCCCTCTTTGCTCTGTGTGTGCTTTTCAAAAATTCCAATCCAAAAAGAAAACTGCTGGTGGCTCCTATCCCACCTGTGTGTGCTTATCTGGCTGCTTGAGTTATCCCACCGCTGCCACCATGTGTGGTGGAACACCAGTAGGGGGCGCTATACAGCTGAGCAACCCACCTCAGTGTGTTTCTCCAAATCTCAGACCAGGGGTCCCCACAGCTGGCAAACCCCCCAAAACCCTTGGCATTCCACTTTCACCACCCAAGTGTATTCCAGGGGGCATTCACATCACTCAGGAAATGTGAACCCCAAAAGGCATAGGACTCACAGCTTCCCAAGAGCACTCCCCCTTCCTGACACTCTTTTCCCAGGATTTTCTCCCTTGTGTTGGAGGCCGATCCCCAGAGTCACCTATGGGAGGCTTCCCTTGGTCCCAAAGCTGTTGGCTTCTAGCCGAATAGGGAGTTCCCCCTCTTTGGTAGCTTGGCCTAGCTACCTGGCCAAAGGAGACATTTAATGGTCAGCCAATAACACACCCACCCACCCAGTAGGGTAAAAACAAAACTCAGAATTTACTGGTGCATATTTATTTATTTTTTTATTTTTTATTTTATATATTTATACCCCGCCCCCCCCTGCAACGCAGCTCGGGGCGGCTTCCAACATTAAAACAATAAAATACAATAAAATCCATCTAAAACAATCAAATATTAAATATTAAATATTAAAACAGGGCTAGACAACACAAAAAACCCACAAATGGGTAGGGGACTAAAAACCTCCCTCCCCACCCTCCCTCCCAAAGGCCTGGGCAAACAGCCAGGTCTTACAGTTTCACCGAAATGTTAAAAGGCTAGGGGCCAGGCGAGCTTCCTCCGGAAGGGAGTTCCACAGCCGCGGTCCCACCACCGAGAATGCCCTCTCCATCGTGGCCCCCCGCTTAACACGGGGGACCTCCAGGAAGGCACCCCCGGCAGACCGCAGGAGCCACTCTGGGGCGCGAAGGGCGAGGCGGTCCCTAAGGTATGAGGGGCC
>QEPC01000531.1:2448252-2476661 GCA_003113815.1 Sphenodon punctatus
CCCATGCGGGGCTGATGCTGCACAGCATACCCAGCTGGAACAAGATCTGCCAAAGTTGGACCGGCCAGATCATCCAGCCAGGTCTCTGTGATGCATGCGAGGTCCACGGCCCCATCCAAGATTAAATCATGGATAACTGGGGCCTTGTTGACAATGGACCTCGCAGGAATAAAAGCAAAGTTTACACTGAGAACCAAGAGGTGGAAAGAACCCTTTGAGCAATGTAAGTCAGTCCTGTTGGGCACGATAGCCCGTTTGGAATGCGTCTTTCTACAACTGTATCTGATGCAGCCAGCAGACTAGTCAGTACTCACTCAAGGGCTGGTTCTGGTCCAATCTCCATAGGGGATGTTTTTCCTATGGGGTCCAAGTTCTTGTCCTGGCAAGGCCAGAGTTACAGAGCTACTGCCAAGCCATGCAGACCATGTGTGCCTCAGGCAGAGAGGTCACGAGTGTAGCAGAGTGTGCCAGAGAGAGAGACCAAAGAAACCCCAAAGACCCTGGCTCAGTCCTTTTAAAAGTTCCCTTCCCCTCCCTGTGATTCGTTCAGGCGGGTCACCTGGCCAAAGGTAGCTTCCCCCCTGACCAGTCCAAGCCAATCAGCTTTCTGCCTCCTGCTGGCCTTAGGAAATGCCTTAGGAATTTCAGGAATGTGGGGTCCTGCCCATGTGCTGGATTAGAGGCCTAGCACTTGGTTAAGCCTGACTTGGTTTCAGGCAGGGTGTCCTTGTCAGTGCCCATGGCATTTTCCCACACCATGCACCAGCCACTCGTCCCCACACACGGAGCATCGGGGGAAAATCCAGGATACTCCATGAGGGGGCAGGTCAAACCATGCGCGGGTAGGGGCACACACCCATCCCTGGCCCATTTGAGTCCCCTCCTATTCACCGGACGTGCGTGGGTGCTCCAAGCAGCACACACGGATCTGTCCCCCAAACGTGTCCATTTAAAAACAGCCTTAGTGTTGTGTCTGGTAACAATCAATGGCATAGAAAGCAAGCACTCTAGGTTCAGTTCCGAGCTGTGCCAGAGATTCCATATATGACTTTGAGCAAATTACTTAATCTTTTGGAGCCTCAAGTCTCCATTTGTTATGTGGGGATTATAATACTCTTTTTGAATGTTTAGATTGCTGGATCTCTGGCATAGGAAATGTCTCTCACTGTTTTAAAGAGTGCCCAGCACAATCTGAGCTGGAGCTTCAAGGTATTATTATTTATTTGTTTATTATTATTAATCATTTATATAGCACCAGCAATGTAGCTGGCACTTTACAGTTGTAAGAAAGAGACATGGTCCCTGCCCTAACGGGCTTACAATCTAAGAGAGACAAGGGGGGGAGGAGACAAAGGCGAGAAACAGAGGAAGAGACAAGGATATATACACAAACTCATGAAGTCTCAGGTGCATCAGTATGCTGATGACACTCAGCTCTACCTCTCCTTTTCCACCGACCCAGGCCATGCAGTCTCCTTATTTTCCCAGTGCCTGTCAGCTGTGGGGGCTTGGATGAGGTTGAGCCATCTGCAACTGAATCCTGACAAGACGGAGGTGATGTTGGTGGGCGAGGGCTTGGGGAGCCTGGGGGTGGTTGAATCTCCTCTTGTTGGGGGGGTTCGCCCCCCCATGGTGTCTCAAGTGCGGAGTCTGGGTGTGCTCCTTGATTCGCGGCTCAGCTTGGAATCTCAGGTTGTGGCCGTGGCGGGGAGTGCGTTTCGGCAGTTACATCTTGTCCGGCGGCTTCGGCCGTATCTCTCAGACTCCGACCTCGCCACTGTCATCCATGCCTTCATCACCTCGAGGCTGGATTACTGCAACGCGCTCTACGTGGGGCTGCCCGAGAAGCTGGTCCGGAGGTTGCAGCTGGTGCAGAATGCCGCGGCCCGTCTCCTGACGGGGGCGGGTCGCAGGGAGCACATGACACCAGTGCTCCGGGCTCTGCACTGGCTGCCTATAAAGCACCGGGCCAGGTTCAAGGTGCTGGTTTTAACCTTTAAAGCCCTTCACGGCCTAGGCCCAGCCTATCTGCGGGATCGCCTCACTCCCCATGTACCCGTGCGACCCTTGAGATCGTCCGTGGGAGCCTTTTTAGAGGTTCCCCGGGCGAGGCGGGTGGCCACCAATGTTAGATCTTTTTCGGTGGTCGCCCCTGTGCTGTGGAAGTCGCTTCCGGAGGAGGCTTGGCTGGCTCCCACTCTCCTGCTGTTTTGGCGTATATGTAAGACCTGGCTGTTCCGTCAGGCTTTTGGTGGGGGGTAGGAGTGGGGTGGGGGTGGGGATAGGGATGGGGGTTTTCCCCATGTAGTGTATTTTAAATTGTTTAAAAATTTTATTATTGTTTTAAATGAAATGCTGTTCGCCACCCCGGGCTGCCCTGTGGGCAGGAGGGATGGGATATAAATTTAAAATTTAAAAAAAATAAAAGGTGCTTGACTTAGTTACAAAGGTGTAACGCATTTAATGTTTATTATTTATTTATTTATATGAACATTGCTCAGAATCTAACTCAATGCCATATTTTGAGTTAGGAAGGAATTTTAATTTACATCAGTTTGGCAGCTGCCTCTGAAGATTTATTTTGTTGTTGTTTTTTGCCTTCCCCTACAGAATGGAGCATGTTTCACTTGTTTCAGAATCTGGATATACCTGATAAGATTGCTCCCTGTCATTTCAATTATTCACTTAGGTGCATTGATGTTAATAATCTGAGTAGCTATTAAAAGGTAGTTCCAAGGATATTGGCACCTGATTGACATTTAGCACCTAGAGTGAAACTGCATGTTTTCTGTGTTGTTTGTGAAAGAAGAGATATGGTATCCTCTGAGCTTGGAGTTGTGGTAAAAGTTTCTCTTTTCATTTCCTTTTTTCAGTAGTACATATGTTTCTCACCTTGTTGTGAGGCACAGGGAAGTGGTTGTGGTTTTTTTGTGTGTGGAAGGTTTATTATTTATTAGCCAAAGAAGCTTCTGTTACTATTTGGAGGCTGTTCGAAGCATTGGGGTGATTTTTGCTAGAGGAAACCGTTGTTATCCATTAGAGGTATCTGCATTACTTCATTAATGCTATACATTTAAAAAAAAAAAAAAATTGGTATAATTTGTCCTTAATATGTTTTTTCTTTTGTTTGGGTTTATTTCCTTAAGTGATCCTGGGTATTCCTTTTTCATTTGACATATTCATATTTGTAAGCTATTATGATTTCTTTATTTTACCCTGATCCAAGTCTTAGAGGTTCACATACGTTTTCCTATTCATAGACCATATATGTGAATGAATGTTGTTATATATCTGAAGGAGCCCTGAAGATGACATCTCATTGACACACTTTGGCTGAGCTTTAAGCCCTTTTGACTGAATCATGTGTTTGGTTGTAATCTTTACAGATATGCTTGTTCTTCATTAATGTAATTTCATATTTATCCTTTTCATTATGTCTCTTTTTATATATTATGAATAACTTGGTAAGTTGCGTGTATTATAAGGATGTTTTTTCTTTCCTTTGCAATATACATGCATATCTGTGATTAACACAGACCTTTTTTCTTGGTTAAATAGGATGAAACCTGCCTCATTGCTGGGGGTTGGGCTAGATGACCATGGAGGTCCCTGTCAGTCCTATAATTGTAATAACAATAATACTTCTGTTGTGCCAGTCCAGGTGCCACCTTTCAGATTGGAAGAGGCAGCTGTCTGAATCCATTAGCATTACCAGGCATCTCCCTTCCAGATTTCACCCAGAGAGGGTAGGGACACATCAAAGAGAGAGTGGGGCAAAAGGGGCTTTCACATCCCTTTCAGGTGGAAGCATGCCCCTTATGGAGTGTCACTGTGGCAGGGCTGGCCCACAAAATGGCACCTGCCAGGTGGATCCCCTAAAATAGCTACCAAACAGGAAGTGGCTAAGTTTGGGGTGGGGCTTGAAGAATAAAGAGAGGCAAGCAGGAAGCAAAACAGGACAGTCTATTTCTAGCTGCAGAAGGGGAGAGTCTGCTCTGGAATAGAAAAGAGAACACAGCTCTTGGAGAGGCTCGATGGCCTATTGGTTCCTGAAGGAAAGGAGACCTGAACCGAAAGAAGAAAAAACTGGATGTGAGTGGAATTAGCTACCCAACGGACTGTGTTGGGCTATGCTAAGGTGGGATATGGACTGTATGGGCCAGAGGCTGATGCCTGGTCTATTGACTGTGGCCTGTAAATAAACTGATATTGTTGATTCTTCAAAAGTGATGGCTGTTTAACTCTGGGGATTGATCCTGACAACACTTACACCCACAGTTAAGGGGGGGGGGTCCTGCGACATCTGATGGAGAATGCGGGCACATCTTGCTAGTTGTTACAATAGTGTTCCCCAAAGGTGGTAAGAATCCTGAAGCATGGAGTATTACAGAAAAGGATTGCGCCTAGAGGAAGAATTGGAACATGTAGAGGAGCCTAACTGGAAAACATGTAGAAGTTTGCCCAAGGACTCGGGGCTGGAGTGAGCTGGAGCCTGGAGGTTTGCCCCAACTCAACAGCGTGAGGTGGACACAAAAAGGAAAGATGGCGGCAGGAGATCTGTGCCCTCGGAGACAACCAGTGACCCTATGGAACAGGGTAAAGCCAGAGCTGCAGAGCAGCTCTGTTGGAGCAGAGGAGGACAGTGTACACAAGCAACAAGACAACATGGGGGCAAGTACTGGGGACCCTTGGGGGGAGGTATTTCCCCAGAGTGTTGTTGTTATGGGAAAGTAGGGCATAGATGGAGAGACTGTTGGGAGAAATTGTAAGGACAGCCAAATGTCTGAACTAGTGCTATGGATAGCAGAAGTGGACGTTGTAGAATGCAAAGTCACCTAAAAAGAAACTGTCCTTCTCTGTGGAGACCTTATGGAAAGGTGCAAGTGGCAGAAAAAGAAGGCTTGTATGGGGCTTAGAGCCAGGACTGGGAATGGCCAAAACATTGTTGGGCTTGTGGGTGTGAAGGGCATATTAAAAGAAACTACCCTAGTAGAACACGCCAGAGAAATTGCTGGGAATGTAACCAGCTGGGGCACTTAAAAAGAGACTGCCCTTATAAAATAAATAGACTGTGTTGAACATGCCAGAGCCCAAACCACCTGCAAAGAGACTGCCCCGAGAGAGGGACAGTGCAGAGGAAAAGGGGCTGGGCTAACAAAGAGGGGCATCTGAAGCAAGACTGCCCAGATAGGGAAAAGCAAAAGCCCTATAGAGAAAGACGGGAAAAAGCAGAGAGAGCATTACAGACTGACCTGTCTCAGGAGCAATTAGAGACCTTGAGGAGAGGAATGGCCTTAATGATAAGATCCATGAAAGAGATGGTACAAGAAAATGAATTCCTAAAGAAAGAGGTTAAAAAAAAAGGAGAGAGTTACCACTCTCTAGAGACACTAGAAGCTGCTGAGACATGGATAGAAGGAAAATATGAGGCCTTTGACGGCTCAGATGAGGAGGACTCAATGCCATCCCTCGAGGCAGAGGAGGTGGAAGGATTATTTGTAGAAGAGGTAATGCCTCATGACATTGAGAGGGATACCTCAAACCAGATAAAGGAAGCTGAGTCCTTAAGTCCTGAGCCGAGTATAAGGCATAACTGCTGAGGTGGAAAAGGGGATAGATTCCCTACAGAACTGCTCAGAGGTAGACTGGGAAGGGATAGGCTGGACCTTAGAGAGGGAGGAAGAGTCCAGAGACAGCAGAGTGCTTAAGAGCAGTCAGGAAACCTCAGGAAAGGAATAGGGAGGAAACAGGTGGGAAGATGGAACACCTTAAGGAATTACAAGTATGCATGCCCTGAGGAAATTGATGATTGCCAAGGATAAACTAGAAAAAGAATTGGAAATGGAAAAGGAACAAAAGAGCAGACAGAGAGGTAGAGGTACTTAGAGAAGCCTTAGATGAGTGAGGAAAGGTCATAACAGAAAACCCTTTCTATAATGGGAAACAGCAGTTGGATTCCCTAAATGGGTGTTCAAGAGGTAGAGCCTCTTTAAAGAAGCAGGGGAACCATGGGCAAAGACTGCCATGGTTATGGTAAAAGATTGTAGGAAACCTAAAGGAATTGCAAATGAGAACCCTGGGAAGGAAAATGATATTGGTATATTGTGTTAAATACGGGGATTACGTTACAGGAGTAAGCCTGTTCTAAGGGTCCCAGGGTTGGGAGGTATGGAAGGAAAGGGTGGGCCTGCCTCCCACCCAAGAAGGGGAAATGTAAAGGCTGAAGGAAGCTTATATGTAAGCTGTAAGCAGGGTGGAGGATTACCTTCCCTGCAGGAGATTCTGGGCTGCAAGAAGTCCCATAATAAAGGAGATAATCAGAGCTGAAGGTAGCTCTAGCATTGATTGTAAAGCCTGGCAGGGGAGGTCTGCAGGCTATCTAATGGGATAAAGGGGTTTCAGGGAACCCTAAATTAAGAAGTCTGTCAGGGGAGGCCTGAAGGCTATTAAGAAGGGCTGAAGGAAGTTCTAGAGAAAATGTGACACAGCAGTGGAAAAATACTGGCTGTAAACCCTGAGAAAGGGATAGTAATTATGTTGGTGATAGAATGTATTCTGACCTATGTAGGTCAAGAGGGTCCCAGGGTGGGAGTGTCCGGAAGGTGTGGTGGGCTGGCCTCCCAACCCTACGAGGCGTAACAAAGCCCATATGTTGGCTATAGGTGGCTCCCCAACAAAGGTGGTAAAAGTCAGATAGGGCTACAAAGATTGTACAGGTTTTAAGCCCTAGACCCCGGTGGAACGGGTCTGGCTATTAAGGGGCAATGTGGAGGCCAGGAGGGATTAAAGCGCAAGTCAGGGTACTAGAACCCTAAATGCAATTGTGTGTGTGAAGATGATGGACTAAATGCTTGCAGGAAGGCTTTCCATTTATTGTCAGATGGACTCACCTGGCAGCAATCCCATCTTGGGGGGAAGGTGTGTGGCAGGACTGGGCCACAAAATGGTTCCTGCCAGGTGGCTCCCCTAAAATGACTGCCAAACAGGAAGTGGCTAAGTTTGGGGTGGGGCTTGAAGAATAAAGAGAGGCAAGCAGGAACCAAAAGAAGACAGTCGACTTCTGGTTGTAGAAGGAGTCAGTCTGCTTTGGAACAGAGATGAGAACACAGCTCTTGGAGAGGCTCGATGGCCTATTGTTCCTGAAGGAAAGGAGACCTGAACCGAAAGGAGAAGAAACTGGATGTGAATGGGATTAGCTACCCAAGGGACTGTGTTGGGCTATGCTAAGGTGGGATATGGACTTATGGACTGTGGCATGTAAATAAACTGATATTGTTGATTCCCCAAAAGTGATGGCTGTTTAACTCTGGGGCTTGATCCTGACAACACTTACACCCATGGTTAAGTGGGGGGCCCTGTGACAGTCATGATATCATGATGTTCCATAGGGGCAGACAATGTCTGAAAGAGGTTGGAAATTCTTTGTGGCCCGCCCTCCTTTCTGATGTGGTCACTGCCTTTTTACCCCAGAGGTCTCTAGGGGCCACGCTGGGCAACCGAGAGAAATCAGGACACACACACCCCCCCCCCTCGGAGTCTCTTGGTCAAAACTCAAAGTCTCTGGGTAAAACCCCTAATAACAGATACCTGGAGGGCTGTTGGAGCAGTTGTGGAGAGAAGGGTTTGTACTTACACTGTTGGCAATGCCCAGTGGTGAGTGATTTCTGGTGACAGGTCTGGGAATATATGCATAAGACTGTCCAAGTTATTTTTTCATTTCAGTCTTCAATAGTTCTGTTAGGAATCTTCCCAGACAGTCAAATTATTGCAGACCACATGTCAACAACTGTGACTTGCTGCCCATTATACTATTGTCAGATCCTGGCAAATTGAGACAGGACCAGCAATTAAAGACTGGATGAGCTGGCTCTGGTACATGATCTCAATGGAAAGGATTGCAGCTGATTTGCATGATAAACTAGAAGAGATCTATGCCATTTGGAAGCCGGTTTGGGAATTTCTCTGATTCTATTGAGATGGGCAAGAACCAGTCAAATATGTATCTCTCTCTAAGATTTGAACAGATCTACTTGAACGTACTCTGAGTCAGGGAGGGTGCTTGAGTGGAAATGGTCTGTTTTTTTTTCTTTTTCTTCTGTAAGCTGTTTCATGGTTAGGTTTTTTTGTTTTGTGTTTTTTTACTGGACTCTTTATATGGCTATGCTGACATGCTGGTAATAATTAGTTTGGAAAAGTTAAACCTGTAACTGCAACTTTATGTAAATTCAATATTATCTATGTCAGTGTTGTTTCTCATGTACTGCTTATAATTACACAATAAAATACTTTAAAAAAAACCCAAAACAACCTCTAGGTAAGACCCTGAGAAGTGACATCCCTAGAGCCCATGCACAAACCTCAGTGTTTTATAACTTAATTTTTTTCATTTGTCTGAAGCAGCGTTTTCCTTGTACAACATGCCAATTAAAACAGTACATTCCTCTTCTTGCCACATCTATCAAACAGCATTAAGTCAGCAAGGGGAAAACAATACTTCCACATAAAACAACATCAAATGAAGCTTATGCTGATTAATTCAGGGTGTTTTTAGACAAGCACCTCCCCACTCAGCACCCCCCCCATCATGCATGTTACAGGGCTACATAGGGCACCAATACAGCCCTGCAATATGCATGACGGGTGGGGAGGTGCTTGTCTAAAAACACCCCTCAGTCTTGTGCATCAGAAAAGACACTCTTACACCAAACAGCAGGGGAGACGAATGTTCCCTGTCTTTCCCCCCACTTCTTAAAACCCGACAGTGCAATAATAAGTCAGTAATAAAACATCCACAATGCATATACAATCCAAGTCAGTCTCTTGAATAAATTCACACTCTGGGAACTTCTTTTTGAGGGCACTCCATTTCCACTGAGACCAACTCAAAGAACACTTAGTATCATGTGAGATTGAACCCTACTCTGTTTACTAACCTGCTGTAAATAAACAGTTACAAATACATGATGATCTTGAGGGAAACTCATTATGCTAACTGCTTCAAGATGAATTTAACAAGAGGAATGTTCGTTCCCTAAGTGAAGGATGTCATCCTTTTTTCAATTTCATCATTTAAAAAAAGAGAATTCTGCAATGTGCAGTAAGTTGATAAAGCCAAGCAGGACAGTCTTACATATCATTAAAATACGCATGTGTCGGCAAAGTTTAGAAACACTTTAGCATACGCATCTGAAACACTCCAGCTTTTAGATTCAGGGTATAATCAAGCACCTTCACAGGAAATTAAATCTTTACAAAATGGCAAATGCCTTGGTTCCCCTTGTAGTAATTGGAGTCGTGTATTCATTTCCATATATAATATCATAGAGCAGTTTATTAAATACTGATGACTTAGGTAAAAGGCAGAGATTTTCATTTTAATTCCACGGTATATACACAAACACTCCATGCAGCACTACATGCTGCCTTATCCTATAATTTAGTTGTAAAGTACTTTGTTACCTTGTACTCAAGAGCTGCAATAAAACCTGCGAGAATAGCTGCAAAATGTGGCATTAAATATAATGAAATAACACTCAAAACGATTTGATTTAGTGTCTTTGTTTAACTTTAAGAATAGGAGTTGCAATTCCAAAGCCTGGTCCTTTAAGGTGTTAAGAGCCCTTAAATTGTACATCCTTTAGGGGTGTGCAATTCATTTTTGTAATTATGATAAAGAAAATGAAAAATTCCATTTTAATTTTTGTTATTGTAAAAACTAATAATAATGAAAACAAGAATGAAAATGAATTTTCATTTTTGAAATAATGGGGAAAAATGGAAAAACATATTTTTGGCTATACATTTTTTGTTTCTTATTCAATTCTGATGAAACCTGGCAACATTGTACCCACAATGGAGGGCACTATCTGTACCAAATTTGGGACTTTTGTGATAAAGGGAACTGATTTTATAAACAGTTGAATGTTTCAATTTTTAGAAAATCTACATACACATTCCTGGTTACAACTTCTTTATCTTCAACCTAATTTGCATTAAACATGGGAATATTATGTCCCTCCTCAACATTACTGATCATGCCAAATTTCAATTTCAAAAATATTGGATAAAGAGTATTGATGTTATAAACCATTAACTTGAAAATGCATTTCTGGCTGTAACATTTTTATATTCCATTATGTTTACAAGACGTTTGGCAAGAATGTTTCTCACACCTTCCCTGTCATCTCTGCCAAACTACAGGACAATTGACGTTTTTCTCTCGAAGACCATACTATTTTTCAGATAAATAGTACCTGGCGTGGCAGGGGGAAGGAGACTGTAGGAGGGATAATGGGGAGCAACCCAACAGAATAACATAAACATTCACTGGTCAATTACTGCATGCTTCCAGCTTTACAGGACCAATCAGTGGTGGCTTCAAGGCGGGCATAGGGGGCATCCCGAGACGGGCATAGAAGGGACATAACTGGGACTCTGGGGACATAAGAAAGGACATAAGAGAACCTCTATTGGCTCTTGCCTAAACAGATACTTCTGACTTCCCAGTAACAAGTAGGGAAGAGAATTTGGGGGGTGTCACAGTTAACAATGAGGATATTGTTTTGATGTTTCTTCTGGCCAGTTGGCATCATAAACAGATCTTATACCACAGTGATAGGTAAGAGAATCCCTGGCATATGCTCCTTCTCTGCATATACTGTGCAGGTTTATAAAATTGGGACCCTTTATCACATCTTTCCAATATTTGTCAGAGATGATCCTGAAGGTGTGAGAAACATCCCCACATGCACAGGTACACTGGTTGGTCTATAAAGACTTTATAGACCATACAGACATACATTCATAAGTTAATTGCTTATGCCACCAGGACCATTTATCCAATCCTTTTCAAAGTTGGAATACATAGTAAAACTGAGGAGGGGTGTAAACTTGCCCAGTTTCATTCATATTAGATGGGAGACAAAGAAGTTACAGCCAGGAGTGTATTTGCAGATTTTCACAAAATAACATAATTCAACTGCTTATAAAATTGGATTCCTTTATCCAATCTTCCTGAAATGTGATACAAAAAATACCTTCCATTGTAGGTACAATCCCTCCAAGTGCCATCCAAATATAGGCTGTTTTTACACAGACATCACCCGCCCATGAACACTCATTGGATGGGTGAGAGAGAGTCAGTGTGAGCGTCACTGGGTGGGTGTGCATACTCCCACCACCCACCCACCAACACCTATCTCCATCCATGGAGTATCCGGGAAGGAGCCAGCATGCTCCGTGGCTGGAGATGGGTGTTCAACACCCACCCGTCCGTGTAAATGGCAGAATAAACACACCCACAGGAAAGGTCCACCAAAACCACTGAGACATGGCCAGAGAGGCCCTACAGGAGCCCACAAGCAGAGATGCCCAACACCCATCTGGGAACCCTTAAAAGAGAAGTGAACATGAGCATGGGTGCACCGGCTCCCAACATGTCTGGATGGAAAGCAGCTGATAAGACAAAGGGAGCCAGTGCCACGACATGTGTGGAAGGACCCCAGGACACCACGCCAGTGCTACAGGCCATGACCCCACCCAAGAGACAGTGAAGGTCGAGCTGAGGGGACAGCAAAGAGGGGGACTGGGAACAACAAAGGACAAAGGGCAGGGACAGCACAGTGGGGGCGGACAGGGCCACGGAGGAGGGATAGGGGGATGAGACCGGGACAGGGATAGGTGAGAAATGCAAGCAGGGCTCAGGAGAGCAGAGATGGGGCCAGCGCCACATGTCCAAGTGGATATGGGAGCAAAGTGAAAGACTGACAACAGAGCCAAGGCCCAGGAGGGAAAGGCTGGGGGGGGGGGGAAATATGGCAGCGCATCCCCGTGAGCCAGAACAGATGAATGGGGGGAGGGCCCCATGCCCAAGCCCAAGCTAAACACAGGTACCCTTCCTGTTCACAGAGTAGCAGCCCAGCCCAGACAGGGGAGCAGCTACGGGGAGTGCAGAGAGGAACCAGGAGATGTGGGCCTGCAACCGGCAGAGGAGGGAGGACCTAGGGAGGTCCAGGCAGCTGGTAGAGGCACAACTCTGGGAGTAGGCCCTGAACAGGGAGGTACAGCTAGGGCAGGGGGAAAGGGTCTGGGAGCAAACAACAGCTATGCTCACCTGGTCCCACACAGAGTACCTGTGGGACAGGTGCCAAGCTGCTGCCCTCCTCCGCAAGCAGTGCCTGGACAGGTAGGAGAGGGAGAGGGCCCATGTCAAGCTAGAGGGAACTGCTGTAAGGACCTTCATATTGATAGAGGATGCCCTGGAGGCCCTGCAGCGTGTCCCTTAGCTGCAGTGGGAGGGCAGGCAGCACTGGAACACCACGGCACCCTCCCACAGGTTCAAGTGACCCCTCCCCAGATCCTCTGCCAGTCCTGGTTTCCCCAGCAGCATTCCTACCCCGGCCTAGACCACATAGCACCCCTCCCCCCATGCCCCTCCAACAACACCAAAGGGGGTCCCCTGGCCATCCTGTCCCACTCCCGGTTCTCCCCCAGCACACTCCACCACCCCCACTCCTGGGTCCCCAGCCACACACAGAGCATCCCTGCACACCCAGCCACCCAGCCACCAAGGCGGGCTGCCCCACATGCACAGGTAACAGCTGGTTGCCAACCAACATGGGAGAGAGGAACACAGGACACAGTACCCACACGGCAACATGGAAGGACTGTAAGGTAGCATGAGAGGTGTTGATCGACACAGGGAGGCCGGGTACGGGAGCACTAGGACTGGGGCACAGTAAATGGGTAACCGCTACCTCTAATGCTGAGTGTCCAATCCACAGGAGCAATCACCAGACTACGCAGTAAAGTGGCCGGTGGAGGAAGGAGAACCTGGGCCAGGCAGCCAACGGTCGCAGTGGGCAGCGACTGCCAAGGCCCACAGACCGCCATCCCCTGGTGGTGTCATAAAGAGGGGATGGGGAAGACCCCGAAGAACCTAACCCCAACCCCTGTAAATATCCCCCAAATAAAACACTTTAAGAGAACATATCAGTTTGGAGTCTATAGAGGGGAATGCACATGAAGTGAGGGAGCCAGCAAGAGACCACAGTGGTGGCCACTGCCAGGGAGGCGGGTACTAACAGCTGCAGGGCAGGCAGGGCCGGCAGCTCACAACCATGCCCAATTGAACAGGTGCAACCTGGAGGGCATGGGCAGGGGCATGGACCTCCGGGCACAGGATGGGATAGAGGGGAGGGATTGAACCTCACCCTGCAGAGACCCGGTAACTGCCTTGAACGAGATGGAGAGGCATAAAGTAACAGGGATGATGGGTGATGAGGTGGGACATCACGCCATCACCAGCCCATCCCCACCAATAGGTGGTGGTCATGGTGAGGGGTGACCAAGGGACCAAGGGCTGCCACCACCCTGCCCATGACATCCAGCCAGCCAGCCAGCCATCACCACCAGGACAAGTCAGGGCATTTACAGGGGGCCATACCATGCAATCACAGTACAGTTGGAATGGTGTGCTTGAGCACGCAAACACCATCATGGCCAATCGGGCCCCAGTACAGGGGATAGCACACAAGAGGTGCTATGGGTGTCCATAGAACAAGTTGCGTGGGTGCAACAATGGGCAGCCCTGTCATGGCACGGGA
Organism: Sphenodon punctatus; assembly: GCA_003113815.1. Classification (NCBI taxonomy): domain Eukaryota; kingdom Metazoa; phylum Chordata; class Lepidosauria; order Sphenodontia; family Sphenodontidae; genus Sphenodon; species Sphenodon punctatus. Next base: position 2,461,857 of record QEPC01000531.1, read on the forward strand.
GATCCTGGATCCAGGGCAACAGCACACTGGCCAATGGAGCGGTGTGGAGGTCCACACATCACTGGGAAAACAAGACAGATGCAGGAGCAACAGTAGACAGCACAATGTATTGGTGTATGGTGTACAGGGATACGGGGCAGATGAAATGGGGTAGCCTATAGGCAACTGTCAGTTCCTGGTCATTTGGGCAACTGTGGACCTGCAGAGTGTATTATGGTTCTTCTCAGAGATCCACCTGAAGGCCCCACCCTGAACGTGCTGGTACAGGGGCGCCAGGCTCTGTCTCTGTATGGGGGTGGGGTGGGGGAAGGGGGAATAGTCCAAGGCAGCCCCACCAGTCTCACAGATGTTATGGAGCACACAGGCTGCCACGACGAGGATGGTGTGTATTGCAGGTCAAACTGGCTCTGGTTAAGCAGGAGGTGCCACCTCATCTTGAGCAGGTCAAAGGTCCTCTCCACCACGCACCTCATGGAGGCCAGGCGCTTGTTGAAGAGCACCCGATTGGGGATGCAGGCAATGAGATAGGGCCTCATCAGCCATGGAGTCAGAGGGTAGGCGGGATCCCCTATGACAACTGGAGCCAAGGAGACACCCTCGATCCTCCCAGGGCCAGCCCCAGGCATGTGCCACACGTGCGGCTGCACATGGCCCCACAGCCAGCTGGGGCCCTGCACTTGCCTGGCTGGACAGCAGGCTGCAGCCAGCTTGTCCCCCAATAAGTTCTTCTTCCTCCCCTCCCTAGCTCCAGTCCTAGGCTATGCCTCACCTGCCTCTCCCTCCTACTAGCGCTGCAACAGCAGCAGCGGGAAGGACTGGGAGATAAGGCTGTTTGTTTACAAACACTCCTCCCCATGTGAGTGATCAGAAGGTTGTTGCCTTGTAAAGAAGGTTCTTTGAGATGGTGTCTAGCATTCTCACAACTGGGTTGTGCATGCTCGCCCTATTCAAATAATAGACCACATGATGGTCTCGAGCTCCTCTAGTATAAAAAGCACCCCCCCACAAATGCCAATTCCTTCCAACCCTTTCTAGGAATATAAGAAAATAATTCCATGCAGGACTGGAAGGGTGGGTGTTGTGAGAATGTCTGGAGCCATCTCAAAGAACCTTGTTTACAAGGCAGCAACCTTCTGTTCTTCAAGTGGCTCCTCACACACTATTTTTACATGGCTCCGCTGGGTGGGGTGGGGTCTGTGGGCGCGCCAGTGCATGGACAGGGCTGCACACGCATCCCCACTCACCCCCCGCTCATCCACACCCATGGAGTAACCACCATTTCCCCTGGTTGCTCCATGCGTGGGGACGAGTGGGGGGGTGCGTGTTAGGCAGGCATGCACGTACCCCCACTCACCATGGGCTTGTGCACCACATCGTTCACATGGGGCTCCCCCACCCATGAACACACAAAAATTTGTGTGTTCATGGCTGGGAGAGGCCCATGTAAAAAGGGCCACATTCTCACACCTGTCTGTCTTATACTATCTTAGGTAGGAATTTAGGATGTAAAGCAATATATATTCTGTCTTGGAAAATAAATCTGCAAATATGGTTCTGAGATTATCATTCATTCATTCATTCATTTATTAGATTTCTATACCGCCCCATCCTGCACAGCAGCTCGGGGCGGCTGCACAGCAGCTCGGGGCGGCCATTATTATGGCTGCTATTTCACTAACTCTTCTTAATGAAGTTATTGCTAACAGGAATACTGTCTTTAAACCCGCACCCCGTAACCTGTTCATTTGCACCCCCATATAATCAATTCACATTGCCCCATGGGCACAAATTAAATGGTTATGGGTGGGGGCAGCGTGAATTGATTATATAGGGCCGGGGCGCAAATGAACTGGTTATGGGGTGGGGGCAGCATGAACGGATTATGGGGGCACAACTGAACTGGTTATATGTCTCTTTTCATGGCATAATGTGCTTAATAAGCTAGCTGCTTTTTTGGTGTCTTGTGCATGTGATAGCAGCACCTCTGGACTGGTCGCACTGCATATGTGCACAAGGCACAGGCGGTACCGGCAACAAGAAGCAACGGGCCCTGGAGACGAGGCTGGCTATGCTCACCTTCCTCCCTCAGTAAGGCAGTGGATGCAGTCAGTCTCTCTGTGCCTGCCTCACTGCCCGCTTGACTGCCCCTGCAGTGGAACCACTCTTGGGGAATGGTGGTAGACGCTCGGTTGGGGAGGGGGGGAAGCATTAGGAGGCCATGCTTATCCATGGTTGCTCTGAGTGGTGGAGAATGGGAATCCATCCTGTCCAGAGGGAGTAAGTTTTATGTAAATGTATACATTTGCATAATTAGGTGGGGCCTGATTATGTAAATTAGGCCCTGCACCAAGACTTCGCACATGGCCTCACAAACCCTGGGGCCGGCCCTGGATCCTCCTGAACATGTTCAGGAGGAATCTCCCCATCAAACATCCTGACAAAGAATGGGGAGGAGCGCAGGATCTGAGCATTGTGGCTCCTCCCTGAGCGGCTTGTGTACGCATCGATGAACAGGCATAAATGGTTAATGACTGCCTGCAGGTTCGCAGAGAATGCTTGCTTCCTGTTCAGGTCATCGGTCTTGGCGTTGGAGCCCCGAAATATTGGTATGTGAATGCTATCAATGGCAATGTTGCAGGGCTTTATAGGCTCTGCACTGGCTGCCTATAAAGCACCGGGCCAGGTTCAAGGTGCTGGTTTTAACCTTTAAAGCCCTTCACAGCCTGGGCCCTACTTACCTGCGGGACCGCCTCACTCCCCATGTGCCTATGCGACCCTTGAGATCATTCGTGGGAGCCTTTTTGGAGGTTCCCGGGGTGTGGTGGGTGGCCACTGATGTTAGATCTTTTGCGGTGGCCACCCGTGTGCTGTGGAATTCTCTCCCGGAGGAGGCTTGGTTGGCTCCCACTCTCCTGCTATTTCAGCATTTATGTAAGACCTGGCTGTTCCACCAGGCTTTCGGTGNAGCATTTATGTAAGACCTGGCTGTTCCACCAGGCTTTCGGTGGGGGGGTGGGGTAGGGTCTTTCGCCCCTGCATTATTGTATTTTTAACTGTTTTAAACTGTTTTATTGTTTTATTGACTGTGGCTGTTTGCCGCCCCGGGCTGCCCTATGGGCAGGAGGGGCAGGATATAAATTTTTAATAAATAAAATAAATAAATAAATAAAATGTGGGAAGCCCATCGCCTCAAAGCCCCAGATCACTACCTCTGGGTCCCGGAGTTGGATGACCCTCTGCAGGAGCAGATTGACTAGGAGGTCACTGACATCATGGAGTGCCCTGTTCACAGTCGCTCCCCCCATGCCGAACTGCTCACCCACACTCCTGCAGGAATCAGGGGTTGCTACCCATCACAGTGCCATTGCAACCCACATACCCGGGGGTAAGGGGGCAGTGCATGTTGGTTTTGGTCTGGATGAGGTGGGGGCTGAGGATCTCGGCCATCCAGGTCAGCAGGAAGTGGGTCATCTGGAAGTGATCAATTCACTCCTCAACGGTCTAGGTCGCAAGCATGTTTTCTCACTAGTCATTGCTTCATGACCATGTCCAGGTCATCCATCGCCTGGGTAGGGTCACCTGAGACTCATACACAGAGACGGGCAACTTGGAGAGGACAAGGTGGATGTGGTGCGATGTTGCCGTACCCACCATCACTTGGTGCCTGGCCTTGATCCGCCACACCCATCAAACCATTGCCACATGATACAGGTTGGCTGCTCTCTGGCAACGTAGACCATGGGTATACCAGCGGGGGGCTGGGCGAAGGAGGTTCGCCATCTGCTCAAACACCTTCACCAGGAGACCAAAACATGCTGCCAGGATGGCGATCAGATCAGCCCATACATGCGGGGTGCCCACTACAGGCATTGTGCTCCCACCACCGTGACCTCTCCCCGTGAACCCAACTATGCACCCAGTGACTGCCCACCAGCCCCCAACCCAACAACCCACCCTGTTCTCGGGTACCCTGAATCAGCTAGCCGCCCTGTGCTGTCACCCCTCACACACACCCTTTCACCTGCAGGCAGCACTCCACATACCCAACACCACTCCCCCACATGGTCACACATCCTTACGTGCCTCTGTCACTCTTCACACACCCTCGCTTTGCTCTGCTATTAACTATACTAAAACCTATGGAACTAAATGAAATATTATATCTACAGAGGCCTAGTTCTACAAACACACTATAAAATATGAAAACTGAATCACTACACACTATCTCTATCTCTAAAACTAACCTAACTCCTACAACTATCACTCTATAGTAACTATCTAATATCTCTTTATATATATATACACACACACAGGGATGGGGCAAACACAGACAGTTCACAACAAACAATACAGGGAGGGGTACAAAACTGAAATGAAACCTAAATCAATCTAATCCTACTCTAAATAAATCCAAAAAACAGGGGAAGGGAATCAGGGATGGAATATATACAGGGAGGAGGGAAGGATTCAATGGAGAATAGGGAGAAAGAACACAGGGAGGGGTAAAAAATAAAAATAACACCTAAATCTATCTAATGTAATCTAAATAAATAAAACTACGGAGGTTAATGTGTGGAAATGGGTGAAATAGGAGGAGGATGGCAATGGATTGGGAGCTACACAACCTACTGGGAGAGGGAGACTGCTGAAAATGCCTGCTGACAGGATCAGTGGCTAGCTCAGAAGGCGTTGGCAGGGGGGAGGGCAATCACTTTTGTTACTTGCTGTGCCCGCCTTACCACAAGCCCCATTGGCTCTGTGCAGCCTAGCCCCATGCCAATCGCAGACTGCAAAGCCAGTGGTCTGAGGAAAAGAGGGATGGTGATTGGGCAGACTGGCTGCTATTCCAAGCCTCTCCACCCGATGCGCCAGAAAGTCTGCTCCTCATCTGCCCTCCCCCCCGGGCCTGCCAGCCCTGTTTTTCCTGCCCAAATGCCACCAAACTCACCCAAACGCAGCTGAAAAGTTTGACCCCTTCCGCGTTTGCTTCAGCCGGCCAAATGGGCCGAGTTCAGGCCAAACATCGAACAGCCGAACCGCGTTCGCACATCCCTAGTCAGAGACAGCTGAGAGGTCAAGCAGAACAAGGATAGAATAGAGGTTTTTGTTTAGACTTGGCTATAAGGAGGTCATTTGTGATTTTGGAGAGAGCAGTGTCAGTAGAGTAGAGAGGGTGGAAACCAGATTGGAGTGGGGTGAGAAAGAAGAGGAAGTCAAAATAGAGGATGCAGGCAGTTCATTCAAGGAGCTTGGAAGCAAAGGGGAGGAGTGAGATCAGGAAATAGTTGGAGGAGATGGAGGATTAAAGTGTTGATTTTTTAAAGATAGTGGAGACAGCTGCATGCTTGAAGGCAGTTGGAAAAGAGTCTAGAATGAGGTAGAGATGGATGCTATGTAGCAGAGAAGGGCTACTGTGGGGAGATAGCAGTTAGGAGATGAGAAGGAATAGATTCCAGGGGCTGGTGGGAAATTGGATGCAGAAAGGAGGAAAACGACTTCTTTAAGCGAGGCTTCAGAAAAAGATGATAGGAGAGAAGTGGGAGCATAGGAGGGGAGAGAAGAGAGGAAAGGAGGGAGGTAAAGGGCAGGAAGAAAGGTTAAGGTGGAGTTTTCAATTTTGTCTTTAAAGATGGGCAAAGATCCTGTGCAGAGAGGGAAGAGGTGGTGAGGGAGATTTGAGGAGGGAAGTGAGAAGGGACAGTGGGGGAGAGGGTGTGGGAGTGCGGTGATTAGGTTTGGAAAGGGCAGCGACCCATGTTAACTGTATTTTGGTGACCATCAGGAAATCACAGTGAACATTGTCCGTTGCAAAGGTGAGGGCTGAATAGAAGGAGGAGAGAGCAAATTTGTAGTGGAGGTAGTCAGCAAATGTGTGAACTTTCCTCCACAGGTGTTCAGCAACATGGAAGCAGGAGCAGAGGTAGTGGGTAGTTGGGGTGAGTCAGGGCTGAAGGTTGATAGGATGGATAGACAAAGCTGAGATGGTTCATTAGACACAACTAATGTTGTTCATGATTAGAGCTGAAATATGTACCTAATTTTCTGATAGGTATTTCAGGACTGGAAGTTGACGTTCTGGGACTGGAAGTCAGCATTCATATACATTCCAGGATATCAGATACCTGAATCAGGTCAGAATCATGTACCAATTCATACCTGAAATTCTCGAGTTAATTTGGGTACTGGAAATTTGACAGGTTGTTACATGGTCATGCTGCCTAAATTCTCTCCGGTTCTGCACCCCACTGAAGCCAGCCCACATGGGATCTCACCAAAGTCCTTTATTATACAGTCCACATACAGACTTCAACGCTATGTCTTTCTTAGGTTCTGCCTGACAGTGACTAGGCACAGTCTCTCCCAGCCAGGTATCAAAACCTCCATAGTCAGGTTCCAGCTACTGGCTCAATCACCTCCCTGTATCCTACACATAGACCCTTTCCCCAGGCTCTGCTGGCCAGGCACAGTCCCTCCTGAAGTCAGTTTATAGGCAGAACCCTCCCTGGCTTCTGTCTCTCCTTTGTCTCTCTTTCTTGGTCAGCAACCTCCTTTAGGCTTGGGGCTGCCCAAGCCATGCCCAGTCCAGCTAACTGTACTCAGGCCCTTGGTTGCTAGGCCCTGGAGGCTAACCCAGCTGAGGCACCTCAAGGCACCATCCTGCGCCACCTCAGTGGCTACGCCCTCCAGGCTGGCATTATCTCCTCTTAAAGGGCCAGGCTCAGGCACCCAGCCTGATCTTGCTATGCAGGCACGCCCGTTTTCCCCCCAGGTATTCGTTTCAGTTCTGTTCATGAGAACTTAAAAACTGCCATACTGGATCAGACCCGTGGTCCATCTAGCCTAGCACGCACTCTCCAAGAGTGGCCAGCTTGGTTATACTAGAGAATGACACAAAGGATGAAAACAGACATACACCTAACTCTGCTGTAACATATGCATATTGCAGGACTCTATTGGTAACTAGGGCTGATGTGGCAGCAGCTTTTACCGCGCCGCGATTCCGTTCCGCCATTTCGGAACTGCCCGCGCCACACCGCGACTTTTCTGCGGATATTCCGCTAATTCCTCCGGAATTCTGCAAATCGCGGAATTGCGGAAAAATTGTGGAAAAATTGCGGAAATCGCGGAAAACCGCTATTCCGCTATTTTTTGGCGCTGGCTGAATTGCGGAAATTGCTAAAATGTCATGTTTCCACGATTCCACTAAGTTGCGGAATTAAATAAGCGGAACCGCGGAACCGCGGAATGAAACCGCGGAATGAAAGCCTATGCAGCCCTCAACATGCATAAGAAATGTTAAAGAGGTGTTAAAGCAGAGTTAAGATGCACGTCTTTTACACCCCATGAGGTTGTAAGGAGTAATTTCTTTGCTCCCAGCCCTCAACAGTAAGAAGTTTCATTCCCAATGATCACCTCATCTAATAACTATTTATGAACGTATCCTGTATTGCATGTTCATATTGTATTTTATCACTGTAAAGCACTCCGAGTGCCATTTAAAGGCAGGAGAGCACTATAAAATAAAATCATCATAATCCTATAAAGGGTTTTTCCAATCTTTTAAAACAAAACTCCGTTATGCTATCAGCCTGCACAGCATCCACTCTCAATAAGTTCCACAGGTTAACTGTTCCACCTCAATTCTGTGGGCTGACAATGAGTGAAATACAAGAAAGCAATCCATGCTCTAGTATCAGTCAGTCAGTTTATTTAGCAATTAGCCATAACCTGACTGTGGAGGTGTGGAAGGACCAGTTAGGATGGTAAGCCCCTGGAGACTTATAGATCCAGAAGGATTCTTGAAAGCACTGGGGGAGGTACCTTGGAATCTCGACAGTCACTCCATCGATGACCTGGTATCCTTCTGGAATAACTGTTTGGCGGGGGTCACTGATCAAGTGACTCCTAGGCATCCACTTCCTGAGTTTCAGCATTGCAGGGTCCCATGGTTCATGTAGGACCTGCAGAGGCTGAAGCATGAGGGTCGCCGTGTTCATATGTACAAGCCGATTGGTTGCACTACAGAGCATGGTTAAAAGCCTATACTGTGGCTAGGGCAGCAAAGAAGGGGTTGTTTGCTTATCTTATAGCATCCACATGATAACATCAAGTGGAGCTGTTCTGGGTGGTTAGGGGTCTGGTCTGGTATGGGGTGGTTAGGGAGGAGGTTAGGCAGTCTCTCTGCCTGAATAGGGATTCGTCTACAGCCTACTGCGACTTGTTTCTTGCATTTTTTGTGGATAAAATAGCTCGTATTGAGCATGACTTCGACTCTGTCATTTTGGATGCAGTGGCAGAACCAGAGGTAAGGAACACCCTGTCTGGTCAGGTCTTGTGGGAGGATTTTCAACTGGTGACACCTGCTGAGGCGGCCGATGTATTGGGGTCCGTCCGGGCCCCTACTTGCAAATTAGATCCTGGCCCATCTTGGATGATAAAAACTGCGAGGGAGACATTGAGGCTGGTGCTGGTGGGGGTGTTTAACACCTCCATTCAGGAGGGGAGAGTGTCGGCCTGCCTCAAGGAGGTGGGGGCTTGGCCTCTCCTCAAGAAGTCATATCTTAATGTTGATGCCCCGGTGAGTTATTGGCCTGTCTCTATTATTTAGGGAAGTTTATTGAATGGGAGGTGGCCTGGCAACTGCAGGCGCATGTGAATCGCACCGGTTTCCTGGATGCCACACAGTCTGGCTTCCGTTTGGGGTATGGCATAGAGACCGTGCTTGTGGCTTTGGTTGACAACCTCCTAGTAGAGCTAGATAGTGGTTGTATGACCCTACTAGTTCTTTTAGATCTATCCGCGGCTTTTGATACTGTGAACCATGAGATGTTGGTGACATGCCTGCGGGACTTGGCCAGGGTGGATGGGACCATTTTACAGTGGTTCCATTCCTGCCATATGGACCATTCCCAGTGAGTGGTACTTGGTGATTGTACATCTTCATCAGGGGACCTCCTGTATGGGGTCCTGCAGGGCTCCATCTTGTCCCCTCTCTTGTTCAATGTGTATATGAAGCCGCTGGGGGAGGTGGTCCACAGCTGGGGGGTATGCTGTCATCAATATGCGGATGACACTCAGCTGCATTTGTATTTTTCATCAGATCCAGGCCCTGCGGTCTCCTAACTGTCCTAGTGTTTGGCGGCTGTGGGGGACTGGATGAGGACGAGCTGATTGGGGGACTGGATGAGGATGAGCTGATTGAAGCTCAATTCCGATAAGACGGAAGTGATGCTGCTTGGTGGGGCCAGTGAGGGAGTCACCCCCATTATTGGGGGTGTCCCTCCTCCTTTGGTTCCATCTGTGTGGAGCCTGGGGGTGTTCCTGGATTTACAGATGTGCCTGGATATCCAGGTGTCAGCTGTGGCCAGGGGCACCTTTCACCAGTTGCATCTGATGAGAAAGCTCCACTCATATGTCTCAGACTCCAATCTCACAACCATCATCCATGCATTTGTTACCTCGAGATTGGACTATTGCAATGCGCTCTACATGCGGCTGCCTATGGTGATGGTCCAGAAGCTGTAGCTGGTGCAGAATTCAGCGGTCCTGTTGCTTACAGGCACGAGCTGCAGAGAGCATATTCAACCAGTGCTCCGGGCTCTGTACTGGCTGCCTATTTTCTTCTGGGCCCGATTCAACGTACTGGTTTAAACCTTTAAATCCCTACACAGCCTAGGCCACACTTACCTGAAAGATGGCCTCATCCTCCGTGTCCCGGGGCAGCCCCTGCGGTTGGCCAGGATGCCCTCCTGGAGGTCCCGCAATATCATTGGGTCCATACAAACAGGAGGAGGGTATTCTCAGAGGCTGCACTGTCACTTTGGAATGTCCTCCTGGTTGGGTGTGTGTGTGTGTGTGTGTGGTTGCCTCAGTCCAAATGAAATTGAAAAACATGGCTCTTCTGCCAGGCATTCTGCAGAAGGGAACGGGGCGGGAGGGGTGGGATAGGGTGGGTTTTATCACAGATCTTTTGTATTTTTATTTTTTTGTGCTTTTATATTTATATTTAAATTTTAGATTGTTTAAATGTGTTATTTTTACTGTCTGAATTTATACTGTTTTAGTGTAGGCTTCTCCAGGATGCCAGTGACATGAGAGGTGGGGTAGGAAATTTAATAATATAAATAAATAAATAAATAAATAAATAAAGAAAGAAAGAAAGAAAGAAAGAAACACACTTTAGTACAATACAGAGATGCTTTAGAGACAGGCTAGAAGAGGAAATGGAGTTTGGCCGATCAATCTTCAAATAGGCAGAAACACCAGCCATACCAAACCTACTTGTGGATGGAGAAATACAAACACCCATTCAAGTTTACTCTAATCCTGAGCCTGCAGGAGTGGTCCTGCTGCCATGTTGTGATCATAGTAAGGGAAGGTTAAGTTCTCACTTATTTTATTTATTTATTTAAAACTTTTATACTCCGCCCCTCCTGCCAACAGGCAGCCTGGCGCGGCTAACAAAGTCCATCGATAAAATACAATAAAAACATACATAAAACATAATATACTATGTTATAGTATAAAGCTTGACCATAGAGCTTCCTTTCAGCAAGCCTATTTGCTTGTGTGTGGAACTATGGCTCAGGATTTGGTTCCCAAACAGGGTCAGGCTATTAAGTTAGTATTTTATTTGCATGTAATTAACATGGGAAAGCAAAGGGGAAGGGGAGCAAATTGAAAGTGAAAAAGGAAATTGCCAATATAAAAGTGGGGGGAATGGCAGAAAAAAAATAAAAATCCATAATGGAAACTATCTGTAATGCATTTTTCATGTACACAATATTAAACTGCATTGCACCAAAATACAATAAAACAGGACTTGCTTTATTTCAAATGAGCCAGAGGTAAATGTGGTGGAGTCCATATCCGACATCAGCTACAACAATCATTTTTATATTAGTACCCTATACGTATAATGCCTACATAGGAAAATAACATTGCTGAATTATAATCATTATGTAAAACATGTAGACAAGAGTTATGAAGGTTAAATATTCAGAAAGGAAATCAAATCCTTTCAGATATCAAGGGAAACGGAGATTTTACACAGTTCTTCCTGAAACATGCAATACAACGAGTACAATTTGTTCACCACACGCACACTTTTGCATACTGAATAAGTCTATTAAAGGAAGTTGAGCGTACGGATTGTAACCATTAAGGCAAAATTAGATTAGTGAAGAAAAATAAGAATCTACTGGGCTTATTTTCTATATTATAGAAACATACAATTTGGGGAATTTCATGACTGAAAAACTAAACACTGTGAAGACCAAAGAGGGCAATGCAACAGCCGTCAGAAAGGGATGATAGTTGGCTGAAGACTGTAGAAGATCCTGAATATTAGCATCAAGCCAGCACAATAATGTTCTCTCAGATACATTTAGTCAGTGTTGAATACCTCAGCTTGAAAAGAGAGAGAAACGCCCACGCTCCCCCAAAAAACTAACAACCCAAAGAAAGAGACTCTGAAGGAAAAATTGCCTCAGAACCAATGCAAGGAAAAGTGTTTTGAAAGGAACTGACATTCTGACAACCTGAATGGGGCCCTGGTATCTTATCGGTCTTGATTTCCATATTCAATCCACCATCATGGTATCTGAAGTATGAAAAATTGAGGTGAACTATTGACTTTCTCAGCAGGAAAACTACAGAGCCATCTTGAATCTGAAGCAGATAACTTTCTGACCTGAAGGAAACCTTATGACCTTATGGCAAGGGACAATGCTTAATGCAAATCAATAAGACTTTTTTGGCAACAAAAGGGGTCATATATCCCCTGCAGATGCACCTATTGTTATGAAATGGAGGGTGCATTCTTACAAGATGAAATTTAAAAAATCTGTTTCCCCTTGTTGTTTTTAATCATGAGAAAGGATTAGAGTGCAGGATGCCCAAGCAAACCCCCACAAGCATCAGGATGCAAACCATGTTTTAATGATCGTGTATTTCTTATAGATACGTCTATGTTTAATCTGCAGCCTCTTATAGACACGAGAGAGCTGTGCAGCATCACAGGACTGCTAGCAACAGCAAGGACAATACTCAAGGCAAAACTGAAAGTGGGAAAGCAACATTAACAGCCTGGGGACGCAACGTGTGAAAAAGGATGAGGCACAATTGTTATCTCCTGCAGGGAATTTAATAAGAAGGAGAAGGCACTCATGTGAATGCATCCTGAGTCTTGGATTACCTTTGGGGCCTTCTTCCCCTCTATTGGTTTTGTTGAAATTGGCCTGTGGGGTCCAAAGTTATTAAGGGAGGAGATACACATACGCACTGCCTAAGCCTTCTTTCTACAGGAAACCAGGCTAAAAAAGCTCCCTGGTTATTCTTTCCCCCCCCACATAGTCTAATCCGTCTAAACATCTGAAGGGAATTTATTTCAATTAACCTTTGTGCTTGTTTTTGTTGCTCTTATATTTCACTAATTGTTTGCCATTTATGGAAACTCTTTTAGATCTATTATTCCATGTTGTCAAATGTAGTTAAATATGACCATTACATTTATTTGTTTAGCCACGGTTACTTTTCAGCATCTTGCTCCTATTCCAGGTTGTATGCAAGGCATCTCCGACCCTGTCCTGGCTTGGAAAAATGACAAAAATACCTTTCATGGCCTAATACCCCAGGGTGCACATAACCCTTCATCTTTTTGCCTCTCATCTGTTACTTTTTATAGATAGTCATGCGGTTATGTAATTAGATGACCTATTTTATTTCATTTGTTCCTCTGTTTGTTACTGAATTACAAAAAATAAAATAAAAAATGATTGTGATGACATAACAATAAGGAGAAAGCAACATTTTAATTTTCATGCAGGTCAATGCAAAGTATTTTTCCGCAGTAAGATTCTGGGTCTGTACTAAAAGGTTAGATGATTTTTAAAAAGGGAGAATCTTAAATGCTTCAAGTGTCTGCAATCTGATGGATATGGAGATACCTAAACCTTTGCTTGTGACACCACATTTTAACATCTAACTGTAATCCCATGACTTCAACCAGCAAAGACAGTCAAGGTATATATTAAATATTTATTTGGTTTATGATCCATCCATGGATGTCACAACCTTGCTTGGGGTTATAGTTTGGGAAGCAATGTTATCTCTCTCTCCCTTTTTAAATGAAGAGATTGACAGTTTTGTAGAGCTTTTAAAAAACGGAGTTTGAGGATCATCTACAACTTTAAACTTAATTTTTGGGGGATATTCAGTCACCATTAATTAATTAATTATTATTAGGGCTACAATCCGACTAGAAATTTTAGTTGATTAATCAATTAAGCCTCTGCTGAGTAATTGAGTAACTGAGTAATCGGTTAGATTTTGCATAAAGTTACATAATTTTGCCTAAATTCACCTAATTTGTGTGTATTGGGTACATTTGCCTTCAGCTGGAACATGTCCCCTTGAGTTACAGACTCAGAACTATGGACTGTCAGAAGGTCCTGGCACTAACTGATTAATCAGGGTACAGATATTTATCGGTTTTAGAAAAATTAATCGATTAATCGGTCTGATTAATTGATTAATGGTTGCAGCCCTAATTATTATTATTAGTTATTATTAATTTCTAGAGCACTTTTAGTGTTCAGAGTGTTTTACAGTTCCTCTCTGATTCACCCTCATTATAGAGTGGCAGGAGCCACTCTATTGTTATGGCGTGTTGCATGCTCCATTATAAAGCCTGAACATTCTATTTATTGTACAACTGACTGACATGATTAAAGTTAGGATTGTGAATTTGTGGTGAAGAATCGCTGGAGTAAGCAGTTCTTGCAGTCCAAAGTTCAGCGAAAATGGTTCGAGGAACAGCTGAGATATCGTAGTTTGAATACTGCACTTTGAAGCATGTTTTTTCAAAAGTTAGACTGTCTCGATCTTGGCAGGGTAAAGGGGTTTTGTGTTTGTTGGAAGGAGATGTAAGCCATTTAGAAAATTCAAGGAGGCTGCCAGGGGGTGCCTTCTGGTTTACTTTTTGTAAATCCAGTTATTAGTTTTAAGTTATGACATCCTGAAAATTCAATGTTAGCCTATGGAGACCATTCCGAGTGTGGCGTGCTTTGCGAACATTCTATGTGTAATGCACATACTTTTAAAAAGCAAACAGTCTTGAATACTGAGGATTACAACTCCCAGCAGGCACTGCTTGCTAGAGCCTATCAGTGCTGGGGAAAGAGAGGGAACTGCACCTTCCAGGGGGCAGTGTAAGTGACTGGTCAGCCATGTTTAGAACTGATCTGGTGGGGAGAGAAGGAGAGCAAGGCCTGTGGGAGGGAGAGAGCTGAAGGTCATTCTGATCTGATCCTACACAGCAGGTGCCTCGGTTTCAGAACCACAGACACCAAGATGGCTAAACAACAGAGCTAGCTAATCCCGCAGTGATGTTTGTGGTCGCTGATCTTGCCCCCTAAACCTGCTCAGAACCACACAGCACATATATTTCAGTGACATCCCTTCCCCCTTCAAAAAATGTGGGATGTCTGGGCTGTGGCTCCAACGGGGCACTCATTGGAGGAGCATGACTAGGGCTGGAGTGTTGGAGTTTGCCTGGTATGGTCCCATTTAAAGGAAGAGGGCAGATGTTTATCCCAGAGACAGGGACAGGAGGCTACAGGCGGGATGGTATCAATTAGTGGTGGGACCCCAGGCCCATTACCGGCTACCGGATTTACCGGTTACCGGTTCTAGGAAAACCGGATTCCCGGATTAAATCCGGTATGCCGGTACCGGATTTAATTCATTGGTTTCAATGGGGCGCTGTGTCCCCATTGAAACCAATGAAATATCCCTCCCCCTCCC